>BTHU01000003.1:68621247-69038747 GCA_036184795.1 Tokudaia tokunoshimensis | reverse complement strand
GTTTTGAGCTGCCATGTGGTTGCTGGAAGTTGAACTCAGGACCTCTGGAAGAGCAGTCAGTGCTTTTAATCTCTCCATCTCCTCCTTTTTTTTGTCCTTTTATTTATTAGTTTTGGTTTTTTGAGAAGAGGTTTCTCTGTGTAGCCTTAGATGTCTTAGAACTTGATCTGTGTAGACCAAGCTAGCCTCGAACTCACAGTGACCTGCCTTGCCTCTGCTTCCTGAGTGCTGAGATTAAGGGCATGTGCCATCTTGCCATCATGCCTGGCCTTGTTCTGATTTCTGTGTGGATGCTGAGGATAGAACTCAGGCTTCTAAACTTTGAATGCTAAGCATTTTGTTGTCTGTTTGCTCTCCAGCCCCTGTTTTTGCTTCTTTTGAAGTATCTCAGGCTAGCCCTGCCTTCAATTCCTAAGTGCTAAAGTTACATGTGAGCACCAGCATGGCTGATGTACCTTTCTTCCTACCTCCTCATCCTATTTCCTTTTTTATTGTGATAAACACTTTGTTTTTAATCACACATTTTTTTTAATTGGTTTTCCGAGACAGTGAGTCTCTGTATGGTCCCGGCTGTCCTAGAACTTACTGTGTAAAGCAGGCTGGTCCCAAACTCAGAGATCTGCCTGCCTTTGCCTCCCAAGTGCTGTGTGCCAACACCGCTGGGCCTCAGTTGAAATTTGAAACACTAGTGCTTCAAAGGTTATTTCCCAGACTGGAGAGATGGGTCAGTGGTTAGGAGCAGTGACTGCTCTTCCAGAGGATCCAGGTTCAAGTCTCACCATCCACATGACCTCTTACAACTGTCTGTGACTCCAGTCACAGGTGATCTGATGATCCTACAGGCACCCGGTATGTATATGGTGCACAAACATACGTGTATGCAAAACACACAAGAAGATAAATAAAATAATAAGCACCAGATATTTATGGTTAAGGGGGGCGGCATTTCCAAAAGCTAGGCGTGGTGGCTCACATTTTCAATCTCAGCACTCAGGAGGTAGAGGCAGGCAGATCTCTGTGAGTTCAAGGCTAGGCTGGTCTACAGAGCAAGTTTCAGGACAGCCAGAGAAACCCTGTCTCCAATATATGTGTGTGTGTATGTGTGTGTATGTGTGTGTGTATTCAGCTATAAAGTAAAATGAAACATGGATACACCAGTCTAAAATATGCTAAGTGAAAAAAGCCATATAAAAGACTACATACTGTATGCTCTCATATCAAATGTCTAAGCTGGGTGTGCAAGTTGATGCCACCTTGGGCTACACAGTCACTTCCTGAGCCAGGTTCTCCTGTCAGTAACTAATTAAAACAAACACAAATATCTAGAACACACAAATCTACAGACAGTAGATCTGTGACTTTCAGTGCAGCATGAAGGAAGATAGGCAATGATTGCTAATGGACAGTCTGTTCTCTCTGGGATAATGAAAACAGTCTAAAGAGTTCATGTTCTTTGTTCTGTTTTGAGATGGGGTGCGGCTGTGGCCTGGTCTTTCCAAACCACAGCATCTGGAGTGGCTTAGGACAGATGCGCCACAGCATTCAGCTCAAAGGGTAAACTGTAGCAGTGCCATAGAACATCCCCTGAGTTGGGGACAGAGCTCAGTGAGCCCATGTACGTCCCTGAGGCCTGGGGTCCCAGCTCACTCCCACAGAGAAATGCTGCATCTGTGTCCTTAGTCCCTAAAGGCCCCTGGAGGAGGGGCCAGGCGCTTGGGTTCCACCCACCATCCATCTTCCTGGTTCAGGGCCTGCTAAGGTAGGGGAAGCAGCCCAGAGTCAGGCGAGTGGCCTGTCCCCTCAAACGTGGGCAAAATAACTCCAGCAGCTTTTCCTGTGCAGTGATCCTGGGCTTGAGCTGGGCAGGTCAGACTAGGAGGAGACTCCAGGGTGACTGAAATCTTCCAGCCAGAGGAGGTCCGGAAGGATGAGGCCCTGGAGCTAAGAAAATGTCAAGGCTACTCCAAAGGTCGAAGCTTTGCAGGCCCTGAAGTCTCAGTCCTGCGTATCACAAGCATTCGCAGACCATGTGCAAAGATGATGGTGGCTGTGTCTTTGCTTGGAGACATTGAAAATTGAATTCCTAGAAATTTATACTTCCTTTCATTTTTCTCAATCATCTAAAAATATAACAACTCCCCCCCCCATCCCACATTCTGTACAAAAAAGAAAAAAAGCCAACACATTGTCTTCGGATTTCTGTCGTGAGATGTGGTGTCCTTCTGGCTGATCCGTGCATCATGGACGCATGGCCTTAAGTCCCCACCGAGGACTTCACAGCGCTGTGAGGCTGGAGAGATGGCTCAGTTGATAGAGATGTCTGTTGCCTAGCTGAATAACCCTATTTTGATCTCCAATTTGGTGACCAATATGTTAGGAGAAGAAAATGGACCCCAGGGCTGGAAAGGTGGCTCAGCGGGTAAGAGCACCAACTGCTCTTCCAAAGGTCATGAGTTCAGATCCCAGCACCCACATGGGCGCTCACAACCATCCATAAAGAGATCTGATGCCCTCTTCTGGTGTCTGAAGACAGCTACAGTTTACTTATATATAATAAATAAATCTTTAAAAAAAAAAAAAAGAAAGAAAAGAAAAGAAAATGGACCCCAGCAAGTTGTCCTTTGACCTGTACATCCACACTGTGGCTTTGTGCCTTCCCCCCTCCCAGTAAATAACTATAAAAAAAAAAAAACGGCATGTAAAACATTGTGATTCCGTCTTTCCACTGTGGCTTTTCAGGGTGGTGGGCCATCATCTGAAGAAAAGACACCAGCCAGCACATTTTGCAACTATGTCATAATTCTACTTAATTTTGTTTCATTGTTTTTATACGAAAACCTAATTCTTTCAAATTTTATTTTTAGTTTCAACTGTGGTAAATAGAAAACTTAATTATTTTGAATTAAGGTGGCCTGAGGCAGGAGATTCAAGGACAGCCTGGACTACACAATAAGTTTAAGGTCAACTGGGCTACAGAGTATACAGAGAAAGCCTCTCCCACTGAAAACAAGAAGGTTGCCTGCAAGCTTTCGACTTTTATCCCTAGCTGCGGCCTCTGAGATAGCGCTGAGCTGGGCAATAGCTGGTCCCCAGACTGGGGACAGAGAGCCAGAGTCCACCCCGGGTCAGTCTTCTGTACTAGAGTCCTTTTCTCCCGGGCTGTGGGTGAGTGCAGACATCCTGAGTTTTACAGCTAATGCTCTACTGAGAGTGAAGTGTGAGGTCAGCATTTAGGCCAGCCCTGTTCAGTAGAGCCAAACCGTGTGGGCCACAGTAAGAAAAGCAGGAGACACACAGAGTGAAGGCAATGATTTGGGAGACGGTGTGGATGTGAGTGGGTGGGGGAGAGCACACGTGAGCCCAGGTGATTCTAAATGTTCTGGTGATCCGTGTAACGAAGGTAGCAAGGTTTTAACAAGCCATGTTAATAAATAATATGAAAAACATTATTTTTTCAAAACAAAGTTTCTTTGTATAGCCCTGGCTGTCATGGAACTCACTCAGTAGACCAGGCTGGCCTCGAACTCACGGAGATCTGCCTACTTCTGCCTCCCAAGTGCTGGGATTAAAGGTGTGTGCCACCACCAGCTAGCTATAGATTCTGCTTTTGGCTAACCATATTTCGATCTCTCTCTCTCATGTGGCTAGCTAGCAGCTCTCCTAGCAGACAAGTTTGGGTCAATGTATGAATTCACAAGGCTGGCACATCTGCCTACCCACCCCACCCAGGCTCACCTCACCGTGGTAACTCTTCCTGGGGCAGATTGGAGAAGTGAGCAGAAGTGAGCCAAATTACCAACGACTCAGTGCGTGTGCGGACTGCCTTCATCTCCGTTAGCATGGGCTCCGCTCTCGCTGAGGCTGAACAAAGCCCGCTGGTGCGCGTGGGGCGGGCGGGACGCAGGCTTTGGATCAGGAGGCTGCAGTAGGGTCCAAGCTTTAGAGAGGCAAGCTTCTTTCCTTTACAAAAATAACTAGATAGCCCTTCCTATTTATTTTACAGGTTTATGTGTATGTGCCATCGTGTACAGGTGTGCCTGGTGCCAGAAAAGGGGAGCAGCGGCTGTTGCCTCCCCTGGAACTGGAGTCAAAGGCGGCTGTGGCCTGAGGCCTGCTGAAGGTGCTGAGAACGACAGCAATTGCTCTTAGCCACTGAGTCTCCCCCCTGACGGGCGGGCGTTTAGGACCGATCATGTTGGGGAGGGGTGTAAGAGGGGGGGAAAGAAAGCAAAAAGAAAAATTGTAAACGACCGCAGCTCATGACGGAGGCACTTCGGAGCGCATCACTCAACCTTTCCAGATGGTGAACTTTCTAGATTCTTTCAGGAGGCAAAGAGACATCTCTCTCCTGATCTCTCTCACCCCCTGCGCCCCGCCCCCATTACTGCACCCCTGCATGGTCTCACACCCCCACCCCAAGGGACTGTGGAAGTCAAAGCTCCGCCTCTTGAGGTCTATGATTGGCCAGGAGTCTTGAAGCTGAGGTCTCCCTTCCCCCTCTCCGATTGCCTTCCGTAGATCGCTGACTTTCCTTCTTCACCCCTTCCCGAGTTTGTTTTACAAGGCTGAGACTTCCCAGGACCAGCCACACACAAGGCTGTGGTGAAGTGTGGGTGGTGTTTCTGAATGTCTCTATCTGCTTCTGCCGCAGGAATCAATCCTTTGGGATTCTACAGCTCCAGAGACAGCAGTGTGAACGCAAAAGACATAAACATCAACCAGCAGGGCTTCTCCTGGACCAACCAGGGTCAGAAGCGGTTATCAGAAAGGCTCAGTCACAGCTCAGTAAGGTCAGGGCAGGAATGTGGAGCATGTGCACGCAGCCCCACAGACACGCGAAGATGACCAGATAGCTCCAGCTGTTTATTACAAAATAATGGCTCCATATACAAAAGATACCTCAACCCCCCCACCCAGGTCAGCAATGGTGGCCTGTACCCCCCAGAGCCCCTCCCTCAAGCGGAAGGTCTCAGATTCGAAGGTCTCCAGATAGGAGGGCATTGTACCGGGCAGGTGTGAGGGGCAGGTAGGCACCTATATCCTGGTCCAGAACATAGAGGGGGTCAGACAGTGCACTGGGGTCAAAGCCCTCATTTGCCATCCTAACCTTCTGCTGTTTGAAGGTCTCAGTGGTGGCCAAAGATTCCTGGGGAGAGAAGGGTGTTTTCAGAGTTGGAGGAAATGCAGTTTGTCCACTTAGCTCAGGTGAGTTGCTCTGTTTGGGGGCAGGTATGGAGGAAGGGGACATTATATAAACTATAAGGACAACTCTGGCAACAGAGTGAGCCAGGCCTAAAAGGGGAGTAGATAAGAAGGGAGATCAGTGGGCAGGGCAACAGGGTGTCTTGGGGGGAGAGGACTTGCCTTGCAAGTGTGCACACCCAGATTCAGTCACCTCAACCTGGGAAAAATACTGGGGGAAGGTGGGGGTGGGAGCTCCTCTGGGAGTCACTGGTCAGCCCGTCTAACCTAACTGGTGAGCCTGTCTCATAGGAGGCAGCTGGTGTTCCTAAGGGTGACATCCAGGGTTATCCTCTGGCCTCCACAGTCACATGCACACACACAAGCATCACAACTGCGGATCCGTGAACGAGGGGCTGGGGCAGGAGCGGCTGGTCACCTGGAGCCTGAGGAACCGAGGTCGGGCATACGGTGGCAAGTTCTCAGAAACATGGCTGTAGAGCCGCACAAGGTCCAAAGTCTGTGGGGGTCGTAGAGCCAAGGCCGCCATGCCTGCCCTGCCTTCGTGTCCTGGTGGGTGCGGAGACACATAAGCCCTTCTGTTCCGTGCACCCAAACACTACTATGAGGGGCAGTGTGCTGGGTAACTCCCTGCCTTCCACGTCTAAGCACCTGGCACTGTGACTCCATAGATGTTCACCTCCTGAAGGAAGTCCAGGGCCTCCAAGACCTCGGCCACTTCGGTTGTGGCCACATTCTCTCCCTTCCACCTGTTAGCGGAGCAGGGAGAAACTGAGGGGCAGGCATTATGAGAGTTTTGCTGAGGGATAAAGAAGTTAGGGGATAATGTTGCTGATGAAGTCTGAGAAAGTTGGATGGGGTTGGATGCGAGATGTGTCACTGAGTTTGAAAGTCTGAGAAGACCAGGAAGCCACGGAGAGATACCTGAAGGTGTCTCCAGTTCGATCATGAAAGTGAAGAAAGCCTTGCTCATCACACACCAGGAGGTCCCCAGTGTTGAAGTAAACGTCCCCCGGCCAGAAGACGCCCTTTAGCAGCTTGCCCTGGGCCAGCTCAGGAGCCCCTGCATAGCCCAGGAAAGGGGACTGCTGGCTCACTGGGGCCACCAGGAGGCCTGGCTCACCTGGAAGAATCCCTGGGGTCAGGGATGGGCTACTCACCTGAACCCCTAGGCTCCACCCCATCTCAGGTGCTAAGTCCAACCTTGTCTGCCAGCTTCACCCCCAACCCAAGTACCAACCTGGAGATGTGGCCATGCAACGCCCCTGGGCATTCCGAACAGGTTCCCCCGTCATGACATCATACCGAATCAAGGAGAAGGGGAAGATGTGCTGGGGAAGGGAGAGCCACACTGGGTCATGTTAGCTTCCGGAGCCTCTTTTCTCACCATCCCTTCTGCTCTAGGGGATCTTGTGTCCAGTCTGCCTCTCACCTTGTAAAGCCAGGAGGCACGCCCCACCGCACCCTGCTGTCCTGTGTAGTTGAAAGTAGCCACGTTGCCCTCTGTCATGCCGTACGTCTCGAGTATCTGCAGAGGGCCAAAGCGCCGCACGAAACGCTCCCAGGTGTCTGGTCGCAGCCCACTGCCCACTGCCAAGCGGACCTTATGGTCACACTCTGCCTTGCTCTGAGATGGAGAGAGAGGGAGGGAGAGGGGGGGAGGGGGGCAGGGGCTCCAGCACCAAGCTTCCGGATCCCCAGTGAAACCCCCTTCACTTCCCTCCAGAACCTCGTCCCGCCGCTCCCTTTCTGCCTCCCTTTGTGTCAGAGGGGTTCAGCTGTGGGCTCCTGGCATGAAGCCATTCTTTCCTCTCTCCGACTTCCAGATGACAGACGGTCTTGGTGTGTCCTGTCATCTGGCCTGCCCTGGAGCCTACTCACCGGGGGCTGGTTGACAAGGTACCGGCACAACTCCCCAATGTACTGGAACACTGTCACCCCGTGCTTCTGGCAATCCCCCCAGAACTGGCTAGCTGAGAACTTGGGTTTCAGCACCACGGTGGCCCCTGCCAGGAAACAGGAGGGAAGGGAGGGTGAAGAGAAGACTCCGGCCACCGCTGCTCACCACACGGACCTGCTGGGGTCATGTTGTATGGCCAAGTCCTCCCCACTGGTGTTTGGTGAGGCTAATAGTCCTCTTTTTTTAAAAGATTTTATTTATTTTATTTATATGAGTACATTGTAGCTGTCTTCAGACACACCAGAAGGAGGCATCAGATCCTACTATAGATGGTTGCGAGCCACCATGTGGTTGCTGGGATTTGAACTCAGGACCTCTGGAAGAGCAGTCAGTGCTCCTAACTGCTGAGCCACCTCTCCAGCCCCTAATCGCCCTTCTCTTGTTCGCTCTGCCGTCTAGAGACTGAACTGTGCAGCCTCTGAGGTGCTTAGCCTGCGGCTCTGAATTGGGCAATGTCTCCTACTATACCAGGAAATTCTACAGGAGGCAATGCCTCCCTCTATCTAGGATTCAGGACAACTCCCTGGCAAGGCAGGCACAGATGGTACTTGAGCACTTGCTAGGGCAGTGGGTCAGTGACTCTCAACCTGTTGTGACCCCCTCGGGTCCCACACCATAGATCTACATAACAGTCGCCAAACTGCATTATAAAGTAGCAACGGAATCATCTTATGGTTTGGGGTCACCACACCGTGAGGAACTGTGTTAAAGGGTCTTGGCCTTAGGAAGGTTGAGAACCGCTGTGCTAGAGGAATATGTGAGAGACTGAATAACGCCCAAGGAGAGAGACTAACCAATGCCCAGGCAGCCCACAACGCCCAGCAGGGAGCCAGACATGTGGTACAGTGGGAGTGCGAGGTAGATCACGTCCTCCCGGTGGACTCCACACAGCTGGTAGAATCCCTGGCACTGTAGGACCTTCAGATGACTGATTCGAGCAGCCTTGGGCAGGCCTGAAGGGTGGCAAGACGGGCATAGTCAGGGAAAGGGTCTGAGCTGTGTCCTGGAAAAGTAGGTAGTTTGGGGACTGGAAAGAGAGAAGCTGTGCCTGGGATGGTGTCCAGGGTGACCTGAAAGTGAAAGAGGCCCCAGTCCTCTCCCCAGACCTTGCCGCCCTCTGCCTCCGTGTCTGAGTACTGGATCCAGTCCTCACCAGTAGTGCCGGAGGTGAAGATGTACAGGCAGGTGTCCATTATGTTCTGGGGTGCAGAGAGGTACCCCGGCACTGGCTCATCCACTTGGGCTGCTGCCTCCGACAGCAAATTGCTGATTCCAGCAAGATTAGTTTCAGGGCCCGTCGCCCATAGGTGGAGCCCCATGGCTCTCATGGCCGGCAGGTCTGGCTCCAGGGACTCCAGGAACTCTACAGGGGTAGGCAAACCCAGCTTCGAGGTTTTCCAGCCACTCTAAAGCCTTCACCGCTCTCTGCACTCTCCTTGTGCAATGCTCTAGGGTGAGGGTGGCACTGTGGGGATCCCACGTCTTGCCTGGGACCTGTAATCCGACGGCTTAAGAATTCTTTGGGTTTAGCACATGCCTTCCCAAACCCAGGGCCTCTTATTCCCACTCACTTCTGCACATCGGGTCCAGGGACCAGGCACGCCCTCTCTGGCTCGCAGTCTTACCTGTGGCCAGCACGAGCGCGCTCGCCCCGCAGCTGCGGAGGCAGTGCAGCAGGGGCCCTCGGCGTAAGGCGGTGGGCACGAAGGCCGAGCGCAGGCCAGCTTTGGCCAGTCCGAACCAAATCCATAGGAATTCCGGGCTCGCTGGGAGGAGCAGCGCCACAGTCGCCCCGGGTGCCAGAGGGGGCGCGGTCGTCCCTCCGGCCGCTGCGTCTCCAGCCGCAGGCGCCACGCGTGCGCCTTCCTCAGTGCCCGGGCCGGAGCCTCGGCGGCCCCCGGTCCAGCCCCGTGCGCGCAGGAAGGCGCGAGCAGTCCGGTTGCTCTCGCGCTCCGCCTCCGCGTAGCTGAAGCGCCGCGCGCCGTGGATGAGGAAGATGTGGGTCGGCTGCTCCCGGGCCAGGTACGCGAGACGCCAGGCCAGGCTGCATCCGCCCTCAGGGCTCTCCGGGTCGGCGGCTGCTGCGGCCAGCGCGCGGGCTCGAAGGACCCTTTTGCAGCGGAGGGCTCGAACTGTGAAGGCCAGGTCGGCCGGCAGCCAGCGCAGCTGAGGCCAGAGGTCTAGCTTCAGCAGCAGAGGCAGCAGCAAGAGCAGGGGCAGCAGCAGCAGGAGGGCCGCCATGGTGCCCTCGTCCTCTGGTCCTCCCCAGCTGCTCACACACACACTCTCCAGGTGGTCTTTCCTGAAACACTGAGCCCGCCTTGGTCTGGCTCCGAAAACCCTTCTTCCCGGAACGTGGCGCGCGTGCGCCGGCACCCGCCCTTCCCACCCAGCTTCTGCGGTGTGGCGCGGGAGCCAGGAGTGCAAGTCGAGTCGGGGGCGGCCCGGCCCTCTCCACAGCCCAGGCCCCGCCCTAGGCGCACTCGCTCGGGAATTTGGCTGCTGGTGGCCTCAAGCCTGTCGGTCCGAAAAGGTGCCTACCCTCAACCCCATAGCTGTGCACTTTCAGGACCACCTAAGCTATTGGCAGGCTTATGGAGTCCTGGTCCAGGAGCCAGGGCACGTCTGTCATTCATTCCTTTGGTTGTTTTTTGTCACCCATGATGGGATGGTAACCACTGCTCTCTTCCCAAGGAGACTTAAGAATCTGGCCCCTGGCCAGGTCGGTTCTGCAAGTCTGGGCAAGACAGACAGATCCAAGTGCTGCCTCCAGCTGCCCGCAGCAATAGCAACCCCCAGGGAATGGATGGGGGAGCCTGAGAATTAAGTAGGGGAAAGGTGGAGGCCAATCTGCCAGGTTGGTGGAGGGAGGCCCTTCGTTTTAGGCAAGGATACAGTAATTGGGACCAGCCAGCAAATGCTTCCCATCCTGGTTTTAATCGGTGCAGTGGAAACTGGGGATGGGAAGAGGAAGAAAAAGAGGCCTCTGGTGGTTTGGAGTTTCTAAAGTAGTGGCTTTAAAGGAGCATGGATTCTCAGAAGAGAAAAATGTCCAGGCTGAATCAACGGAGTGTATGCACTAAACCTAGCCTTTACACCCCTCCTCAGCAAGGCATCAAATGTCCCTGGACAGGGAAACTAAAAGCGCCATCAGAGACTATTCTCTGCTGCTATATGGGGACAGTAAGCAGCCAGACTGGAAGAGTGTCTTGTCCCCAGTATTTGAACTTTCATCCTCTCTCCTTCAAAACTCTTAGAGCACTCTTCCCTGCCCAAACCCTTGGAAATCGTGCACTTAATAAAGTGGGGGGCAAATACTAGAAGAGTCAGGCTCCAGCAGTGCCCGGAGGTTTTAGGGGTGTGGATTATGTGCATGTTTGTGTGTAAGTGCACTTGTGTATTCACAGGGTGGAGGGTAAAAGTCAGGAATCCTAGATCACTCTCTCAGCTGAAACCTGAGCTCACTGACATTAGTGTAGCTAGCTTGCAAGCCACCACATCAACGTAAGCCTTACACAGGTTCCGGGATCAGAACTCTGGTCCTCACGCTTGTGTCCTCACGCTACTAAGCCACCCCTCCCCTCCTACCCCACCCCCACCCCTAAAGATGAAGTTCCTCAGAAGCAATGGGCAAGGCCAGCCTGCAGGGAGAGGGCGCCAGCGTCAGCTTCTAAGTGGAAAGGTTGGATGCCTGACTCACACTCTAGTGAGAAGGATATCAGGAGAGCCATTGTGTAGGGGAGAGGGGTACAAGTAGAGACATCAAATTAAACAGAGGCCCCCCTATACACACAGGACGAACACAGATGTGAACTCAGGCACAAAAGATGTTCTGGCTTGTCTCATTATCACTTAAAAACAATTTAAAACTCGATTATCTTTGCCAAAAGAAAAAGCAAAAACAGAACCACAGAAAATCAGGCCATCTGACAGTTCTGAGGAACTTGCCTCCGGGACTCCCCTGGGCTCGGGCTCAGCTTGAAGTGCCAACGCTGGGCCAACCCAAGCATCCCAGGTGCAGCAAGAGCCTCTCACGCTGTCATCGGGTTCTTTCCTGAAGGCCGTGGCATTTGCCCAGATGGGCACCGCCCACACCAGGTCAGATGCCCATTTCACACTGCCGTAATGACCACCGTCCACAGACTACAAACGCAGCCTGAAGGGAAGCAGGAAGGAGTGCCCGCTCACACGGCATCTGCTGTCGTCCCAGCTTCTCTGCCCAGCAGCCTCTTCACCACTCCTTTCTCTGTCCAGATGGCTCTTCCAAGACTTGGGGAGGAGCCAGGGCAAAGGACTTCCACCGTGATCTGCTTTTGCACAGCCTCTGGCTGCCGTGAGAACCTACCAGTGGGAGCAGCAGTGGAGAGGGGGTGAAAGAGCTGGAGGTCCTGGGACAGAGTGGGGCTGCATGGAGGTTTCTCAGGCTGGGGCAGGGTGGGAACGCCAGGCCTCAGTCACTGTCAGAACCCACAGCAGAAGAGCCTTTTCGTTTTCGTTTGGCGGGCTTAGGCTTGGTATCTTCTTCCTCCTGGAAGAAATGAGGGGAGCAGAAGGCCATCACTAGCCTGGGCCGCAGCTAGCCGCACCCCACCTGCACCCATCACTCCGTTCCTCCTGTGCACGGCTGAGAGGCTCACCGAGGCACTGCTGGAGCCCGACTCTTCTTCAGCATTGGGGGGCTGGGTAGCATTCTTTCGACTTCGAGGGCTGGACAGAGCTGCCTTCCGCCGGCTCTTGGGGGGCTTAGTGGAAGAGTCCTCATATTCCTCCGCCAGGGAGAAGAGGTCACTGAACCTGAGAGGCAGGACAGGCTTCCTGAGACAGGCGTCCTGCCCAGGCCCCTCCCAGCTCGACACCTAAGACTCCAGGGTCTTGCTGCTCATTACGCTAATGTCCCCAGCAGACCTCTCCTCCCCAAGGCCCAGTGGAAGGAACCTCACTTCATCTTGTGAGCTTCGTCACAGCTTGCCTGGACATGCTGCAGCGCCTGCAGGATTGGTGTCTGGCTAAAAACTACGGAATGGAAGCACAGGTAATGTGTCAGGAAGATTATATACAGCACGATAAGTTATTTCTTCTATGGGTTTGAGCAGTGGTCCTGGTAT
Source organism: Tokudaia tokunoshimensis (assembly GCA_036184795.1). NCBI lineage: Eukaryota > Metazoa > Chordata > Mammalia > Rodentia > Muridae > Tokudaia > Tokudaia tokunoshimensis. The sequence continues at coordinate 69,026,480 of BTHU01000003.1, read as the reverse complement.
CTAGCTCATCCCTCCCCAACTGGCTGTAGGGGATCTGAACCAGGGCAGCACCTCCCCCAAACTGGCTGAAGAGGAAGGGAGCAGGAAGAGAGACAGCATACAGTTCTGCTTGGTGTTGGCTAGGTTGAGTCTTAGGTTGTCCAAGTGTTCCAGGATCTGTTCCAGGGTCAGCTGGGCCAGCTTGCTGCTAGAGCTTCTTAGGCTACATGGGAAGGCAGAGAGTCAAATGCTGTCCACTCCTCCAGTGTCCCTCCCTAGGTCAGAGACAGTCCTAAGTGACACAATGCTGGCGAGGACTCAAGAGGGTGTTCAGCTGTGAGGCTCAGGGCTGGTGGTCCTGCATGTCACCCACAAACCAATCTTGTATAGGACTGGCAACCCACCACCCCTGGGCAGCGGTCACTGCACACTGCCCTGTGATGACCTAGTGGCTGCACAGGGGCAGGGACTGTGCCCCACCTCTGCCTCTTGCGGGGAAGGCTGTTGTTCTTGATGAGCAGGGCCTTGATGTGCTCCGCCAGCAGCTCCTCGTGCTTCATGCACCAGTGCCTCAGGATGCTGGTGGTGAACTGGTCGTCAGGATGGCACGGCCTGCTCAGCACCATCTTCACCATCTCCTCACTGGGCCTAGGAATCAAAGCAGGCTAGGTCAGTGCACACATGGATGGCTTACCTTGAGAATGGCTACACAGCGTCACGGACTGATTTCCCGAACCCCCACCTCTTGTCTCCTGTGGCTTCCTGCTCTCACATCCCTTTCCCCTTCTCTTTGGGCCCAGGAATGCCTGGTTCCATTCTCTGTAGAAGCCACATGAGAGGTGAGGTCCCTCTACTTCTGTGGTGGTAGGAAGCAATGCTACAGTCCCCACGAGGTCCTCCCCAGCTTCTCACTTTCTCTAGGGTCTTATCAGCTGGCTCTTCTGTCAGGGTGATGAAGGCAGCTGTGGTCCCTTGCCCCGACCCTTCCCTTTTGATGAGCCTGTCACAGGCTGAGGAGTGTGAGGGATAAGGGACGCAGCAGGGAACAGGGATGTTCTGTCCCCACCTCCCACCCTGAGGGTAGGGCAGGCAGACAGCCAGGGAAAGGAGCAAGGCCGAGAGCTCCGCATCGAGGGAGCTGGAACCTGAGCCACCAAGAACTCACTTCTCTCTTCGGAGCTGAAGCAGGAGGCAGGACAGGGCCTCTGGGTGCTCTGTGGGGGAGGAGAGAGGTGTTCAGGGGAATGTATCATTTCAGGAGGAAAGGAACCTCTTCTACTTCTCCAGCCAACAGCCACCGGAACAGAAAGAACAGTCTTGACCAAGAACCAGGAAGAAACTACCGCCTCACGCAGTCTTCAGCTGCTGAGGCCTGGTTCTCTGTTCAGAGAAGGCCTGTAGGGCCATCACCAAAGCACAGTATGTCTTGGTTGTGAGGCGGGGACTCTGGATTATCTCAGAAGCCTGAAGGCTTCATCTTCTCTCCTCCCACAGCCCATGGTCCTACTCACCCTTGTATTTGAGGTGCTGGAGAATAGGGATAATGGTCTCCAGGGGGATGTTGTGGGCCAGGAAGAGCTGCCATGCACAATACTGCTCAAAGGTTTCCCAGTCTAGGCTCTGAACTGAAAGAGACAGAAGAAACCCCGCTGACTGCCTGCCTGCCTGCCTGCCTGCCGTCTCTCACACACGGCTAACCCACTGACCAGTAGTATCCCAAACAGATGGAACAAAATCTAGATCCTGTCTGTTCCCAGACCACATGGGCTGCTGGTGTCTCTGGAGCACGGCTATACTCCCAGCAAGCCCAGGGCTGGAGAGATGAGGGGAAGAAGCAACACACAGACATCAGTTGCCATGGTACTCCTCCACTTCCCCCCCCCCGGGTACCCAGGAGAGCTTGTAACTTACTGAGTATGTTGAGGACCGAGTCCTTCCGAAACATGACCAGGTTCCCCATCATCACATGGCAGACCAGCTCCTGGAGCTAGGCAGGAGGAGACATCACATCCATTAGCTCTAAGAGAGGCCAGAGGGCAGGAGGGCAAGGCACGGGCACAGGATTCTGAAGGGTGAAGGGGTCGGGTACAACAGCAATAGGCTTGCAGGGGAACAAGCCCATTAAGGAAAAACTACCCACACCCTGATGTCAGAGAGAAGAGGAATCACCCCTACCGTTGTGAGCTAGGCCTGAAATGAGAAGACACATTCCCCTGAACACCTCTCTCCTCCCCCACTGAGCTCTGACCCAGTGTGGGCAGGGGAAGGCAGAGGGAGGATTCTCAAGGCTGAGTCCCTCTCTGAGCGAAAGCTAAATGGCCATGAGTAGATGATATGGATCTATGCAATCTGGAGAGGTCCTGTGCATGGGGAAGGTCAAGTAGAAATGGCCAAACATTTTTATTATGAGCTATAGAGAAGACCAGGTAAGAGCAAAACACACACACACACACACACTCACACACACACCTCTGCCCACCCTCAGCTTTCCCTGTACACACAGGAGCTTCCAGAGAACAAGGAGAAATATCAGGGAGGATGGGCTTGGCCCCAGCTGCTCTTGGCTTTGCTTTGCCCTTCCTAGCTCTAATGGCCTAAACGGGCACCCACATGTAGTGAGAGGCAGAGTGCCTGAGGGATGTGGGCTTTCATGTACAGACCTAGAGAGAGAACACACTCTCATTTCCCAAGTCCCTCCCTCTAGGTCTTGTTGGAAATGTCAAAGCTCAATGCTTACCTGCGCAGAGTCAATAACAGCCACAATCATGTTCAGCAGCTCCCCGCTCCTCAAGGTCTCATCTGGAAACTAGAGAGAAAGAGAAAGGGCAGGGATGTGGGCTGGACCCATGGCTTTCATCTAGTCTGTCCCGCTCCTTATCAAATTAGGGTTCTGGTCCTGCACAGAACCAAACAGCTACAAATCTGGGAATCTACACCTTGTAAACCCCATGTTTCAGTATCTGTATATGTCCATCATGAGCAGACTGTGTTTGAAAAGAGGAATGGGGTGGGGTGGGGGGTGTGCTGAGAGATAGAGCCAGAACTGACAGACTGGACATAATGACCAATTCTGTGGGAGTGTAACTAAACAAACCTTTGTATGCCTGCCAATAGGGAGATCTGAGCAATCTGAGCAGACTCTCAGCCACAGAGAAGGGGTGTGTGTGTGTGTGTGTGTGTGTGTGTGTGTGTGTGAGAGAGAGAGAGAGAGAGAGAGAGAGAGAGCACGTGGGGTGGGGTGGGGTAGGCGGCAGGTCCTCATGCAGAGAAAGATTAGGGAGGGGAATAGCCCTCCTCCCTCCAGGCCTGGCTGTGATCACAGTTCCTCCTGCCATGCCCACACCCTGAGCCCTCATTTCCCTCTTCCTGGGAACATTTGCCAAGAGGAGGAAGAACTGATATCTCCTCCTGTATCCCAGCTCTGAGAGAAAATTTGACGTTATCAGGGAAATGAAAGTAAGCGTCCACTACAGAGGATGGGCCTTTTGGCTTGGGAATCTTTCTGGTTTAAGAGACCTATCCTGGCCCAGAAGATAGAGCTAAACCTGAGAATCCAAGTCAACAGGTAATGACTCACATTACAGCTGAACCAGAGTAAGACTTTTTGGAGCTTGAAAAAAGCTCGAGCTTCTAACAGAGATGGAGGAAGACAGTGTGCTATGGGAAGCAATGACCACTAAAGTAGGTGAGCACATGGGCAACAACTCAAGAGTCAGGCAAGGTGGCTCCCACCTGCACCCCCAGCACTCGGAAGGGTGAGGAGGGGCATCACCCACTGGTCTATAGTCAGCCTGGGCTTCACAGTGAACTCTTAGGCCAGTCAGGGCTACAGAATGAGACTGTCTCAAACATCCCCCACCCCACATGGACCCTGGCGGGGGCACCAACCTCCGTGTAGATGGAAGGTGTGAGGTGACATAGCAGCCGCACATCATCCTCTTGGCAAGCCTTCATGTCCATCATTAGACAGGTGTGCAGATCACCCAGCTGGGTAGCCTGGGCAAATGACTCGTACAGGTTCATCTTCCCTGCGGCGGCTTTGCTGCAAAACCAGTTGGGCCTAAGTCAATGGTGCGACTCAGCACCGGGGCCTCAAACATCCTCAGGGAGGTCCCATTCTGTCTTGCAAGCTCAGCTCTCATGGACCTCACATCCCTCCTCATCTTCTCTAAGAGCCCAGCAATTTTGGGGCCAGGAGACACTTTTCCTCCCCCAATGCTGGCTTTCGTTTTGTGTTCCTTTTTGTTTATTTAGACGTGGCCTCACTATATACCCTGGCTGACCTTGAACTTGCTTCATTATGTATATCAGGCTGAACTTATGTTTCTGGAGATCTACTTGCCACCCCCTCGCAAAGGAGCTAGAATTAAACGTGTCCACCACTATGCCAGCTTCCCCAATGCTCTGACCACCAGCAGTGACAGGAATGTCTCCTGAGAGCAGAGGGAAGGACTCCTGTCATGCCAGAGAAGCAGCAACTGATACTATATACAAAGGCTAAATAGAACTGAGGCTTAAATCTAAGAACTAAAACCATGTGTCTCTCAGACAAGGACACTCACGAAGCTGGGCCTAGTGGCACACACGTGTATTCCAGCACTCAAGAGGAGGAGGCAAGAGGATCTTTGAAGGCTCTGAGAACCTGTCTCAAAATGAAAAAGCCTCCAAGTAGGCCAGTCAGTACTTCGGAGGCAGAGGCAGGAGTTCAAGGTCATCCTTAGCTACAAAGCAAGTTTGAGACCAACTTCAGCTATGTCAGACCAAGCATGGTAGTGTACACCTTTGACTCCAGCACTCAGGAGGCAAAGGCAGGTGGATCTCTGAGTTCTAGAGTTGAATTTTAGGACAACATGGGCTAACCCTGAGTTTTTCTCTACACAGAGAAACTTTGTCTTAAAAAAAAATAAATAAATAAAATAAGCAACAACAAAACAGAACCCAAAGGACTGGGGTAAAGATCAGTGTCAGTACTTGTCTAACATGGGCTTACTCCTCCCACAAGAAAATGAAACAAAAGGCCAGATCATAACATGGTATGAGGGCACATCAAGAAATGAAAACTCTTCTATTACTGGGGATGTGAAGAAGTTAGACATCCAGCAAGGGATAAACAACTGACCATCAAAACACACCAGACACGAAGATTTGAAAACACTATGCTGAACCACAAGAAACTCAAGTCCACAAGTCTGTTTATATGAAGCATTCAGAAGAGTTTTATCTACAAACTAATAGAGATCGCAGTTCAGTGGGTGCAAAAGGGAGAATGGCAAAGTGTCTGCTTGACAGTACAGTTTCTCCCTGGGATGATGAAGGGTTTTTAATTAGGCAGCAGAGATATTTAGCACTCAAGGGTTAAAGCCAACTGCACTGAGCCAGGCATGTTGGCGCACACCTTTAATCCCCACACTCGGGGGGGGGGGGGCAGAGGCAGGAGGATTTCTGAGTTCGAGGCCAGCCTGGTCTACATCATGAGTTCCAGGACAGCCAAAGCTACACAGAGAAACCCTGTCTCAAAAAACAAACCAAAACACCCTCCCGAGCTGTATGCTGTTTGTGTGTATGTGCATGTTCCTGTGTGTTCAGGCCAGAGGGTGACCTTGAGGATCTCTCTCAGGAACCATCCCCATGGGTGCTGGAGATCAAACTCAGGTCCTAATTCCATGCTTGGACTGTAATAATTGAGCTCTAAACCAATCCAACTCTGGCTTGTTTTTTTGTTTTTCTTTGTGTCGACTTTGAGGTGCTCTGGCTGGCCTCCAGAGACCCATCTACCTCCGCCACTCTCACCCAGCATGACTTTTTTTTTTTTTGACACAGGAACTAACAGACCAGACTGGCCTCAAACATACCCTGTAGAATTGGCAAGATGGCCCAGTGGGTAAAGACACTTGGTATACAGGTTTTCTCCATTTGATCACCAGAACCCACCTATAAAGGTGGGAGGAGAGATTCCACACAAAGTGGGGGAAAATATCCTATGGCACCTAAAGCTGGTGTTGAATTCCTGATCCTTCTACTTCTACCTCCAAGTCCTGTAATTAGAGGTGTACCAAGACTCCTGGAAGAACTATATACTTTAAAGGGTGAGTTGTTCAGGCCTTGTGGGACTGAAAACCTATCATCCTTGGGACACTGAAGCAAGAGGATTACACGTTCAAGATCTGTTTGCGCTACTGAGCAGGCTTAGAGGCAGCCTGGCAACTAGTCTGGGTCTAGTAGTGCATGTCTGCAATCCCAGCACTTAGGAGGCTGAGGCAGGAGGATCAGGAGCTTGAAGACCAGCCTAGGCTACATGAAACAAACAAACAAACAAACACACACACACACACACCCCACCAACAGCAGCAAAGAGGCTGGATATACAGTTCAGTAGCTCCATCCTCTGCTGCCAAACTGAACAAGGACAACCAGCAAAGCACTCAGTGTATGTCCTGTTTTGATATGAAATATCCCCTCAAAGCTCCTATGTCTCCAATCACTGCTGCGACTGAATCTTTTTCAGTCCTGAGAAGGATCTCTCCTGCTTCCACCTCCAAATGCCAAGACTCCAGAGTAGAGCCTGAGAACCCTGATGGATTCACAATTTGACGGCAATAACGGCAGGCAGGGGGCTTCCCGGATCTGTGGCCTGGCTGGAGGCACTGGGGCAGGTATTCAGAAGGTATATTTCTGGCCACATTCTCTTCTGTTTTGAACCGAGCATCTTCCTTGCCACATGCCCACTGCTATGGTGTTCTGTCTTACTGCAGGCCTAAAATAATGGATCCAGTGGACCCTGGACTGAGATGTCTGAAACCAGGAGTCAGCATAGATCTTTCTTCTTTAAGTTTCCCTCAGTGCGTAATAGCGATAAAAAGCTTACTACCACAAGATGTATGGGCCCTGGGTTTAACCCTCAGCACCACAATGAACAAACAAAAGATAGCGCTGCTGCTGAAAGCCAAGAGGGGAGGGGGTTGGTGCACGTGTAAGAGAGGCTGGCTCTCCAGAGTGCCCCAACTCCATGCAGAGGATAGAGATCACACCCACCTTGCCCTCAGGTAGTAGAGCAGGTGGTAGCCGATCTTGGGTTGCTTCTGGTACAGCTCGGAGAGAAGGTCCAGAAGCAGTGAAAAGCTGCTATTGTCCTCCTGCATCTGGCACAGGTTCCTGGATGGGGCAGAAGGGATCACCTAGTACAGGCTCTCCTAAGGTGCGATGGACATAAAGCGTTCTCTACCCACTGAACGCCTTTTCCTCACTAGAGAAGCCCCAGGACCTAGGACCAGGGCATCTGTGCACTGTCAGGGAAGATGGAAGGCAGACAGCTCTTCAGTCAAGTGCTTACCTAAATATTAGGTACAGAGGTTTCCCTACTGATTCCTCCAGGGACCTAGAAGAGGAAGGCTGCACGTGAGAATCTACATGAAGGGAGAACACCTAAAGGCAGGAAACATGGAAGATCTGACATCTAGACTACTCCTTTCCTATGAAAGGAAAACTTCCTGCTGCTAGTGCTTTGTAACAGAGAAGCAGGTTCCCAACACAGACACACAATGTGAGGATGCTATCCTCACTGTGGATGAGACTCCTGACTGGCAGTCTAGGCTAGGGACCAATACCTCCAGAAGCAGCAAAGCTTGGGGATACTGGCCTGGCAGCATTCGTGGAAAAACAGGGCAGGCATGCTGGTCTACTGCCCAGTACCCTCAGGGTCCATTAGTATTTGTAAGCATGGAAACAGCAAGGAAAGAGGATTTTTCTCAAGTCTACAGTAAGGTGTGCTTAGAAGAGCACACTCTAGCTTCTGAGGCCCCAGGTGTCAGAGAGGAGCCTTACTCTTCAGTGACCTCTTCAGGCAACACCTCCCCTCGAAAGTGGGCCTTGAAGAGCTCCTGTAGGCAGGAAGCCAGGACAGACAGCTGTTCCGAGTCAAAGTCTTCCTGGGTGACAAGGGAGAGGAGAGACATCATGACCCAAACCCAAGCTTCACTGACCCCGCCTGCCCAGAACCTCTGCTGGGCCCACCTGTGTCTACCTCCCATAGCAGCGCACTCCTGTTCCCTACCTCAGAAGGGGTTCATCTGGGGAAGGGAAGGGAAGCTGGGAGCTCAATTCCCAGTGAGGCATGCCTGAGGAGTTGTAAGCTGGGAAGGCCTGTACTGCTTTGTCCCTAAGGACTGGGTTTCTCCTTACCTCCAGGACCTGATCCACAATTTCCTGCATAACCTCACACTGGGCCTCTGTATCACTATAGCATAAAAGTGAGAGAAAATTAGTAACAGCGAGGGTAAGACACATCCCAAGGTGTATGCATGCACATGCAGACCCACAAAGGAGTTGGGAGCTACCAGCTCAGAGGGGAGACTTCTGGACAGTATTGCTACTCTGTGGGCAGAGGCCCAAAGAGGAAAATCCCTGCTCTAGACCCCAGAATACAGAGTAGGGCCGCCAAGGTGTTAGGGAACAGGACTACCCTATTCCCAGCCTATGCTCTCTGACATCAGCCAAAGACATTTCCCAGGAAGCCTCAACTTCCCCTCCACACCCACCATCTACCCACACCATCTAGGTAGTAGGAAGCGCCTGGTCTGGGCCTCCTAGGGTGGGGGCAGGGTTTGTACCCACCTTCCCTTCTGTAGCTGTAGCACTTTGTCCCTTAGGGACTCATCCAACTGATCAAGGTAAGGGGTGACATCAACCGGCTCCTCCACAACAGTCTCCTTGATGGGGTGGAAGCGAAACTCTCTCTTCTTCCCTAAGGATGGTTTGTCAGACTTTAGTACCAGAGACAGTCCCCATGACTACCAGCTCCCTCCTCATAGCTCTCGCAGTGAACCTGCCCTCTCAAGGTGGTGAATCCCTGACTATGCACATGTATGTCCCAGCTCATACCTACAAATGAGCAGGACCACTTTACCCTCCTGCCTTTAGTGTCAAATGCTAAGCTCTGTATCATTGAGCCTCATCCAGTAATAACCAAAACTCACTCATGGGCAAAAGAGGTAGGATAGAAAGACTGCAGGCAGGTTACCTGTGAGATAGGCCAAGAGGGCAGTCACAACTCACATACTCCCAGTGTTAACCTTACCTTTGCTATTAAGATCTTCCTCATCATCACTGAAGGCTGCCTCTGCATTGTCATAGCAACTCTCATCCTTATCTGAGAGATGGTTGTCCATTTCCATGGAAACAGGCTCTTCAATTTTGACTTGTGAGTAAAGAGAAAAAGACTCTCATAGCCTCCTGTGTTCCCCAGTATACCCAATGCTTCTGGGAAGGAGACTAGTAGGCAGGTAGGAGAATATTGAGTTGATACCCTAAATGGTACACAGCTGGAAGGAAGGACCAACTTGCTTTCTCAAGTTCCCTGTGACCCACCCAGAGGAAGGGACAGCATAAGACAAGACTTTTCCATGTCAGCTCAGGATAAGTGATGATAGAAGCACAGTCTTTTTCTGTCCTGAAACAGGGGTTTATGCATCTCAGGCTGCCCCTGGCCCCCTGATCTTCCTGCTTCCACCTCCTATGTGCTAAGATTATGGGCATGCATCACCATGCTCAGTCTGGGGACATTCATTAGTGCTCTTTAATTTAAAAGCAAGTTGGAAAGTAGTGCTTGGCTTAAGTCCTTATTCCAAAACAAAAAATTATGACAGCCAGTCTGGCAGTTGGCAGTCTGAAATTGGGAGCAAAGGGAACATGAGGAGCTCTGATGAAGGGCCTGGACTAAGGACTGGGATGAGAGGCGACGGGCAAATGTCTGGGAGGCAAGCATCCCATGAAAGCCTTGCATCACTGAAAGGCAGAGAGCAACCGCAGCGAGTGAGAGTTCAATTAAGCTCTGAGAGGAAGTCCATACCTTCCACAGGAGGGGAAGGTGAGCTGCAGAACTCAGGAAACTTCTCTCGAAGCATGGACCGAAGCTCTTTATCCAATTTAGGGTTGTCAAACAGGGGAGCCAAGTGTCTAATAGAGAACACAGATAAGGTCACCATCAGACATGATGCCCTCTGCTCACTGCTAACTCAGCACGGACACAGACATGTCGACCAGCACAAGTGTGCCACCTTCAGACCCTTCAGAGTCAACAGGGGACAGGAAGGCCTTTGAAGCCTATGGTAATATGACGGCAAGTTAGAAATTCCTGTGTCGAGAGGACATTAGTCTTTCTGCCCATCAGTAGAAGGTGAAGCCAGCACTTTTTACAGCTGTCAAGGGAAGGAGTCAGCAGCGGTGTGACTATCTGAATGACATCTTATCTAAAGCGGATAAGACCTAATGAAAAATGGGAGAATCCCCTACCCCTAACACACAAATTCCTTACGCCAAGACTCGTTTCTCCACAATGTGGTTGAGGGAAGAAAAGACACCCTGCCGAACGTGGCCTTCCAATGGTGGGTAGAAGTTAGGAATGATCTGGAAGGGAAGAAGTGGAGGGAGTAACTACAATGTTTTGCTGGACTAGAACTAAAAAGCTGTTTTGGTTTTAGTCAAGGGGGCTAAAAGTGAGACGGTGTGGCTGCAGAAGGGCTGCAATGTTCTTGATTACTTCAGGCTATTAAGACAGAATCCTTGGACTAGACCCAGTTGTTCCTCAAATACTTTAGATTCTATCTTGAGTCATCATCTTGCAGTTAAGAAACCTGGTAACAAGGGTCAGTTCCACTGGAGACAGTGTCTTCCAACTCAGGTTCAGGACTACATAGGACATACTGGGAAGACCTAGTCACTGGGAGACTCACACTGCTCATTCAGGATAGGGCAGAGAGTCCTAGCACTTACTCTGCACATGAAGTCCAGGAGCGTGGCAGTGATGGCTGGGTGGGGCTTCATGGAGTGATGCATGACCAGGATAGCTGGCTCTAGAGAATGTGAAATAAGAACAAATGGTTCCCCGGCATCAGACACCATCTCCATGGCTGTGTGTGTGAAGCCCTAGTAATTTCTGTGTCTAGTTCCCCAACTCCAACCAAGTGGGGAAACCTTCCCGAACTGCACTCAGTCCTCACTTATCTCCTTTCCTGGACCAGTATTCAGCTTGGAGAAAGGAAGACAAGGCAGACTTCCTTTGCCTAGGCCCTCCCGCTCAGAGCTCAAGGCCACGGGGAGGAGGCAGCAGACATTAGTTGACCTCATCAAAGCCACTCTCCTTCTAGGTCAAGGGAGAACTGAATGGGAATGAGGGAATTGCTCCTAGATAAACCACCTCCACCCTGCACTGCCCAGACTGATGACTGCTGTCACCAGGACTCACAATGGGGGCTTGGGGGATGGGAGTGTAGTGCTGACTGGTCCCAATCACATACCTATGTTCATAATGCTATCCTTGTCTGGGCTGAAGAACAGCCAGTCATAAAACAAAGCCAGCTTGGCATTGGAGGCAGCAACGTTGGACTGGAAAAGAGAAGAGGAAAGGGCTAGTTCCATCAATCAGCTCCCATCTTTCCAGAGCCTGGGGCAGATTCCAGGGCCCACCTGGCCGGTCCATCTTTGAAATTCAGTTCCCAGTAAAAGATGGAAGAACCCTATCAGGGTAAGGAACACACATGCCTATTATATGGAAACTGGACTGGATTTTTCCTGTAGTGAGCAGTACACATGCCTGATCCCCATTAGGAGAACAGCGTGGGCACACTGATAAACTGAGTTGAGGTGATGTTTACAGTAGCCTGCAGCTATCTTTGCTGAACAAGCAGGGCACCTCCCTTGAGACCCCTAGGAATGGCTGCTGCCTGAATCAGCACATTCCAGGGACACCATGAAATGGGGGAAGGGTGTGAGATGCTTAAGAACAGCCTCACTCCAGCCCAGAAAAACATACTCTGGGAAGGAAATGGCGCCTTTAAAAATTCTCTGTGTTTGGGGAAAGAAAGTATCCAAAGCTGATAGCAAAAGTTACGGAAGTAAGTATCTAAGACAGTGGCTTCCAACTTTCCTAATGCTGCCACCCTTTAGTTTAGCTTCTCATGCTGTGGTGACCTCCAACCATAAAATTATTTTCCACCTCATAAGTTTATAACTACTTCATAACTGTAATTTTGCTATTATTATGAATAGTGATGTAAGTGTCTGATATGCAGGATATCTGACCCGTGAGCCCTATGGAAGGGTCATTCCATCCCCAGAGGTGAGTCTGGAGATCAGGGTGCTAAAGAGCTCTTGCAAAGGACTTAGGTTTTGTTTCAACACCAACATGGTGATTCACAACCGCCTATAACTCCAGTTCCCTCTTCTAACCTCTGGATCTCCACCGATATAGACACATATACTCAGGCATACATACATACATACCATAAACAAACAAACAGACAGACAGACAGACAGGATGAAAGCCCTGAATCTGAACAGGAAACAGGAGAATAACTACATATGGATTCTAGAAGCAAAGAGGGAAACAGAGGCGGTCTCAGACACTCAGGGACTCAGGTCCCTTATGGACCCAGGGAGTGATTCTTAAAACAATCCAGACTTTGAGTTGACATAGTGGTTGGTGCACACCTAACCTGCTGCAGATATGAAGAGACAGACTGGAGGACGGTAGCTCAAGGTTAGCTGGAGCTATACAGTAAAATCTGTATCAAGCAGACAACAAAAATCAAGGTGGGGGGGGGCTGACAGTAAAGATGATGATTAGCCTAGTCAACCAAAGCAAGCCTAGATCGAGGAATGGCTATCAACTTCTAGAGACAAAGGGAGAAAGGATAAGAGCCTGAAAGGTCCACTACCGTTCAGATGGCCTTGGAATGAGAGGTGGTAAACGCCCAGGAACATGCAAGAAGAGGCACAGCTCACCACCCAGCAGTCTCTACCCATGGCCTGGCCCTTTACCGTGCATGTTGTCAGGAGCCAGCCAATGATGGCCCATCGGGGCAAGATATCAGAACTCAGCACTTCATTAGAGGGGTGCACTACCCCACAGATGTATCGAATGAGGTCACAGCGCAGAGACTGACTGTCAGGGGTTGAGAGGTATTGGCGCTGGAACCAATCCTGGTATCGCTTTTGCTGGCCAAACCGCACCTGGGGGAGGAAGAAGTGAAGAGGAGGGTGGGATGATGAGCAGAAACCGGAGGCTTGACTTGGATTCATGTCCTTCCGACAGCTTCGTTAAGCTCATTTGTTTCCTGATGCCCTCTCCTTGTGGGGGACATCCTGGGTAACAAACCAGCCTGCCTGGCATATCGGCTAAGTCTTTACATACACGTGTGATGCTTAATTTGATGACATAAGTAATACAAAGTGTCACTATGGAAGATGCAACCTCATTTGGGAAAATGTCCCCACCAGATTGGCCTGTGGGCAAGGAAGGCTGTGGTGCATTTTCTTGACTGATAGTTGATGTGGGAGGGCCCAGCTCTCTATGGGTGGTGCCACCCTGGGCTGATGGTGCCAGGCATCACAGTAAGGCAGAACAAGTGGGAGAGCTAGCAAGTGGAACCCTCCACGGCTTCTGCTTCAGCGCCTGGCTTCAGGCTGAGTTCCTCAGTGATGGACTGTGCTAACTGGAAGTGTAAGTGGGACAAACCCTTCCTTCCCCAAGATGCTTCTGCTCAAGGTGTTTTTTCACAGCAAGACAACATGTATCTACTCTGAATGTGGCCTTTTTAAGACACAATGTTGTTAGGGAGACCAGGCTATCCTGGAACTGGAGATCCTATGCCTCAGTGTCCTCATGCAGGGGCTGATACAACCCTCCTATAATTTGCTTTGCCTTTTCTCCTTTTTTTGGAGACAGTCTCACTATGCAGCCCTAGCCAGGTTGGAATACATAAAGATCTGTCCCCTCTGCTTCTCGTGTACTGAGATTAAAGTGCAGGTCTCTGTGTCCAGTGGTTTTGTCTTTTTTAAACACAGGGTCTCAGGTAGCCCAGGCTATCTTTGATTTGTAGCAGCTGTCCTTCACCAGCTTTCTTGTGCACAGATTATTTGCAAGTACCACCACACCTTTTTTTTTTTTAATGTTTATCTGTTTTTCATTTTTGCATCCTTGTTTGGACAAGGTTTTACTATGTATTCCCGGAGAACCTCAAATTTGTGGCAATCCTCCTGCCTCTGACTCTCAAGTGCTGGGATCATAGGTGTATGCCACTACACCTGGTTACTAATTTAAACTGTAACGTTTGGCACAATTAGCTACAAAAGGCAGCAGGGTCTCAACAATTCTGTGCTGTCTTGGGAATCTGAAGGCTGACTACAGAGGACCTGTCTACAAAGTCCGCTAAACACAGATTCCACAAACATCCTCAGAGAGAGGAAAACCACAGTCCTCAGACAGTTTTACCACAATGCAACCATATTTGGTAAACAAAAGGCCTACACTGCAGATAGATCACCTGTGTACAATCACTGGCGGGGCTGCTTTTAAAAATAAAACTTCCAAAGAGCTGGAATTCTGTCTTGCTTATTCAACTACACTTCTAATTTTCCTTTTATTGCACTGTGCAATGTGCAAGCATAGACTGAACCAAAAGGTAAGGGACATTAGTTACTCTCGTGTGGGTCAGTAGTCAGCAGTGACAAATCTGCACAGCGCTCAACTAACACCTGACCCTGTACCTCCTCTTCCTATGCACAGATGATCTCACCCGGGATGTCATGAAGAGGAGCTTCGTTTCCATGTCTGGGGTTAGACGACAGGCTAGAAATTTCCGGGATGTTCTTGACTGAAGTAGCTGTAGGATACCTGAGCCAAATGCACAAGAGAAGTGTGAAGACCAGAGAAATGGAAGGCACAAGACAAAACTGGGCAGGTGTGGTTTAACTCACGGGCCTATTCCAAGACAAGCCCTAGAGAAGGCCAGCAAAGGCGCACAAGGTTGTCACCTCTCACACCGACTACAGTGGTTTCCCTCTACTGGCCTCCCAGCCACCCATGATTTTAGAGTTAGAAATAAGTGGGAAATTCAGGGGGAAATATGGTGAGTCCTAACCTGCCTTCCTGCTACTCAGTGACACTATGAAATCCTAGGACCAATGTGATTGTGTGGCGCAGCCATAAGCACTGCAATCAGAAAGACCTGTAGCCAAATCCTTCCTGCTATTTACTGTGTGGCCTTCAGCAAGTGACTTAATCTCTCTAAATCTCACTTTCCTGTGTAGAAAGTGAAACATTCATCTTAAGGGCTGTACAGATGATTAAATGAGCTGCACGCGCCCTCTGACAGAGCCGGACAACCCGACACATTCTAAGGTCTTAGCAGAGTACCACACAGAAGCACTGCCTTCTCTTTGTCCTCACTTCCCAGGTCCTAGATGGCAGCCTTCAGCTTATGTGTGCATACACACATTTGTGCTGTGCAGAACTGTTGGAGGTGTGAGGGGAAAATATGAAGCTACAGAGCTGCTGTTCAAAATACAAAAGGATTCTGGGTAAGTCAAAAGGACAAGAAAAACCTTGTCAGGAGAAAACATACAAGCACGCACGCGCGCACACACACACCTTCTGGAATAAGAGGCCAGGCCAATTTCTTTTTCTTTTCCACAGCTCTAGAAATGAAACTCAGGACACTGTAGGTGCTTTATCACCGAGCTATATCCTAGAGGCCATCTCCTCCAGGACTGGATGGACCATCTGCTGACTCGGCCTTACGAGGTTGCCCTCTGACCCTGTCTACCACAGTAAAGTCGGAGACTTGGCCATCGCCTTGACAAGGAATGGTGGGAAGGGAGGACAACATATTTCTGTCCCACAACTGTCCTTTAAATTTCTTATTTTAATTTATTGCTGCACGTATGCAGACGAGCACATGTCATAGTGGGTGTGAGGAGGTCAGATCACAACTTTGGGAAGGGGTTCTCTCCTTCTACCACATGGGTCCTGGGGACTAAATTCAGGTCATCAGGCTTGGGATCAAGTATTTTACCTACTGATCTATCTTGACGCCTTGTCTGATTTTTTTTTTTTTTTAGGAGCAATGACAGCTGAAAACAGCCATGTTGGCTGGAGCCAGAAACTACACGAACTATTGTGTACCTCTGCCATTCCCATACCCAGAAGAAACTGGCATAGTGTGTCCTACTGTCTCAAGCTTTCCTCGACTATCAAAATCTCTTCTAGGCCAACTCTGCCCCTTCAAATACAATCAGGACATACAAGGACAGGGCATACCCAGGAGCTTACTTACCTGTAAACTGAGGACTCAAGGCCTGAGGGTTATGGATGATATCTTTCCACAGCAGTTCAAATTCTGGTATCCTAGCAACATTCTGAAGTAATCTTACAAGGTCCCGGCCAATCATCAAACATTCCATGAACTAGATAGGAGAGAGATTGGAGAATGGGGAGCAGGAGAGAGAATAAAAACATGGATTGTTCCCCTTCTGGAGGAAGGACAAAAGAAAACATCCTATGAAGGAACCCAACACGATTCATCTGGAGCAAGGGACCGCTCAGGGAAGGAAGGTGGAGGCTGGGGGCCATCACAGTGACAGGTGCCTGGGAAGAGCTGGACCACACAGACTCTTTTCATCAAGTCCCCTCTCCTCTCCTCGAGTCAGTTTAAGGGAACTGACTCTAAAAGTATGGGGCTGGAAAGTAGCCCCCATATATCCTACCCCAAAGTTCATTCTGTCCATTAGAAAAGACAATTTGTGATAAAAGAAATGATCTGTAATCTGTATGGTCTAAACAACACTCATTAAAAGTATGTGCCTATACAATTATGTGAATGCATTTTGAATTTTTTAAAAAAGATTTTTATTTTCTGTGCATCAGTTTTTGCCTACAAAGGCCAGAGGCAAGTGCTAGGTCCCCCGGAACTGGAATTACACATGGTTGTGAGCCACCATGTAGGTGCTGAAAACCAAATCCAGGTCCTCTGTGAGAACAGCACCTGTTCCGAACTACTGAACTTTGATCTGAAGTTATCTGATATTTCTTTTAACTAACTTTTCCTATGTAGTTAGTGTCCTCATAGCTTAGATCTAGAATATCTCTATTGGGAGAAACTATAGTAAGTAATTCATAATCCACCCAAGTAAACACCAATTACTTCTGGGGGAGGTGGGGTTCATGTAACAGCGGGCACATAATAGCTGCTGTCTGCTGCACATCAATGCAAACTGAAACTGAGCAGAAAAGCCCTGAGGATACCGGCACTGTATATGACATTTCTAGGAGCAGGGGTATTCCACTCTGGTTCCCTGCCCTTTGCTCTTGAGCTGTCTAGGGATGATGAAAACACCACATCTGAACCACCTGCACCTCTAACAAGGTATCTCTGGCCCAGAAGCATAAAGGCCACAGGGATACCACATCTTGGCATCACTTCCTCATGCTGTCCGTCCTGTTCCCTTACCCGTTCCCGAAGCAAGGAGATACAGAAGTCGACTTCCTTCTGCCGAAGGGTCTGGAGCTGGGCGGTCCCGTGGTGGTCCACAATAAGCCGGAGGTACGTGTACACGGCCATGGCAATGAGGATGCTGCTCTTCAGCACCCACTCCCTGCAGGACGGGAAGACACTGCACCACCACTTGCCTAGACCGCCTCACCCCACAGGGCTGTACCTCATACTGCTGTGATGATCACACACTGAGAATAACGTCTTCTGTCTTGTGAGGGTTTCACTCTGGCTGTTAGTATCCAACTATGAGCTGACTAAGGTAAGGGTAACTAATTTTCCTCACCAGATAGATGCCTCACAAAGGTAGGTACCAAATGAATCAGTCTCTTATAAATACATTCACAGCTGCCAATAGAATAACCGCGCTTGGTAACTCATCCCACCGCCAAGGCCCATCATATCTGAAGTGGTGTATGCTAGGCGTGGGAGAGAGGCAAGCTATGCTTCCTCCTGCTGAGCTATGGAAAGTGTTTTCTGTCAGTAGTTCTCTTACGTGTGATGCAAAGGCCTCGGGATTTCCAGGACCTTTCCAGGGCCAGGAGTTCTTAGAACATATTGTGCTATCCCTCTACCAGGCTTATTATTATAGTCAACCAAACCACAAACCTTTTCCTGGCTCTAACCACTGACCCCACCCTCAGATAATGAGTCACCTGCCCTAACCCAAAATCTGGGAGAATTTGGGGGTGGGGTGGGGGAAGCATCTGATTTTATATGGCAAAGCCCATTTCCCCAGGGTTTCAGAACTTCCCTGGAAAACAGAGTGTTAAAAAGCATTATCTGTTTCCAGCTGCTTCAAGAGGGGCAAGGCAAAGACTCCGTGGGGACGGTGCCCACACACTAATGCTGCCTCTAAGTGCCAAGCCTCTGTAATTGCTTTGACACCCCTGCTGAAAGGCAGAGAACTAGAGGAAGAGTTTAATTAATATAACCAGGCAACTTCCTGATTCAGGAAACGTAATCAAGACACTTAATTTACTACAGGACCATGGTCTTCTCTTTTCTTCTTTCTTTTTCTTTTGTGTATGTGGGAGCTGGTTTTTAAAACAGAGTCTTGCTATATAGCCCAGGCTAGACATGAATTTAGAGTAATTCTCCTGCCTCAGCCTCCCAAATGCTAGGATTATGTGCATGCAACTACTAGGCCCAGCACTGTTTTCACAAAATGGAAATGCTAGCCAATGATATGCGCTTCCTTTTACCCCCCACATCCCTGAAAATACTTGGAAAGGTTAGGAAAACAGGATGGTAAGCTAGAACACAGTTTTAAACGCCAAGGTATTCCCTTTCACCAAAAGTGTGAAGGGGTCAAGCAACAATGTAGCTGCTATGTGACACCTGTATGGGAAATTCAGCTTTAAGGAATGGCTAGAACAGAATCTGACACGAGGAACAGAGTGAGAAGAATCACTTTGGAGGAAGGTCACTAGCAGAGGCGAAGGACAAATGGCATAATGAAGAGAGGGAGCTGGAAGGAGGAGCCTCAAGCCAAAGGTAGCAGAGAAACACGGAGACCTAAAGAGAAGCGGAGGCCTAGGAAGTCCCATTGCTGGTGTGATGACCCGCCCCTAGGCCACTAGGTGGCACTACAGAGAGGGGCTGGGCAGCTCTCGATTATGAAGAGAACCATTCTTTTAAACTGAAACGAATATGAACATTAGGCCTCTCAGTCATTTGGCTACTTGATGTCCTTACTCAGAAAGAGACGCTAAAAAGAAGTGATGCAGAAACTGGGACCATAGCATCAAGGGGAAGCCATAAGCAAATTTACATACTAGAATGGCCCTCACACAGTCCTTCACTTGGTTGGAGAAAAGGAGCTAGAAGGTCTAATGTGGCCTCATAACACTTGACAGCAGGATTCTCTACCCGAGTCACCTACATTGCCCCTGTGCCATTCCAAAAAAGAGCATGTGCTGGACTGGGAGGCTCGGAGGGAGGAGAGGTACCTGCCAGGCCCATGTGGTTGGCTGGCCCCTCTGCTGAGCTCATTTCCCTCTCAGTTCCCCCAAATACAAACATTCCAAGGAGGTCTGGATCAAAAATAAACCCTTATCAGATGAAACCAGATTTTCTGGGCTCTGAGATATTTTAGCAAGCTCCTTTTTTGTTTGTTTTTTTCCCAAGACAGGGTTTCTCTGTGTAGCCCTGGCTGTCCTGGAACTTACTCTGTAGACCAGGCTGGCCTTGAACTCAGAAATCCGCCTGCCTCTGTAAAGGCATGTGCCACCACTGCCTGGCAGCAGGCTCCTTCTTTCCCACTCCTTCATCTTTTGGCATTAGTTCTTCATCCGCCACCATCAGGCTTGCCACACCTTCCCCTGGCCTCAGAGTACTCTGAGTCACCAGCCTCTCCTTCCCATGTCCCATACTCACACCCCTCATGGCCGTATCTGGCTCTGGCCCCACCCTTCATGGTAGACTCTACCTCTGCTCCGTCAGGATATCCAGAACACTTTCTGCCAACCAGATATTTTTGGCTGTAACATCGCCACCTGATTTCAAGGGGGGGGGGGAGAATCAGAATACAGTAGCTCTAATTAGCAACTCAGCTAATTGAATAAAGCTCTTCAGTCAGTCATCCTGAGGGTTCACTTGCCCACCACTACTGCCCCGACACTAGAATAAACTATTCTCTTTTAGGATTTAAATTTTTCCCTTTGCCTTGAGAGAGAAAGGGAAAGAATGTTCTAGAACTGCCCCTCACTAGAGAGGACATTGTTCTATCCACCAGAACTGCAGAGGCAGTGCTTTGCCTTGAAATGTGATGTCTGAGAAAAACAGACCGTAGAAGGCCCAGTTGTGAAAGAGCAAAGGTGGTATGTGCACCAGGGCCTAAGAGATGCAGGCAGCCTGCAGGCTGCAGTCGTGTCTGGATGTCAGGGCAGTATTCAGCGTCCTGACGGGCTAAGGGGATCTATACACCCATCTGTGGATCTTGCCACTGAACTCCCTGGAGCAGAATCAAAATGCAGTGTTGCCAGATAAAAATACAGGGATGAGAAATGGGGGTGCGAGTGTCAGTAGTTAAGAAAGTGCCAAGAAAGAATAAAAATAAACACTCAGCACACCAATGCTACACATTGCTCTGGGTCTCAGCGAACAGAATGTCAGTGTCCACCTAGCTGCATCACATGGATGAAGGCCATACACAGGAAGCAGTGACATCAGTGGTCAGGAGCATCCTGAAGAAAAGGCCCATCACAGCCAGATACGATGGCACTTGGTAAGAACTGTCCCAGGAAGACTGTGGATGTAAGGCCAGCGTGGGCTACAAAGCAAGACTTTTTATTTAAAAAGAGAAAAAAGGGGGCACGGTATGCTCCAGAGGTAGAGTGCTTGCCTAAATTCACGAGGCCTTAGGTACAGTTCTTATCACCACAGGAAACAAAGCAAAAACCAGGCACTGATGGTGGAGCAGAGCTACAGAGTTGGCCTCATTTTTATCTATTATTATTATTATTAATAATACTTTGTTTTGTTTCTTGTTTTTATCAAGAAAACAAAACACAAGCAATCTCAAAGCAGGAGAGGTGGCTTGGGCAGAGCTTTCTCATATTCAATATTTCAGACAGATGTCACGGATGCGAAGATTAAAAAAACCCTAAATGTCAGGGACTATTCTGTGACACTGTCCCTCAGACCAGCTCCAGTCAGATGCCAAAATCACTAGGGACCCAGTGTTTAGAACAGGGGCGGAGCCAGGGAAATCAAAAAGGAAGAGAGCAAATGGCTTCGCTCAGTTTTCTCTGTACTCCCTCCTCTAGCGTGCTCCTCAGCTCCAGAGAGATGACGGCTAACACAGACCAAACACCTGGTCGGGTCTTAATTTAGCAGGAAAGAAATCCAGGCAAGACTCACTCACTAATCCAAAAGCCCTCTGTGATTTTCTAATCCATTTTTTTTCCTGCAACATATGTGGTCAGGAGACATCTACACTAGGGTTCCTCATAGGTACTCAACATTTCTTCATTGTCTTGACTGATCTGGGCTCCTTCCCTTTCTTCTAATGCTTTAGCTAACAAGCTTACCTGCAATCTGCTTCATAAACGTCATGCAAACACCATCAGCTCCCAGAACTCCACTCTTTACTAGTTCCCGAACCAACCACACCAACTAAAGGAGAGAAAAAGACATTGAGAGCAGAGACCTGAGTTTGGAAAAGGAGCCAACTCAACTGTGCACAGTTTAGGTGCCCGTGACAGAGCTGCACCCCACCCTCTGGAAGGCTCACCTTGAGCCTAAGCCTACACCTAGCTAGGTCTTGCCTGTGCTGGGCACATGCTCCAGTGACACTCCAGCGCCCCCTCTCTTTTCTTTCTGGCCTTACCTGAGTTCGGCAGGTATCTTGCAGCTTCAAGTACTTCTCCATAAGTAGCTGGTTGATTTTGTTCAGGACAATGTTCATACCATCTCGACTCACCAGAGCCAAGTCCCGGTAACACTGTGAGAAGTAAGGTTTGTGAGTAGCCAGTGAGTGGAGATGTTGTCCCCATAGCCACCGTCCAACACCAACCCCTTTCTCTTACATAGCAACACAAGGATACTGAGAGGTGACTGAGAGGCAGTGGAGCACTGCGTTCTCCATTCTTTCTTCTACAGGGCTCCTCCATTCCAAACCTACCCTCTTCTGCCTCTTGCATTAGGGAAAAAGGACTAAAAGATTCTCTAATAAGGCAAGAAAGTCTGCTGGGCAAAGCTCCTAGTTCTGTCCCTGTCCCCCAACCTCCCTTTTCAGGAAGTGTCATACTGTTTGATGCCACAAGCTGAGCAAACCCAGGTGGAAGCCATCTGTGTTTTATCTGCCAGTAAAAGGTCACTGAAAAATGGGTTTGGGTGAAAGTCAAAAAGAAACGCAGAGGTTTTTAGACTTGCTGTAACCCAGCCAGATGCAGCAAAGGGAATATAAAAGGACCAGGGTCTGGGAGAAAGAACAGAAACAAAACTTTCTTAGCTTGATATAGCTGTACATGCCTATAATCCATCCAGCATTTGGTGGTTAAGAGAGGGAAATCACAAGTTCAAGGCTAGCCTGGGCTACAAAGTGAGACCTTTGCTTAAAATCAAAACCAAACACTTCCTTTGTTTGAGACTGAGCCTTCATTGTAGTTCAGAATGCCCTGGAACTCACAAAGTACAGTCATCCTCTCATCTCAGCCTCCTGAGGTCACAGGTGTGTGCTACTACAGCCTCTCTTAGCCAGACATGGTTGTATACCGCACAGGAGGCAGAGCCAGATAAATCTCTGTGAAGCCAACCTGGTCTATAAAGGGAGTTCAAGGCCAGCCGGTTACCTAGAGAAAGTTGACTCAACAACAACAAAAACAACAAACTAAAACAAACCACAAACCTTTATTTCTATCTGTGAATGTGTGGTCAGAGGAAGGCTCCGTGTGGCAAGTGCTCTTACCCACTCAGTCACCTTGCTGGCCCCCACACACGAGCTTTATAACTAAATGACTTCTGTTCTCTCGAATGACCTTTGCTTTTGCCAAGTATTGATGTGTTGGGATGGGGGGGGGCGGTTAGCATCCTCACCCCTGGGGGGATAAGGACGTGTGCAAGTTTCTTCTGAGTCACTGCTTCCCTTTCCCTCAGACCTTTTCCTACCCTGCTTCTTTCTTCTATGAGGTCAGGCCTTAGGGAACCTCATTAGCTGCCTCCTGCCCCTGCTGAGTTCTATCCTGTCATGGACTCAGCCAAAAGGGTAAAGCTTAAGGAGACAACAAGATTAACAATGAGTCATGTGTGCAGGTACAGGACTGTAATCTCAGCACTTGGGAAGTAGGAGGAAGACCAGGCGTTCAAAGCCATCCTCAACTACTACAAAGTTTGAGGACAGTCTGAGCCACATGAGACTCTGTCAAGAAAGAAGGAAAGAGGTATATCATAATAGTGGCACAGGGTCCTGCCCTAACCAAGAATCTATTTGCAATTGACAGCTGCTGGCAAAGGGAAATTGATAACAGCGTCACTGGGTGTGCCGGCCCCACTCTGAGACAGCGCATGCTCAGGAGTACACAGAACAGACTCGGCGCTCTTTTATTACGGGGCTTTTGTTTCATTTTCTTTTGGCACTTTTTCTCTTAGTGGGTTGTTTTTATTACTTGTTTTGATTTTCATTTGTGTCGTTGGGGTTTTTCATTTGTTTTGTTTGTTGTTTAGAAAGGGTCCCTACATAGTTCTGGCTGTTCTTGAACTCACTAAACAGAACAGGCTGACCTGGCACTCATAGAGACCCACCTGCCTCTGCCTCTCAAGTGTTGAGATTAAAGGCACGTGCCACCGTGCCCAACCATCATTTTTTTTTTTTTTTTTGGTTTTTCGAGACAGGGTTTCTCTGTGTAGCCCTGGCTGTCCTGGAACTCACTTTGTAGACCAGGCTGGCCTCGAACTCAGAAATCCTCCTGCCTCTGCCTCCCAAGTGC
The DNA here is from genome assembly GCA_036184795.1 of Tokudaia tokunoshimensis. Lineage (NCBI taxonomy): Eukaryota > Metazoa > Chordata > Mammalia > Rodentia > Muridae > Tokudaia > Tokudaia tokunoshimensis. Next base: position 69,002,746 of record BTHU01000003.1, on the reverse strand, counting down.
TGGGATTAAAGGCGTGCGCCACCACCGCCCGGCCCAACCATCATTTTTTAAAAAAGATTTTTAAATTTTATTTATATGAGTACCCTGTATCTGTCTTCAAATACACCAGAAAAGGGAATTGAATCCCATTACAGATGGTTGTGAGCTACCATGTGGTTGCTGGGAATTGAACTCAGGACCTCTGGAAGAGCAGTCGGTGCTCTTAACTGCTGCTCCCCACCATCTCTCCAGCTCCCCACCTCCACTCCCCACCCCCATCATTTTTATGGTTTTGTTTTTGTTTTGGAGAGAAAGAACACATACAATTAGGTGGGTAGGGATATGGGGAGGATCTGGAAGAAGTCAGAGAAAGAGAAAAATGCTCAAAAAAAATTGAAAATGTTACTTATTATTTCCTGTATTTGTACAGGTGAGGAAGTAGACTCAGGGAGTGAAAAGAGGAGGAGAAAGAAACAGGAGGGTGTGGGGAGAGGAGAGGAACAGGAGGGAAGGGGGGGTGAAGGGGGGAAGGAGCCTGTCTGGGATATCATAAGAGATTAGAGAAAACCAGCATTAAAATGTGGCTAGTGACTCACATCTGTAATCCCAGCCCAGAAAGAAGACGCTGTCACAAACAAACAAACAAACAAATCCAGGCAGCCTAATTCCAAATTCTACCCATAAGCACCTCACACACAAATATGAAAATTAAATAAGACAAGACTGCCAGTGATGAATTATGACAGCTCAGAAATGACCCCATTTGTAAACTCTCTCACCCTAAGCGTTCTAAAGCATGGCCTTCAGTAGCAGTAGCTCCTCAGCCTTGGTGGGAAGAGGGGCTCTCAATCATGCCTCCCACCTCTCTGTCCTCACGTCTAACTCATGTGATGAAAACACCAACATGTGCCACTTTTGAAGTATCACACTCCAAAGAGAATTTATCCTTTGACTCTATCTAAGGGTAGATTGTTGAGAGATTAAAAACAGAAACCACAAGGAAACAGAACAAGGCAAGGGCCCCCAGTGAGCTTCTGCCTACGTGCTGTTCTAGAGACTCCCCATAGGTAAGTCAGAATGTCCTAGGGATGAGGGAGGCAGAGGTAGAAAGAAAAACCATGCTGAGCTAACCACACAAGAGCCCTGTCTGTTAAATGAAAGACGTAATACCAGAAATGTAGACAGGGAAGGAGGACAAGTTTTTCAGGCGCTGAGTCCAGAAGAAGAGCAGTAACCCTGCCTAACTCCATGTCCACCAGGAAGCTTTACCAATGTAACTACCCACAACATGGAGCTGGGTACCAAGAATACCACATGCCTTGTGCTGCCAGCTGTGGAAACCTCTGTGACGGTCTGTTAACTGTTTTGGAAGAGAAGCAGATGGGAGGAAAAACAAAAACACAAGGAGAAACAGACAAGAGCAGAGGATCCTAAAGGAGAAGGGTGGAGTGGTAGGGAGGCGGCCCTTTAGCCTGACCCTGCTGAGACCATGACATAGCAGTACTTGATCACACAGGCTGCCTGCATAAAGAGCCCAGGCCAAAAAGGCTGAGTGGGAAAATCTGAGGGAGATCTGTGCACTGGTGTTAGCATTTCCAATTCCCTTTTAACTGATTGCTAGAACCTGCAGGGTTTAGACCCCAGCTTAGCTTCTGTTCACCAGTCCCTCAAGCAGTCCTTACTCCATATACTTAATTCAAACAGCACCAAGGAAGTAATTCAGATAGCATAGCATCCGTGAAAGAGTTGTCAGAGGAATATTAAGGTGGATGAGGCCTATGTACAGGAACCTGGTGCAGCTGTCCTCAGTTATGAAAGTGAGATGGTTTACCTCCCTTGAGGACACGGGCCTGTCACAGTGCAAAGAAGTAGGATACTCAGGCTCTTACTAGACTCAGTGGCTAAATACATGGCATAATACATATTTACAATGTAGAACCTTGTGGTCTCTCAATGCCAAGCCAGGAAAAAAAAAAGAGAGAGAGCAGACACAGCCTGATTCCCCTCACCGAGCAAGGCTCACTGAGGTCTGTCTTAGATCTTACCTGAAACAAACTTTTCCAGAAGGCAAGGCTAGTTTGCACTGAGATAACTAAGGTGTTACTGGGTTTGTTTGGCTTTTGCAGGTAACACCTTACTTTGTAACATAGGCTAGCCTGATGCCTCTTATTTCTTTATTTGTATGCATGTTTGTCGGTTTGAGTTTATGTACACCGTGTGTGTGTGTGTGTGTGTGTGTGTGTGTGTGTGTGCTGTGCCGTGGAGGCTGGCAAGGGTGTCAAATACCCTGGAACTAGAGTTATAGGCAGCTGTGAGCTGTGATGTGGGTGCTTGGAACTGAAGCTGGGTCCTCTGCAAGAGTACTAAAAGGTTTTAACCATTGAGCCATCTCTCCAGCCATTTTGTTTTTTTAAAAATGATTTACTTATTTATTTAGCTTATTGGCTCGGTACTTGATAGGTAGCTCTTAACTGCCCTTGAACTTTAGGCAATCTTCCTATCTTAACTTCCCAAATACTAAAGTTATAGGCACGAACCACCAGGCCCAGTTTGTGGGGTACAGGAAACCCCAACTCAACCCAGGGCTTCACACAAGCCACACAGCACTCACGCTGAGCTATAGCCAATCAGATTTAAACTTCTTTATTTTATGTATTATTCAGAAGTGAGAGAGAGAAGCTAGACACCCTTTGGGAGTCAGTCCCCTACCTCCTCCATAAGTTCTAAGAATCAAACTCAAGCCATCAGGGTTATGTGGCAAGTATGTCTACCAGCTGAGCTATGTCACTGGCCCTTAAATCAGATTTTAATTATAATACCTATAAAAATATAAACAAGTCAGGCATGAGGCAGAGGTAGGCAGATCTCTGAGTTCAGGGCCAGCCTGGTCTACAGAGTGAGTTTCAGGACAGCCAGGGCTACACAGAGAAACCCTGTCTTGAAGAGAAAAAGAAAGTATACAAGAGAAAATTAAACCACAGCACCACTTATCCACCTTCATCTCTGTCAATTTCCTTAAAATCTGAATTTCCTAAAAAAATGAGCTCATATTACTGTTCAGCATAACCAAATTAATGTCACCCATTTATCTCTAAAGATCTGAATGATAAATTCAGTATGAAATGAAAGTCCAACATTTGGGAGGCTGAGGAAACCAGAGCTCAGGGTCATCTTGGAATATCTCAAAAAAAAAAAAAGAAAGAAAAAGGGGAAAAAAGCACAAATAGAATTCTACTTAACAAAATTCAAAATGACTGGTCTTTCTCCTGGGAAGTTAGACTATGTTAAGAGCTGCAGTCCTCCTCTTCACCTCAAGCTGCATCGGAGAGTTAGAAAGGCAGGTTCCCACACCCACAAATACTCTGTTGATGTAAGCATCCCTGTCAGGATACCAGGAGCATCCTGTCTGCATCTCTGAGAATGAGTTTCTTTTGGTTATCCCTGAACAAATGACAATACAGCTAAATCCCAAGGCACTTTATGTGGGGCCTGCGGTCTAGAGGAGAGAAAGCTACAAAAGCCATAGCAGCTTTAGACCCGTAGAGCAGATCACAACAGTAGGCAAAGAACAAATCTGTTTTCTTCCACACCACCTGTGCTCAGAGAAAGGCCATGAACCAACCCCCCCCGCCCCCCCCAACTTCTCCATTCTGTCAGATGGTTCCAGCCAGATCCAAACAAACTTTAACTCACTATGCCAAGACTCAAAAGACACAAAGTTGCTGGGAGGGGGCTTTCTGAACAAACAGAAGACTTAGCTTTACAAAGAGAACAGAAGCCGAGAACTATGTTGCCTGGCCCTGAGCCGCCCTGGAGCCTCTTCTCTTTATGGAAAGGCCAGGCTGCTTCCTGGCAATACTCTTAGGAAGTCAGATCCCACTGTTCTCCAGAGTCTTCTTAATTATTACATTAAGTCATTTAATCTAAAGGTTACATGCTACCATTTTAAGCCTGTTTTCTGTTCCTTTGCCAAGGCAGAAGCCACGGACTACTGGTCCTCTTCTTCTGGATAAGAATTCCCATGGGCTTGGTTGTCTTCCATCTCCTCCATACCCAAATTAAATGACAGTTTTGAACTTCGTAGTCTTACACCTGAAATCTTAACATTCATGGGTTCTCTTTTTCTCCCATTGCCTTTTCTTCCTTTTAGCTTTACCATTTGGGGACAGAACCGACTCCAGCCAGAGACTAATGAATTCACTGAGAATAAGGGACTAGAGAGCACATTTAGAAAACACAGCGACTCAGCTCTTATTCGGGGGAGCTGCAGGGCAGTGGGGCAGCTGGAGCACGCCTTTAATCCCAGCACCTGGGAGGCAGAGGCGGATGGATTTCTTGTCAGTTCGAGGCCAGCCTGGTCTACAGAGAGTTCCAGGACAGCCAGGGCTATACAGAGAAACCCTGTCTTGAAAAACCAAAAAAGAAAAATAAAAAAAGGAGAAAAAAAAGTGACATAACTTCAGTTAATGAGTAAAAGGTCCCTAGATTTCAATGGATCCAGGGAAGGAGGCGCCTTACCTTCTGGGCTTGGGGAGGCTCGGTGAGGACAAGCGTAAACAGGCCTAGGCAGATCTCCTCATGCTGGGGAGGCCCTTTGCACACCTGGGAGATGAGAGAGGAGAACAATCAGCTGTCACTCACATGTAGAAAGCACAAGCACAATTTTCTCCGAGAAGTCTCAGGATTCTTGGGTAACATTTGATGGGGAAACGGACTCTCAAATTTGATGATTTCCGTCTCTTAATAGAGATGAGGCGCCTATTTCAGGAGAGAGGCGGGAAAGGGGAAACTCACTGCTTTCTCTAACAACCTAGGGCTAGAAAGTACAAGAGTGCTTAAGATGAGAAAAGCAAGGGGGCTGTGACGATCCTGCAATGGAGGCATGTCCACACCAACCAGACCCCGAGAACCTCTGGGACTTCAACACAGAAATAATATCTGGTAATTTGCAAGAAATTCCTAAATATTTACTCTGTAAGATTCCTCTACATTATTTTTAAACCATTTTTTCAGATAACATACAGAAGTAATAGGATTCACTACAGTATTTTTACACGTCATTATTTAAATTTTTTAGGTTTATTTTGTGTATGTATGGTATTGTATGTGTATATAATACGTGTGTGTTATATGCACATGGTCAAAGAGGCCCAAGGTGGATGTCGGGTATCTTCCTCACTCAATCTCTAAATTTACTTTTGAAATAGGGTTTTTCACTAAATCTGAAGCTCACAGATTTGGCTAGGCTGGCCAGCCAGTCAATAAGCTTCATCCCCATCACAGGCCACTCTCAGTCAGGGTTACATGCATGTGCTGCAATTCTATGAAGTGATCTAGGCTCAGATCGTCATGCTTGCTCATCCATCAACCCAACCACATTACCTAATTTATTTTTCATTAATTAATTAGTATGGTCTGTGTGTACCTGGATGCCACAGGACACTTTGTAGATGTTGGTTCCCCTTCTGACATGTAGGTCTCCTAGACTGAGCTCAGGCAGGCAATGAAGCTTGGAGGCAGACACTTACCCACTGAGCATCTCATCAACTGCATTATATAAATGCATTCCTCACATATGCTATCTAAAAATTCATTGTATTCATTTCATGTATATGAGTACACTGTCGCTGTCTTCAGACACACCATAAGAGGGCATCAGATCCCATTACAGATGGTTGTGAGCCACCATGTGGTTGCTGGGAATTGAACTCAGGACCTCTGGAAGAGCAGTCAGTGCTCTTAACCACTGAGCCATCTCTCCAGCCCCACATGTGCTATTTAAAATTATTTAACTGCATCGATTCATAGAGAGGTAAAAGTTAAAATATATGTAAGAATGATTTGCAAAGAAAGAAACTACAAACTACAAAACAAGCATTTTTATTTTCTAACTTAATTTATGCCTGGCAGTAGTGGTGCATACCTTTAATCCTAGCACTTAGGAGGCAGAGGCAGGTGGATCTCTATGACTTAGAGGTCAGAATCATTCACAGAGTGAGTTCTAAGATAGCCAGGGGTACACAGAGAAACCCTGTCTTGAAAAAAACAAAACAATCAAGAACTTTATTTAGTGTGCACATATGTATACATGTCATGTTGCATATGTGGTGGTCAGAGGATAACTGCTAGAGTGGCCTCTCACCTTTTACCATGTTGGTCTCAGGTGTCAAACAAGCTGTCATATTTGACAGCAGGTACCACTGTCCACTGAGACATATTGATGATCCTATGACTTTATACTTTTTCATTCTTGGAAAAATTTTTTGCTAGGTATGGTGGCACATGCCTTTAGTTCCAGCACTTGGGAAACAGAGACATGTTATAATTTCAGGACAGCATGGCCTATAAAGCAAGTTCCAGGTCAGCCAAGGTTAAGACCAAGTCTAAATAAATAAACAAGAATTTACAAACTGTCAAAGCAAATCAGAGGACAACTCCTAGGAGTCGATCCTCTCTTGCCATCTTGTAGAATCCAGGAATGAGAAGTCAAAGTTACAGGGGCTGCATACAAAGCCCCTGACCTACTTGAGCCACCTAGCTGGATAATAATTGAGCTTTTAAGTTGTTACATAAGTCACGCAAGATGGCACCAGCCTATAATCACAGCACTTAGGAGGCTGAGGCAGAAGGACCTTGAATATGACACCAGCCTGGATTCCAAACTATTCTCAAGGGCTAGTATGCATTATACACTGAAATATGGTCTCAGAAAAAAAGCCTCCAAGAAATAGACTCTAGTAGGGAGAGAGTAAAACCTGATTTAAGGAACCAAGATGTGAACTCAGTCCCTTAAGTCCTGGCCACCATCTTTCCACTTTCCTGTCTGCATCTCAGAGCTTTCCCAAGCAGAACAGATATAAGGAGGACATGGTACTTACATATGCATTGAGAGCATCGTTGGCCTCTCTCTCGGAGACACCAGCGGTCATCGATGTGACAATACTCATACACCTTTCCAACCTCTGGGGGGAGGGATGAGAACAAATGAAGAATACATCATAACACTGCCTATGAAGTACTTTTGTCTCCAAAACATTTTAAAAATTCAAGCTTAATCATTCTTCTACTATGCTTTAAAACAAAAGAAAAGAAAAAAGGAATAAAAGAAAAACTCTTCCAATAGAATGGCCACTAACAAATGTGGAAAGAACAGTAGCAGTAAGAGCTGACCCAGGCTAACATTACCCATGTGTACTAAAGCTAGTCAGTGATACTTTCAAGAAGAATAATGTATCTATAAAACTTACACTTACTAACTTCAGAGGGAAGTAATACATGTAGACAGCCTGGGGGGTGTTCTCTTAACCAAGTGACTAAAGCTACAGTAAAACAAACTGACACTATGTGCCCCAAAGAAACACTAGGAAGTCAGGCGTGGTGGCACATGCTATATCCCAGACAATTAAGAGACTGGGATAGAAGGGTGACTTTTGAGCCCAGGAGTTGTGTACAACCTAGGCGACATGGTCAGAGTCTGTCCCAAAACAAGCAAACATGGAGGTGCACACCTGTGCTTTGGGCACTCGAGAAGCTAAAGCAGGAGGATTTTGAGTTCAAGGTCTGCTTGAGCTGCATAGTAAACCTTTGCATACATTTTCTCTAAATTTTAAATAGAAAGTTACTAAAATCTAAGAATCTTAGGAGTCAAGCATAAGGTATAGATCTTGTTTTCATTTCTGACTTGAGCAAACCAACTTTATAAGAATTTAAGATACAGTCAAAGGTTCTGCACGCTTTTAATCCCAGCGCTCAGGAGGCAGAGGTAGGTAGATGTTTGAGTTTGAGGCCAGCTTGGTCTATAGAGCAAGTTTCAGGACAGCCATGGCTATACAGAGAAACCCTGCCTTAAAAAAAAACAAGAAAGAAAGTATAAGCAAAGAAAAGGAGAAACAAACAAAAGGAGACATTAAAACCTGCTACAGTCTCTAGTTAAACAAGATGGGCCACCCTAGTTTCCATGGCACCCCTAACATGGCGCGTGCTTAGCACTTTAGGGCGTCACTAGTGAGTCCTACTCTGAGGCACTCATTTACTATGTAAGACACTGACAAAGCATACTACATGTGTCGCCAGAACACAGGTCTGCACCAACACCTGAACAATTTCCTTTGACTTTTGAAACTTTAGCATGAGGCTAACTCAAAATTTGTTTAAGAAAAACCAATTCCAAAAACCAGAAAAGGGGCAGGCTGGTTTATTTCTACAAAATATTACAAACTATCAAAAACCATCTTGCTAAGTTGTGTGTGCCTACAATCCTAGCTCCTGGAGGACAGAGGTAAGAGAATCAAAAAATCCAAGGCCAATATAGGCAATTTAGTAATTTCCTGTCTCAGTATTTAGAGGGGGCTGGCAATGTGGCCCAGTAGTAAAACCAGTATGTGCAGCCAGTGATAAAGCTATGTGTGACACCTGTAATGCCAGCACTCAGGAGAAAAAGGCCTGAGGACTGCTGTAAATTCTAGGTCGGCCTGACCTCCAAAGTGAGATTATGACTGGAAACAAAGTAACAACAGTAACAACAATGTAGAAACCACATCTGGGTACAGTGATGCACACTACAATCTCAGCATTTGGATTTGTACTCAAGGCAAGAGGATCGGAAATGCAAGGTCACCCTTGGCTACAAAAGGAGCTTAAGACAGGCTTGAGCTATGTAGGACCCATCTCATAACACCAAATGAAACAAAAACTTAAAACAAGATACAACAACAGCAATAAAACCCTAACATATTTGAGACCCAGGGCTCAAGCCCTAGTACCACAAACAAAAAAAACCCCACAATAATAATGACACGTTGGCAAGTGGTCTGTAGCAGCATTCTAAGGCAATGACAAATAGGTACAATGAGAAAGAAAGGAGGGAAGACAAACACGCTTCTCCTTTGACCATCATCCTGAGCTGTCTACGATTACCCTGGTAAGACCCACAGTAATGGGGCTAAAGAGCTGCCTAAATGAACTCGTTGCTCTTGCTAAGGACCCAGATTCAGTTCCCAGCACCAGGCGTACAGGCAAAACACTCATACACATAAAATAAACATAAATCTTAAGTGAGACCCTGTCTCAAAAATATACAAAACAAAAATACTAATAAAATCTTGTTGTTTGTTGCTTTTTTTTTTGAGACAGGGTGTCTGTGTAGCCTTGACTTTCTTGAAACTTGCTCTAGAGACCAGACGCTGGCCTGGAACTCAGAGATCACCTGCCTCTGTCTCCTAAGTGCTGGGATTAAAGGCATGCATGACCACCCCCAGTTCAATAATAAATATTTAAAAAAACAAACAAACACCCAGCACTTGGGAGGCAGAGGCAGGCGGATTTCTGAGTTCGAGGCCAGCCTGGTCTACAAAGTGAGTTCCAGGACAGCCAGGGCTACACAGAGAAACCCTGTCTCGAAAAACCAAAAAAAAAAAAAAAAAAAAAGAAAAACAAACAAACAAACAAACAAAAAAGGTTAAGAAAACACAGGGTAGATTATGTCGCAACAGGAGGGTCCAAAACCTTAACCTAAATCCACTCTAACGCTGTCTGGAGGTGACATTAACAACTTTACCTTCAACAGCAGTCCTGCTTCAAATTAGGGCAGATCAGCAGGCTTGGCCTTAATAAATAGCAAGTGCATACTTGTGAACAGGAACCGTGCAATCACATGAAAGCTGGGCTGTGACTCTCATGACCTGTGAGCTCTGGGAGCCATTATCACCTAGTTTAGCTCCTGTATAAGTGTGGGAAGATAAAAACCTGAGGCTGGAATTTCTCTCTTTTAAAACCTTGTCTCTTTCTACTAACAACAGTCACTAGGGTCTGGAGAGTCATCTATCCCAATGGTTAGGTCTTGCTGGCACCTGTATCCATCCCAGGTTAGCAGCTTCTAAGTGAAGGGAGTGAAGAGTAAGCAACAGCACTTAAAACTCTAGACACTTCTCACAGCATTCATCTATGCTGAATCACCAGAGAGAAGCAAAGGGGCAGCCAGGCAACAGAAGTCACCAGGTAGCGAGCATAGAAGGAAGTGGTCCTCCATAGCTAGGCCTAGGCTCATATTGGCTGTATTATTCAGCCTCTGCAAATCCTGGTTTCATCTGAAAAACAGAGTTAACCCCTGTATCACAAAGTTGCACCAAGCACATAGCCTCAACTAATTAGAATCTGTCCAATTTGTGAGGCTAAGCAATTGTACCAATCTAATCCTTGAGGACTTGGATCTGCAATCTCCCATCAATCTCTTTTTAAAAATGTAAATTACACTTATTTACTGAGTGTGTGTGTGGGCAGTGTGAAGACTGGGGGATAACTCATTGAAAGTCTCTCTTTTAAAACCTTGTCTCTTTCTACTAACAACAGTCCCCAGGGTTTGGAGAGTCATCCATCCCAGGTTAACTGGTAGCATCAGGTCGTAAGACTTGGCAGCACATAAATTTACTCCATACTCAGCCATCTTGTTAGCCCTCCAGCCACTACTTCCAGTGGCATGTCCTTAAAGGTTCCAGAAAATCCTCTACTACAGGACATAGGTAAGTTTCCAAGTAGTAAAAGGTTTTATTTCGATTATGCCCTTAACAGAGCTAGTGATGGTGGTGCACACCTTTAACCCCAGCACTGGAGGCAGAGGTAAGAAGAAGAGCAAACTCTGTGAGTTTGAAGCCAGCCTGGTCTACAGAGTGAGTTTTAGGATATCTGAGGCAACACAGGGAAATCCTGTTTCAGAAAACTGAAAGAGGAGAGAGAAAGGGGAGGGGAGGGGAGGGGAGGGAAGAGAAGAGAAGAGATTTACCTAGCAGAGAAGGGAGGAGGCCTGACAGACAGACCCAGAACCAAGAATGCAAATCTAGCTACAAAGCCCTATAAGCCTCACATGCTGGCTAAGTCTCTTCTGATTTAACATTCATGAGACTGTGGGTTGAGCAAAGTTTCTCTAGGCTCCTCCCAATGTTCTAAACTCTGCTCAGAGGTCTGAGCCAATGTTATGGGTCAGTGCCCAGTCAAGAATGGACTCTTAAAACAAGGAGGCCCTACTAAGCATATAGAAAGTAGAGTCCAGAATTTGAATGAGCGGACAAACTCAATGACAAAAGAAACATGAGGATACTCCTTTTCAAAGAACAGAAGTACAGACAAAAATGACTTTTCTGGATATAAAAAGTCTCTAATCCCAGCACTCAGAAAGCAAAGGCAGGTGGGTTTCTCTGAGTTCTAGACCAGTCTGGTCTACAGAGTGAGTACTACTACAGGACAGCCAGGGCTACACAGAGAAACCCTGCGTCAAAACCAAAACCAAAAGATACATATTTAAAACTGTTCCTGGTGGTGCATGTCTGTAATCTCAGTGCTTGGGGGGAGGCAAAAAGGTCAGGAGTTCAAAGCCGGACCGTATAAAACAAGCCAAAACAAACAAATCAACAAACAAGGAGAGAAATTATTAGGAATCATTAGAGTGAGAAAAGGACCATTCCCTCAAAGGCCACAGGAAATCAGATGTGTAATTGGGTAAAAGTACCCTTTTCCCATAGTCTCTGAGGCTCTTAGAAACGATGAGGTCACACACGCAGCTGCCAGCAACTGCTGGCAGGATGGCTCTGTTCAGAATAAGCTATGACAGTACCTCAGAGAGCTCAGTAAATATTTATCATCTCTAGGAGCTCTGGAACTCATTTTTCTATAACTAAAACTACCTGGCCATGATTACAGCCGTGACAGTGTGTGGAAGGGAGGGCAGCCTCTCTGCTTCTCAGTGTACGCATGAAGCTGAAGACTGAGTTAGACGAGACCCTCTAACCACTCCACTTCCCTTGTTCCAGCCAGGTAAAATGCATACTCTAGTAAGAGTATAGCACATCTAAGAGGTGGGCAGCCCAGAAAAGGAAACTGTGGTCCAACCTGCACAATCTCTAAGAACCCACATCAGTAAGAAGTGATTGATCATGCTGGGTTCCAAGGGCAGCCACTCTGTATTGGTGAATATAGAGTGAAATGGCTCTTACATCCTATGAGAAACCTGGGACAAAAGCCCTGCAGATTCCAAGGAATGACCTATATTTTATAACCAAGAATATGTGCAATGATGATTTAAGGGGCAAAAAAAATTAAAAATGACTCAAAACTCATTCCTTGGAGATTTCTCAGACATGCTGAGTTATTTCTTGGAGTAAATATGGTAGGGAGATACATCATCCACCTTGCCAAACGTAACTTCGAGACCTATCTTTAAGATATTCTGATTTCTTTGGGCCACAGTTCCTGCTCTTGGCCCGACTTCAAAGTGACTGGTCCTTCCCTGGCAAAGGAATAGCCAGGGCTGTGAAGCCTCATGAGACTAGGAACTACATGTTCTAAACTCCAATCTCTGGCACTATTTTTATCTCGTTCCCTCCACAAATTAAGATTGTGATGGTCAAGTATACTCCTGTCTTCAAAGGAAGGAATGGGGCCAAAGAGGAGAAGGGATACAACAAACACTCCCCAGGGGAGGAGAGTCACAGTCCCTGGCCAGGGCGATTTTGTGAACTGCTTCCTGCTCTATGCCAGTGAGGGGCCTTTGCAATTCCGGTCAACTGTGACCACCTCTTCACAGCCTCATCTACCTTTTCAGGACTTCCTGCTGGGCGGTGCTTTGTCTTGAGATGATAAACTTAGGGCGCACACTTCTTATTTTCCTATCAAACTCAACACGCTTTAAGCACATAGAGGCAAAAAAGCGGACCTATTTTCCTGGAAAACAGATAGGCCTATGATGGAAAATTTACCAAGTGAGAACAAGCAGAGGTCAGTTGGTCAACAACAGGTGTTGATAACTTCTGTGTGCAAAGATCTTCAGGGAGGCACAGAGGAAGAAGAGGCCAGTAAGCCTTGCCCTTACACACTATGGTCTAGTGGGATAACAGAACCACACCCATGGGGGGGAGTGTAATGTAGCAAGACTTGCTGGAAAATGAAGATGCAAAGGACAAAGGGCAAGTGGAGTGTGGAATGGGGAGCTTGCGACTCTCTGGAAGCATCCACACCATCAGAGGAATCAGACAGAAACAAACAACCCCTCCCTTTCCTCCCTGGGAAGTTGAAAGTTCATTCTCAGAGTCTAAAAAGGAAAGAACATAAAGGCTTCTGATCTCTCTTGTCATCTTTTCCAGCCACATCACTTACTGTGCATGTATAGATGCTGTACTATATACAGCAGGGATTTATATAGGATTCTATAAGAATGGAGATAATAATCAACAGACAGACTCTCATCCAACCTTGGAATCCCTTTCTTTCAGCTGCTCTGATGGAAGGATCAGAAACAGTCTGACAGTCTGACCTACTGACTTTTTACCCTCCTAGAGCTCTGGTGCTAGAACACCAGGCTCAATACTTGACAGTCAAAGTGGCCACAGTTAAGTTCTAGATGTAACTGGAAAGTGGTGGTACAACCTTTAGTGCAAGTGCTTGGGAGGCAAGTCGATCTCTGAGTTAGAGGCCTGGTTTACAGAGTGAGTTCCAGGACAGCCAGGGCTACACAGAGAAACCCTGTCTAAAAAAAAAAAAAAAAAAAAGAGGGAAGAAAAGTTAAGTTTCAGACTAGGCAGATTACATATTCAGATACTATCTCAAAAATAAAACAGGGATGCTAAGAGGCTCAGCAGATAAAGAGCTTCGCTGTACAAACATGGCAACCCAAGTTCAATTTGCAGAACCTTCAAAAAAATTGGAAGGAGAGAACAACTCCATACAGATAATTCTCTGACCTCTACGCACACTTCAGAATGTGCATCCCATACACATATTATCACTCACATACACACAAAAAGTTTTAATAAAACAGGAAATAAATGTAGTTGTGGTAGGGCTAGGTGATGCAGAGTGGTCATAAACCTACAATCATGTTGCCTCAGCCTCTCTGAAGTGTTGGGATTACAAACCTGTGCCTGAGCCACCATGCCTGGCTTAGAAGTAATGTTCACATTTCTTCATTCTTTTTTTTTTTTTTGGTTTTTCAAGACAGGGTTTCTCTGTGTATCCCTGGCTGTCCTGGAACTCACTTTGTAGACCAGGCTGGCCTCGAACTCAGAAATCCTCCTGCCTCTGCCTCCCAAGTGCTGGGATTAAAGGCATGCACCACCACCGCCCGGCTTAATGTTCACATTTCTAATGATGCCTACCTTAGTTGATTAGAAGAAGAAAAAGGAGGAGGAGGAGCAAGAGGAACAGAAATAGCAAACTTTTCTAAATGCATATAGAATTATACAGTAAAAACATAATTCACTTTCCAGCCAGCCAGCCATCTGCTGGTAGATAAACCACAAAGGTGCTATAAGGCCACTTTGATTCAAGTTCACTTCTTTCTTTTGACACAGGGTCTCTCTTTGTAGTCTTGGCTGTCCTAAAGCTTGCTGTGTAAACCAGGCTGGCCTTGAACTCACAGAGATACTCCTCTGCTTTGAGTGCAGGGCCCTAAAGTTTATTTTTGTGTGTGTGTGCCATCATATTGCGATCTACAGTATTTTTTTTCTCTCTGTCTTTTGTTTCTGGGGGCAAGATTTAGCTAATAATGCCCCAGATAGCCTAGAACTCAGTATATACTCACCATTCATTTTCATTCATATTCATATTCTCTCTCTCATTTTCCTGACTCAACCTTCAAAGTGCTAGGATTACAGAAGTGAACCACCACACAAGGCAATCTAACTTTTTTTTTTCAACTCTGAGTTAACCTGCCTACTCTAGCATGTGATTAAGGACTATGACAGTGTCAGGGAAACAGCCTGTGAAGAGACAGGGCCTGTTCATTTCCTCCCTCTATCCTTGGGTAACCACTGAACTGAATGCATTAGGCTTTACAAACAGTTCAACAATCAAGCCTCAGTCTGTCATACATCCTAAGTAAGTCTTCCTGTGTGTTAGTTGTGGAAGGGGTTACATTGATCATCTCTAGTCAAGCACAGGGTGAGAACAAGCAAAATAAAGGAAGGGACAAGCCTCCTCACTCATGTTCTGTGTCTATCTTTTGGTTTTTCGAGGCTGGTTTTCTCTCTGTAGCCCTGGCCGTCCTGGAACTCACAGAGATCCACTTGCCTCTGCTTCCCAGATCTCTCCTTATAGTGTGTGTATGTACTCTCTGGTTCTATGGAAAGCAGTCCCCTATATACTGACTCACCCCACTGCTAGATACTACTTACTTGTAAGTCTTCACTTACTCTATAAATGCTCGGTTAAAATCACTGACAACTGTCTGTAGCCACACACAGTCAATGATACTATCTAAGAAGAGGGGCCAAGTCTGTAGGAAGTTGCCAATCCTCAGACACCTGCCTGTAAACACATATATACTTTTCAACTTAACACTCTCAAAATAGGGTGGATAGTTTAGATAGCTATTGGTGTGTATGTGGGAAGAAATGAAAATAACTTTGGTCAATATGGATGCTACATCCCTTCTGTAACCAACACCCCTCACACCCATTTTCTTAATAGCGGCAGCTGTTACTAGGGCAACCTGTCCAGGAAATTGACCCATACTTCTTCCTCCAGGAGCAGGAAGCAAGAGCAATTTTTCTGCCTTAGAAAAAAAACTTGAAGGCCTCTTCTCCCCACCCCCACCCTATATCCGATCCAGCATCCCTCAACCCAATTCCTTACTCCCTTCCCCACCCCCCACACCTACCTCCTCTAACTCATCCTTGGCATCCAAACTGGTTGAAAGTAGCAGCCTCCCCCCTCCTGGGGCTCCTGCTCCCGCTCCTCCTCCTCCACCTCCCGCTGCTCCTGATGCAGCAGCTGCTACGGTCCCCTTTCCCTTCTGTAACTCCATGGCTGCAGCCAGGAGACCGGAAGAGGTCAAGGGAGTAGACGGGTGTTAAGTCCTAGAAATGGAGAACTCTGGCTTGCCAAGGACGAGGAGCAAGAGGAACAAGTGGGAGGGAGGCCGACAGGCCTGGCTTTCCGCACTCTTGCCTCCTCTCCTGTGGAGGGGAAAGGCGCGGGTTCTCTAGATGCTCCCTCTGGAGTAGCCGTGCTGGGGCAAATCTTTAGCGCAGAAGTATGGTAGACTAAGGGTCTTATGCCCTGCACGGAGGTGGCAAGGCTGCCGCCCTTGCAGAAGTGGAGGGGGAAACCCTCTGGCTTCTAATCCTGAAAGGAGGGGAAGCCCTAAGTTTCTGCCTCTCGAGGTGTGGGAAGAAGTCCTGGCCCTGAATTGGGGGTGGGAAACCTTCCCGGCGGGATTGGGAAATGCGGTTCCTTGGAATCCGGCCCCTAGCGGGTGAGGATGCGGCAGGAGCGCTATGGGAGGACCAGCTTCTCCCCACACCACACAGAGGCGGCCATGGTGGAAGGGCGGGGGAAGCTGAGAGTGCCCGAGCGGGCAGAGTCGTCGCCGGCGCCGGAAGTGAGCAGTCGCGGTCCCGGGCGTCCGCCAATAGCGGCTTCCGCGGTGGCGCCAGGTCTCTAAGGAGTAAGCCAACGGCGACGGACTGGCCTTTTCCCGGGCTGCCAATTGTAGGGAGAAGAATTGAGTCTGGTCTGACGGGCAACAAGTATGCCCAATCGCATCCTTCCTGTGCATCTGGAGGCGGGACGGGAGGTACGGAGTGGGTGCAAATGCTGGGCGATCCGGAAAAAGCCGGGCTGCGCCTGCGCGCGCCAGCACGCATGCGCGACGTTTCCCTCTTGCTCCACTCCCTACAGGTGTTCCGAACGTTGTCCCTGGGTACTCTGGGAGACTGGAAACCTAACCTGTGAGTGGCAGTTCAGGAAAAGGAGTTGCTGAGCTCCAACCCTTCCGCAGTCCGGTAGCAAACGCCCTCGGGGTCTGAAGCTACTTCCTGAACTACGAATGCTACACGCGGCCGAGTATGAGCTCTTGGGTGTGCGATTGTTAGTAAGAATGTGAAAACAACAACAACCAAAAAGTGCATTGATTCACTAGTGTAAACCAAATAATTAGAATCGTACCAGCACTAGCTCTAACACAATTTACTAAGTGATGGGACCTCGTCGTCTTTTGAGGCGCTGGGGCTGACAAATGTCACTGAAGCCTATTGTATTTAAACACACACAATCCATTGAGACGTTGGCTGTTTGTTGTGATCACAGTAGGCCGTGCGTCCCAACAGAACTTTTTAGGCATATGAACGAATTACTGTACACAGCTCTAAGGTGGGTGTGGTGGTATATGCTTACAATCCTAACATCTGAGAAGCTAAGCCATCAAATTCTTGCTCCCCTTCCCGCCCCCATTCATAGATATAAGCCTATTTTCCGGCATTATCCATTTTCAAGGCCAGCGCACAGGTAAATTGTTAACAATGTCCTTGGAAGAATTCCAAGTTCCATAGCTACTGTTTTGGGAGTGAAGCACTCTTGAACCCAAGCTGGCCTCACTTTTGTGGCATTCCTTCTGCTTCAGCCTCCCAGGGACTTCTGTATCCTAATTACAAATAAAATAAGATCTTAACTGGCCAATCTCCAAATACACTTCCAGCATTCTACAATCCTCCCGAGTAAGCTTTGAATTACTTCTAGATGTAAAGGACTATTCAGCCTCTGAACTACAAACAAGTCATTACAATAGCTTAATATACCTGGGACACATGTATTGGATGGAAAAAGAAAAAAAAAGAAAGGAAGGAAAAAAGATGTATAATACTGCATATTGTTTCCATTTTTTGAAGTGTGCTGGGTTTGTTTGTGGTACTGATGATTGAACCCAGGGATTCAAAATAGGTAAATGCCCTGCCAGTGAACTTTTTAAATTTTTAAAATTCATTTATTGTGTTTTGAGACACTTGTTCCTATGTGAAGGTG
This sequence comes from Tokudaia tokunoshimensis, assembly GCA_036184795.1. Lineage (NCBI taxonomy): Eukaryota > Metazoa > Chordata > Mammalia > Rodentia > Muridae > Tokudaia > Tokudaia tokunoshimensis. Next base: position 68,984,983 of record BTHU01000003.1, on the reverse strand, counting down.
AGGATGACCTTCAATTCCTGACCCTTCCAAGAGTTAGGACTGCAGGTGTGTACCACCACAACTTGTGCCTTATAGCGTCTTTAAATAAGCACTGTATAGAAGTTAGTGGGGGGGGGGCTGGAACGGGGTGCTCGTCCTCCATTTACACAGCTGCATTCAGTCCCCACCACCCTCAAGTGCATGATAAGCACCATGCAGACTTTTAAAAAGAGAGTCAGGACGTGGTGGCACACGCCTTTAATACCAACACTCAGGAGGCAGAGGCAGGTAGATCTCTGTGAGTTCAAGGCCAGCCTGGTCTACAGAGTGAGTTCCAGGACAGCCAGGGCTACACAGAAAAACCCTGTCTTGAGAAAGAATTTGGTCAGGAAAAAAACTACAGTTCTTACATACATATTAATTAAAACAACTAATTACCAAAGGTTTGCTGCATGCAGAAACGCCTGTGTTTTCATTCATTTACACCAGAGTAAGTACTGCCTTCTTTACAGATGACAGAACTGAGAGTCAAACAAGCTCAGTGCCGCTCATTCCTGTCCCAGGATTTGAGAGGCTGAGGCAGGACTGCTGAACAGTCAGGGCCAGACTTCATTACACTGTGAGTTCGAGAACAACCTCATAAAAAATAAAAGAAGAGGAAGAAAGAGGAGTGGACTGCTGGAGAGATGACACAGTGCAAAAGTTGTCCTAAAGTGCAAGGAGTGGGCTTTGGGTCTCCAGAGCCCGTGTGAAAACCAGGTAGGAGAGTGCTAGCTGTCTAGAATCCCAGCATACAGTAGGCAGAGGCAGGAGCTCTGTGAGTTCAAAGCCAGGGCTACCAAAAACAACAAAATGAAGAAAATAGAATGGTGATTAGGGTAGTTTTTAATTTTATATATATGGTGTGTGTGTCTGTGTGTGTGTGTGTATACCTGAGCAAGCATCTGTCCATTCAAAGGTGTTTGGTGTTGTTCCTTAGGGACAATCCACATTGTGTTTTGTATTATTGCTGTTGTTTGTTTTGTTTTTTATTTTTGGTTTTTGTTTTGTGGAAACCTAAGGCTTGTATTTGGGCTAGAGCAGCTGACCAGCAGGCTGAGGGGTTTGTCAACCTCCGCCCCCCTGCACTGCATTCCAAGTTTCTTGCCATGCCCCATTTTCAATATGGGAGTTTGTGCCTTTTATCCCAGCACTTGGGAGGCAGAGGCAGACAGATTTCTGAGTTCGAGGCCTGCCTGGTCTACAGAGTGAGTTTCAGGACAGCCAGGGCTACATAGAGAAACCCTGTCTTGAAAAACAAGACAAGGGCTGGAGAGATGGCTCAGAGGTTAAGAGCACTGTCTGTTCTTCCAAAGGTCCTGAGTTCAAATCCCAGCAACCACATGGTGGCTCACAACCATCCATAATGAGATCTGATGCCCTCTTCTGGGGTGTCTGAAGACAACTACAGTATACTTACATATAATAAATAAATAAATCTTAACAAAACAAAAAAACCTTTCTGTTTTAGCCTTCTAAGTGTGGGAATTAGAGGTTTATTCTACCATTTTTTAATTATATTTATTTATTTAATTTTCCTGTTTTGTTTCTCTATGATTTGGTGTTTGTATGCCTACCTGGGCTGAAGATAATTCTGGCCAAGATAGGGAAAATAATGAGGCTTGCCTCAAAATAAAAGTAAAATAAGGACCAAGGATAGGACTCAGTGGTAGAGGAAGTGATTGCCTAGCCTGGGTAAAGAAGCCCCTAGGTTCAATTCCCACTAATTCCCTCCAGAAAAGCAAATGTTATTTAACTCTGCTGTAATAGCATAGGAATAACTGAATTATCTTCTATTCCCTCTTAGAATGTGATATTACAAAATACTTTTCAGGATATTCAACTAGCAAAGCAGGAATTACATTATAAGCTTATCACCGGCTGGGGCATAGCTCAGTGGTAGGGTAGTTGTCCAGCCGTGTGGTGCCCTAAATTCAATATCCAGTACTGAAAATCAGAAACACAACAAACCTATTTCCCCATCCCACAAGAATACTTTCCTTAAACAGTGGCACAGGAGCAAGACTTTTTTGGGGGGTGGAGGGGCAGGTGTTCAAGACAGGGTGCTGTTCTGGAACTCACTGTGTTGACCAGGTTGGCCTCAATTTCAGAGATCTAACTGCCTGTCTCTGCCTCCCAAGTGTTGGGATTAAAAGTGTGTGTGCTACCACACTGGTTTAAGAGTTATTTTCTATAAACAAAAAGTGTTCTTCCAGAAGAATTCTTAAGGATTTCAGTATCTACTTAAGGAAGAAGATTCTAGTTACAGCTGCTTAAAAAATAGCATGATGCTAGCCGGGCAGTGGTGGCACACACCTTTAATCTCAGCACATGGGAGGCAGAGGCAGGCGGATTTCTGAGTTCAAGGCCAACCTGGTCTACAAAGTGAGTTCCAGGACAGCCAGGGTTATACAGAGAAACCCTTTCTCAAGAAACTGGAAAGAAAAAAAGAAAGAAAGAAAATAGCATGATGCTTGCACAGAGCCATCACCAGCATTCAAACAAACAAACAAAAAACAGGGCATGATGGCACAGTCTGGTGTGGGTGGGGAACCAGAAGTTCAAGGCCATTCTTCCCCCCCCACACACACACACACAGGGTTTCTCTGTGTAGCCTTGGCTGTCCTGGAACTCACTCTGTAGACCAGGCAGGCCTCTAACTCAGAAATCCTCCTGCCTCTGCCTGCCAAGTGCTGGGAATAAAGGCGTGCGCCACCACTCTTAGCTACAAAGTTGTAAAGCAGCCTTGGACTTGAGTCCTCTGTCAAAAACAAGCAAGACCATGATCTTATAACTGGAAGTCCTGGAAATTTCCAATATAACCTAGAAAACCACAGCTATTTCCTTGGGTTTGTTTTCTTGGCTAGTTATGCAGCTGAAGATGACCTTGAACTTCTGATCCATCACCTCCTAAGTGTCAGGATTAGGGTATGCCACTGCATCCAGATTTTTCATAGCTGTTTTGCAAAGCGTTTAAGACCTGATTGTACCATTGGACTACACAACCTCTGCTTTCTCTCCTAAGTCTAGATTTTGAAGTCATTCTCCTTCCTCTCACTGAAGGTCACAACCATGAATGATTATGTGCCTCCCTCTCTGTTTTTCTTTTCTAACCTTTAAAGATTTATTTATTTTATGTATATATACAATGCTGCTGTCTTCAGACACACCAGAAAAGGGCATCCAATCCCATTACAGATGGTTGTAAGTCACCATGTGGTTGCTGGGAATTGAACTCAGGACCTCTGGAAGAGCAATCAGTGCTCTTAACCGCTGAACCATCTCTCCAGTCCCTTTCTAGCTTTTCTTACCTTCTTTCCTTCTCTTCTTTCCCTCCTGCTTCTTCTTTCTCCCTGTATCCCAGGCTGGCTTTGAAACTCCATGTCTAGCCAAAGATGACCATTGGCCTGGGCCGTCAGAGCTGGCTAACCTTTTTATTTACTGTTTAGAGTACGTGTATGTGCATGTGGGATGCCCACATACGACGACACATATGTGGAGCTCAGAGGACAACTTTTTGAGAGTCAGTTCTCTTTGACCTTGCTTTGAGGCCAGGTCTCTCTTGTTTCTGCTACTGGCACTGTATGTGCCAAGCCAAATGGCCTGTGAGTTTCCAGCCAACTCTACTGTTTCCTCCTTCTGTCTCACTGCAGGATTGCTGAGATGGTAGGCTAGGCCACTGTATCCACACTTTATGTATGTTTTGCAGGGCAAACATGGGCGATATGCTTATAGGGAAATACTTTCACACACTGAGCCATCTCCTGGGCCCTAGGACTTTTACTTCTGTAAGACTCAGTGCTAGTTAGTGAGAAATGTAAAAGTAGCTTTTATTCACAAGTAGTATTTGTCTCTGAGGCTTACTGCCTCTGTCTGCTAACCTAGGACTGGTCCTGGGAGCTTCTAACCTCTGTACAATTTAATCCAAGCCAAGACTGTTTTCAGCCTCTGAAACTTACTGCTGAATAAGCTCATGAAGGCCTAGTTCTTTCTGGGCTCTGGCTGGCTGGTTCAACTCAGCTCAAACTCTCCCAGCTGACTTATTCAATCTGGCTTTTCTCTCGGCCTCTGAATTGCTCTGCTTGGCCTCAAACTAACTCTAGCAATCCTTTCCAATCTTCTGGCTCCTTCTCACTCCCTTGCTTGTTCTCTCTCCAATGTGTCTCTGTAAAACTCTCCCTTTGGTAAAACTGCCTCCTTCTCCATCTCTAATGCTCTACTCTCCCTCTCAACTCTACTGCCCTGTCCCCAGGAATGAACTCTACCTCCCTTAAGTAGCTTCCCCCTTTCTCTCTTCTCCTGAGAGTTGGGTGTATCCTGTTCTATCAAATCTTCCTCTGATTTGTTACTTTTTCTGCTACTCAACTAGACATCACTTTCAAACATGGGTACTTCCTTCTGCAAACTAACTTTATCTTCCTTGTTTGGGATTAAAAGGTGAATACTAAGGGCGTGTCTATATTCCAACCAGAGGGGATTAAAGGTATGTGCTAAGGGCTGAGTCACGCCATAACTAAAAACAGGTTCAAATATCCTGTAACAGAGAAGTGGTGCCAATCTTCATAATACCTCTATATTTAGAACTATTTATTTATTTTTACAAAATGTAGAGATGAGGGGCCGGTGAAATGGTTCAGTCCATAGAGGTTCTTGCTGCCAAGCCCAACTACCTGGTTTCCATTCCTGGAACCCATACAGTGGAAGGTTGTTGCAGGATTTTCCATGTCAAATCATATTAGGGCAGTGGAAGGTCTGTGAAAGTCTGAAAAGGGAGGTGGAGCTAGGAGTTGGGGGAGACAGAGGTCACAGGAGCAGAAGGGAGAGGAACAGAGATGGCTTTGGATGTGGACCTATGTGGCATTTACTAGCCACAAAGAGCTAAGTTTTTATAAAGTTAGAAATATTGGAATAAAGCTTTTATCATTATCAATTGGCTCTTAAATTACTGTATTGGCATCTTGTAAATTGTAATACTATCTATATAAATCTGATTGGTTAATAAGCTTTAAGAGTTTTGCTTTACTTGGTTACTGGAGTGTGGGTCTGCCAATGGTGGAGAGGCAACCACATGGTGCCTCACAGCCATCGGTAATGGGATCTGATGCCCTTTTCTGGTGTGTCTGAAGACAGCGACAGTGTGCTGATATACATAAAATAAATAAATATTTTAAAAAATGAAAAAATCTTTGTAGGGCTGGAGAAATGGCTAAGTGGTTTTCTGGTTTTTCAGATGACTAGAGTTTGGTTATGGTGAGGCTGTAACTCCACCTCCAGGGAAATCAGTTGCCTCTGGGCTCCATTGGTAGCTGTGCTTGTGTGCACATACCCTCATGCAGACACACACTGTCTTACTTTTTTTAGTGCTGTGATAAGACGTCGTGGACAAGGCTACTTATAAGAGAAAGCATTTAATTTGGGGACCATGTTTCCAAAGGGTTAGACTCCATGACAGTCACCATAGTGAGGAGTTTGGCAGTAGGCAGGCACGCATGCCAGGAGCAGTAGATGAGTCCTTAAATCTGATCCACAAGGCAGAGGGAGACAGCTAACCGGGAATGTCATAGGCATTTGAAACCCCAAAGCCCACCCCTCCAATAAGACCCAAACACTTCCATTAACTGGGGATCAAGCATTCAAATATATAAGCCTGTGAGAGTTATTCTCATTCAAATCATGATGCATATACATATCTAAAAACAATAAAAACACATCTTAAAATATATTTTAAATAGAAATTAATATTTATTTACCTATTTTGTTTGCTTACAAGACAGAGTTTCACCATTTACGTCTGGTTGCCCTAGAACTCACTATATAGACCAGGCTGGCCTTGAACTCACAAAGATCTGCTTGCCTCTGCATGCACCAGTACGCCTGGGTGAGATGAAGTTTTTTTTTTTAATATTTATTTATTATTATATCTAAGTACACTGTAGCTGTCTTCAGACGCACCAGAAGAGGGAATCAGATCTCATTACGGATGGTTGTGAGCCACCATGTGGTTGCTGGGATTTGAACTCAGGACCTTCGGAAGAGCAGTCAGTGCTCTTAACCACTGAGCCATCTCTCCAACCCGAGATGAAGTTTTATGAGGACATATTTTAGTATTGTGTGGCTTGACTAGAGAACCAGACCATGAGAGCTGTGCTGAGGCTGAAAGGCAAAGCTTTATTCGGAGTAGGAACTGCTGGCCTGTCCCCAAGAGAAGGGAGGACAGCCTGGTCACAAGGGAAGCTTGGGTTTTACAGGGTGGTTTTAGTCTGGCGGGAGACTGTTGGGAGAACAGTAAGGAAAAGGAACTGAGGCAGGCAAAACGGACTGCAATAAACCAAATTTTACGAGGGGTGGGGGATGGGGCAGGCCATTAGTATAGCGAGAGGTCATGGCCCAGCTGTTCTTCTGAGACAGAAGTGCAGAATGTTCAGCTTCCATTTCCCGGAAGGGGCAGGCTCCCACATGGATCATTCATCTTGGTGTCTTAGGTGACCCCATTTTGGGCCACCCCAACAAGTCATTATCAGATATTATAATGTATGCAACAAACTATTATGGTCTTTAAAAAGACAAAAACAAACATGAGGTGTACTGGTACATACCTTCAGTCCCAGCACTTTAGGAACAGAGGCAGAGGCAGGCAGATCTCCCTGAGTTCAAGGCCAGCCTGGTCTGCATAATGAGTTCCGTGTGAGACACTGTCTTGAAAAAACAAAAATAAAAACACAATGATAGTAAACATGTATACTTCACCTCTAAGCCTACAACCATATCAATTGGGAATTAATAATACTGCCTTAGTCTCTGTTCTATTGCTGGGAAGAAAAACTATGACCAACACAACTCTTATAAAGAAAATACTTAATGGCCTCTTGCTTACAGTTTCAGAGATTTAGTCCATTATCATGACAAGAAAGCATGGCAGCACCCAGGCAGACGCTGGAGCAATAGCTGAGAACTACATCCTGATCCCCTGATAGAGAGACAAGAAACTGGGCCTGACATGAGCTTCTGAGAACTCAAAGCCCTCCTCCAGTGATACCCCCACACCCTGCAAGACCATACCTTCTAATCATTAGAATATTCTCAAACAGTGCCATTCCCTGGTAACTAAGCACCCAAATATCTGGCCGTATGGGGACTGTTCTGATTCAAACTACCACACTGCCCACTATCTATGTACAGGTGCTATAAGTAACAATTTATGGGGTATATTGGGAGAGAAGTATGAATGGATCCACATTTAAATGGTACTTTGGTTTAATTTTGCCTGCTGGGAATTGGTGGGCTAAGACATGACAAGTTGATCTGATCATAGGACAAACAATAGCCAATAGAGACCATCTACTGTCCAAAGCAGTAAACTGGGGGTGTAGCATCAACCCAAAAGTTTGCCGCAGTTAACAGGAGAAATACCTGGGACTGAAAGGTGGCCCAGGAGTTAAGAGTGAATAATGGCACATGCCATTAGCCCAAAAACTCGGGAGGCAGAGGCAGGCAGATCTTTGTGAGTTAGAGGCCAGGTTCATACACACAGTGAGTACCAGGATATCCAGAGCTATGTAGAGAAACCTGTTTCCCTACACTAAACAATTAAAATATAATAAAATTAGTGAATACTGCACTTGCAGAGGGCCTGAGTTCAATTCCCAGGAACCTGTTAGGCAGCTCACAACCACCAGTCACTTTAACTCCAGGGGATCTGAAATCTTCTTTTGGCCTCTTCTGGCATCTGCACTCGTGAAGATACCCACACACAAATACACATAATAAAAATGCAATAAATCTTAAGCTAAGCATAGCGGTACATACCTTTAATCCCAATACTTGGGAGGCAGATCTCTGATTTTGAGGCTAGCCTGGACTACATATCAAGTTCCAGTATATCAAACAAATAAATTTTCCTTTCTTCTTTTCACCTGCCTGCCTCCCTCTCTCTCTCTCTCTCTCTCTCTCTCTCTCTCTCTCTCTCTCTCTCTCGGTTCTTCTAGACAGGGTTCCCTGTGTAATGTTGGCTGTCCTGCAGCTGGATCTGTAGACAGGGCTGGCCTTGAGTTCACAGAGATCTTCCTTCCTCTGCCTCCTGAGTGCTGAGATTAAAAGTTTGTGCCACCACCACCTGGTTGATTGTACAATTCTTTTTTTTCGAGACATGGTTTCTCTGTATAGTCCTGGCTGTCCTGGAACTCACTCTGAGGACCAGGCTGGCCTCAAACTCAGAAATCCGCCTGCATCTGTCTCCCAAGTGCTGAGATTAAAGGCATGGGCCACCACTACCCGGCAATTGTAGAATTTTTTTAAACACACACACATACACCTTTTTAAAAAATGAGTCCAGGCAGTGATGACACATACCTTTAATCCTAACACTCAGGAGGCAGAAGCAGGTAGATCTCTGAGTTTGAGGCCAGCTTGGTTTATAGAACAAGTTCCAGGATAGTCAAGACTACACAGAGAAACCCTGTCTCAAAAAACAATAACAAACAAACAAAAAAACCAAACCCAACCCCCCAAAAATGTTTTTGTGTATATGCCTTAATATATATCTGTGCATCACACATGCACAATGCCCTTGGAGACTCCCTGGATCTGGAGTTACAACTGCTATGTGGATGCTCGGAACTGAAACCTGGTTCTCTGCAAGAGCAGCAAGTGCTCTTAAACCACGGAGTCATCCTTCCAGCCCCACTTATAGAATCTGTGCAAAGTTTCTAAAAGGACCGTCAGTCTCTGTGTTTGTGTCTTTCACTGGAACCAGTGTGTGTGGAATGAGAGTAGGTGAGACTTTTTTTTCCTCTAACAATGAGCTGGAATTGAGTGTGACAAAGGTTAAGCAAGTCACTTCCTGTCACCCCTTCCCTATTTTCCTTGTGGAATGAAACCTGAGCCAGGTACAGGACCAAAAGAAGGGAAAATGAGAGGGATGTGAGGAAGGAAAAAACCCTTCACTCTGGGACCTAGATTGCCTTTCCTGCTGTCAGTCAGAAAACATCACCATAGGTAATAAAGTCAAATCTGCCCACAGAGACAATGAGCTGTTTTTTGTTTTTGCTTTTAAATCTCAGATGAGGATGTTAAAATCAGCAAAGCATGCTTCCTCATTCAGGGTCAGAATGTTAGTACACTTGAGCTCTGCTATAGTGCCAGTCCTCTCACCCCTAAATCTAAACTGTACCCCCATAAAACCACTGTCTTAGTGTTCTATTGCTGTGAAGAGACACCATGACCATAGCAACTCCTAGGGGAAAAAAGTATTTAATTGGGGCTTGCTTACAGTTTAGAGGGTTATTATCATCATGGTGGGAAGCATGGCAGCATGCAGACAGACATGGTGCTGGAGAAGGAGCTGAGAGTTCTACATCCGGGTCTGGAGGTAGCAGGAAGAGGAAGCCATTGGGTTTGGCTTGAACATTTGAATTTCAAAGCCTGTCCCCAGTGACTTATTTCCTCTATACCGACTCCAATAAGGCCATACCTCCCAATCCTTCTCAAGTGGCATCACTCTCTGATGAGTAAGCATTCAAATATATGAACCCGTGTGCCACTCTTAGTCAAACGGCCAAAACCACCTAACAATTGTTTTACAAAAGAAATGTCTTCCCTCTAGTACTGTGTTGACTCCAGGGTATCACATATGCTAAGCATTCACTCTATCACAGAACCACATCCTTAGGCCCAGAGTTTGTTTTGGTCTTTGCATGTAATTATGTGTGTGTGTGTGTGTGTGTGTGTGTGTGTGTGTGTATGAGTGCTCAGGCACACGTGTACAATGCATACAAGGTTAGCAGAGATTGACATCAAGTGTCCTACTTGATCACTGTCCTTTTTTGCAGTGTTGACTAGATTGTGTGGCCAGGGAGCTCCCCTCTAACCCCATACTGTGTCCACAGATGAGTGCCTGCTTCTGCAGACTTCCAGTGGGCACCCGGTGCCTGCTGAGCACTCTACTCACTGAGATAACTCTCCGGAGCCCAGAATCATTATTTAAAGAAAACAAAAGTAGGGCCGGGACTGTGGTACAGTTAGTAGAGTGCTTGCCCAGAAGGCATGAAGCTTCTGAAATCCTATCTCTAACCCAAGTAAAATAAAATAAAATAAAATAAATCATATATTTTTAACTTTTAACTTTAAATTTCAAGCTTTACCTAATCTTTAAACTGTGTTGCAAATTAGATTGAGTAATGTGTATATATGTGTCATATTCAATATATATATATGTCCATTGTTTCACTTATTTTTAATTTTTAAAAACGTTTTTTAAAGTGATTTTTTTGTTTGTTTGTTTTTTGCTTTTTGGTTTTTCGAGACTGGGATTCTCTGTGTAGTTCTGGTTGTCCTAGAACTTACTCTGTAGACCAGGCCGACCTATGACCCGGGGATCTGCCTGCCTCTGCCTCCCAAGTGCTGGGATTAAAGGCGTGTGCCACCACTGTCCAGAAAAAGTGATTTTTTTTTTTTTAGTTTTATGTCCATTGGTGTTTTGCCTGCATATATCTGTTGAAAGTGTTGGATCCCCTGGAACCGCTGTTACAGTCAGTCGTGAGCTGTCATGTGGGTGCTGCGAACTGAACCCAGGTCCTCTGGAAGAGCAGTCAGTGCTCTTTAACCGCTGAGCCATTTCTTCAGTCCCGTCATTTTTTTTTTTTTTTGGTTTTTCGAGACAGGGTTTCTCTGTGTAGCCCTGGCTGTCCTGGAACTCACTCTGTAGACCAGGCTGGCCTCGAACTCAGAAATCCGCCTACCTCTGCCTCCCAAGTGCTGGGATTAAAGGCGTGCGCCACCACCGCCCGGCTGTCATTTTTTTTTTTATTTATTTTTTTATTTTTTGGTGACAGGGTTTCTCAGTGTAGCCCTGGCTGTCCTGGAACTCGCTCTGTAGACCAGGCCGACCTATGACCCAGAGATCTGTCTGCCTCTGCCTCCCAAGTGCTGAGTGCTGGGGTTAAAGACCTAGGCCAGCACCACCTGGCTCCATAGTCACTGTAGAAGCAGCCAAGGGCAATTTAACAGATTGCATATGGTCCTTTTCCTATGTAATTTCCTTATAAGCTCACCTACTTTGCTTCCCTTTGGCTTATCCTGAAATTCCTTCCTGTGGAGTAGTCAAGGATCCAGTTTTAACTGAATAGAGGTTCCTAAAGGGGAAAGACACTCCTCCTGCTGCTAGTGATAAAGCAGGGCTGTGTCCTCCAGCAAGCGTAGTCTCACACCTTCGTGAACCTCGTTTTGTGCAACACCAAATTTATCTGCATCGCAATCCTTCATCTTAGTTGCGTTCCAACCCAGAGAGATTAAATCTTCTTGAAAGGCATTTTTTAATGGTTAATTTAAAAATATTGTCTGCAACTTAATTTACAGATGACTTCAAAGCTGCAAAATTGGTCTCTGCCATTAGTTAAGATTTCATAGATCTGTCCTTAAAGGTATAAATTATTTTGCAGAAATATTACTAAACGTACCCCTATGAGAAATTCCCCGAGCTCTTTGACATAGAGAAAACAGCGCTGGGAGTGGGGCAGGATATTTGTCTGCTTATGTCAGCTCTGTTTTTTCCAGGTCCTGGCCTTGCTGGAGCTATGGGTCCTCCTACCCACAGCTGGACCTCTGCGCGCCTTCCTACTCGCTGAGGGCGGGCTTGCTCGGTCTTCCCTCCGGGGTCAGGGGTGTCACGTGATCTGATGAGCTCGTGTCTGTGAAAGCCTTTGTCAGCCGCAAGGCACAGCTGAATGCCAATTGTTGCTTTTGTTATTACACAAACCACACTCCAGGGAAACCCTGCTGCCCTTCTCCACCCCTCCTCCTAACCCACTGGGCTGGACAGCCCAGGAAACGGAGGCTAGACAGCCCCTCCCACGTGGGCAGGAGCCCCCGCTTGAGGGAGGGGCGGTCTCGCTTACCATCCGCCCTCCCTCCCTTCAGTAATGGTTATCCCAGTTCTTCCTGGCTTCTGGGGCCTAACTCCGGAAGGAAATCTCCTCAGTTCCAGTGAAAGTTCTGGGGTTGCAGAAATCATCTACTCCTTTGGCGTCTGCTCTGGGCCCCCTCCCTGTCCCCTCCCCTCCTAGTGCCCGCTGGAGCCTGGCTGCCCCGGAAGGATCTGACCGGCAATTTCCTAGAATTGTCTTCAATGCTGGAGCTCCTAAGTCATCCAGCTCCCCACCCCCTTCCCCACCTCTTCCTAGTCTCTCTTCCTTCCCCAAAGCCAGTCTCTCTGGATGACTCTTGCTGGAGTATCACCTCATAGGTCCCCACAGTTACATCATAGCCTCTCTTTAGGGGGCTGTCTACAGTTCCCGGGAGGTGGAATTGGGCTTGGGAGTTACAATGGCTACCAGGGCCCACAGAAAGTTGAGCGTGCCGTGGTTGCCAGGGCGACCATCTTTCCATATGCTTCTCCTGGGGTTTTCATCCAAGCACCGACATCATAAGCACCCTCGCTCCTAAATCTCATCTGACCTTCAAAGCCTCCTTTAGTGTGTGAGGGAGTACTGACTGCCTGGTAGCCATATCTCTACGCCCCTGTTGTTCCACCCTACCTCCAGGTTTACTTGGCCCAGACTCCAGGAAGAGGCCTGAGGAGGTCAGGGCAGAGGCCTGTCTGCATTTGATGGATAGTACTGAAGAAATGTCTGGCACTTTCCTTCTCTGTGGGGGAAGCGAAGCTACACCTCTCCCCCACATTCTTGCCTGACTGATTAGGAAGGTGTTAGGTGACCTGGGAGAGAAGCATTCAGACTTCGCTTGCTTGCTTATTTATTTATTTATTTATTTTGATATTATTTGAGGTTATTATGTAGCACAGACTATCCTCCAACTTGACAGCTGAAGAGGACTGTCATCTCTCCAGAATGGTGGTCTTAGAGGCCTGGTTCACCACACTCGACCAACTTAAGCAGTGTCAGAGTTGGAACCTGGGCCTTCGCATGCTAGGCAAACATTCTGCCTAGTGCTGAGGGGCACTGGGCAAACTCAGATTTGCCTATACCAACATGGGAGATAGAGTGTATGGAAGAAGAGTGTCCTAATTCCCACATCACAGCTGAGTTTTGAAGGGATCCACCCCTAAGGACCAGTTTGATGGCTCAACAGGTAAAGGCTGTTGGCAGAAGAGGAAAAATAAATCCTAAAATTGTCTTCTAACCTCAACATATACGCTGTGAATTATGTGAGCCTGCCCACTACAAATGCACACAAAATAAGTAAAAAGTCAAAAGGCTCTATGCTGGGATGGAAAGATAGCTCAGTGGTTAAGAGTACTGGCTGCTCTTCTAAAGGACAGGGTTCTGTTTCTGGCAGCTACATGGTGGCCCACAACCATCTGTAACTCCAGTTGCAAGGGATTCACCCTCTTCAGACCAGACTGGGAATATAACTTGGTGGTAGAGCACTTTGTTAAGGGCAAGGCCCAGGGTCTGATATTTTAGCACCTAGAAGCCAAGAAAGAAGAGGAAGACCTACTTCCTGGCTCCGATACCTCTGTGATTCAGACTGTACTCCAATTATGTTCTCCTACTCTATCTTGGGTAATACAGCAGTTCTTACAATATGATCCTAGGAGACCCAAGAGTTTCAGGGATAGGTACGATGATGTGATTTCCTTAACACCAACTTAGTTTACTTTTGGACTGTGCTGACTTTTGTATCAGAAGTGTGGAAACTGAGCATAAGCCTGTGGGTGCCTTTACTTGAATCAAGGCAATGGCCCAAACTAATCATGGCCATCCACTAAAAGGTCCATTTCTCTTTAGAATGTCCTTGTTGGTGTGAGAGATTCTGTAAAATGCTTGCCTTGAAAGTGTAAGGGCTGCACTTGTTATCCCAGCGTGGGGGAGGGGTGGAAACGGAGCCCACTGGCTAGCCAGTGGGGCCTAATTGTTAAGCTCCATACTAAGGGGAGACTGTCACAAACAAGGTGGATAGAGGTTCAGTTCCCAGCACCCATATGGTGGTTAGCAACCATCTGAAACTCCAGGTTCCATGGATCCACTGCCCTCTTCTGACTCTAGGGGCACCAGGCACACACGTGTGCATAGATGTACCAACAGGCGAAATATTCGACATACATAAAATGAAATACATCTAAAAAAACTTAATTAATTAAAGAGGTGGATGGTGTTTCTAAGGGTGACATTAGAGGTTGTCTTCCGGACTCTATACATGTGCCTCTGAGCACACATTTAAAATTCAACAAGAGTCAATTGGTGGTGGCTCACAGCTTTAGTCCCAACATTCAGGAGACAGAGGCAGGTGGCTCTTTGTGAGTTCAAGGCCAGACTGGTCTACAGGACAGCCAAGGTTACACAGAGAAACCCTGCTGCAAAAACAAAACAACAAACAAAAAGACCTAAGAAGGTCCTTGCTAAAGTCAGGCATGGGGCTTACATCTGTAATTGCTGCACTTGGGAAGCTGAAGGAGGAAGCGTGTCAAAACTTCAAGAGGCTAGGCTAGACTACAGAGTGATGCCCTGTCTCAGAACTCAAAACAAAACGAAGTCCCTGTAAAATACTATAATACATTTAACATGTAAAGGGTTTACTATGGAATTAAATATATAAGTAAATAAGGACTTGTATTATCTTTTTAGTGACATAGAGAATTTATACAGAGCTTTGTGCATGTTAGGCAAGCCTTCTACCACTGAGATATCTCAATACTTTATTTGGACTTGTTTTTAAGATAGCCTCATATATATATAGCACAAACTGACCTTGAAGTCACTATGTGGCCAAAGCTGACCTTGAATTTATCTTCCTGCCTCTGCCTCCAAGGCAGTACCCAGAGTTTCAAGTGCCCTAGAGAAGCATTCTATCAATTGACCTACATCGCCAACCCCTTTGACTTTTTGAAAAGAAGTTTCAGCCTGGCTTGGAATGTAGCCCAGGGTAGCCTCATCTTCATAGCAGTCCTCCTGACTCAGCTTCCAAAGTATTGAGATTACAGGTGTGAGCCAACATCTAGGGCAGGTTTTTTTGTTTGTTTGTTTGTTTTTTATTTTTTTATTTTTATTTTTTTTAGATAAGAACTCATTAAACTGCTAAGGGTGGACTTGAACTAATTTTGTAACCCAGGCTGGCCTTGAACCGTTGGTGTTCTCGTGTCAGTTCCAGTCAGTGGCTGGGATTATAGGCCTCCCTCTTTTTGCTTTAAATTTTAACAAGGCCAGTATCAACAGACACAACCCACATAAACAAAAGTTTGTTGGGACTCTTAAAATTTTAGCACTGCTTGGGAATTCTGTGGTCTCTTCAGTTAAAAGTGTAAAATTAGCTGGGGGTCAGGGGATAGTCCGTGCCTTTAATCCTGGCACTAGGTGGGCAGATTTGTGAGTTCCAGGACAGCCTGACCTACAGAGTGAGTTCCAAGACAACCAGGTCTACACATGAGAAACCCTATCTCAGGGGGGAAAAAAAGCCTAAAAAATTAGTAACAACAACAACAAGAACAAAGAAACAAAGTTGAAGGTAACTCTTTTGGAAGCAGAGGGTAAAGAAAGAACATGACTGTTTCCCAGAAACCCTCTCTCTCCCAAGAAGAGACTGTGTCACAGGAATAAACACTTTAATGGATTTGCTCATAGGAGAAGCAAGGAAACCTGCAGCCTCTCTTCTCCCCAGTGCGCTGTGTGGAAAGTCTGTGGGGCAGGTGGTGACTGGGAGTGAGGGGAGTGTTTGTGACACAGGACTGCCTGCCTCCTGTAAACTCCTAGAATCTCTTTCTCTCATTCCTTCAGGTGGCATTTTCCCTCCCTCTAAGTCACAGTGGAGCTAAGTTGAGGGCAGAGAGTGAATCACTGTCCCCAGTGTAGGCAGCTGAGTAAGGATGGGACAGGGTGTGTGTGTGTGCTATGGGAGTGACTGTGTATTTCAGTCAGCCCTATAAACTTAGGGGTCCCCCTTCAGTCCCCACCATCTCCATCCTCTCTCAGAGGTCACATCTGGTGACCGCACTGGTTAGGTCCCTAATCTTTCCACAGTGGCTGGGCTGCTGTGGGAGAGGTGGAAGCTGGACACCTCTGTCATCTCTGGCACAGGGAGAGGAGGTGACAAGGAACAGCAAGGCAGTAGGTCAGCCTCGAGTGCTGCATCCCCGCTCCCCCAGGAGCCAATAGGTCCGAACCTTGCCTTTGCCCTGGAGAAAATAAAAAGAGGAGGCTGGTTAGGGTACGGCACACCCACTCGCCCAAATCACTGGAGAAATGAAAGTTATGGGCGTGGCCTTGGGATCCTCCGGGACCTAAGGAGTCCGTCTCTACCTTCATTTCCACATCCCCTCGGAGCTCCAGCTCGAAACCATCGAACTCTTCCAGCACAGCCTTGGTTTCCGAAGACAAGTGGATCTTGAGGGCTGGAGAGGACAGGGGAGGAAGGTGAGGAACACCAGGGGTGGGAGCAGCAGGGTGCAAGCAGAAGAAGACAGGGTGGGGGACACAGGATGCAAGGAATGCATGGCTGGATGCAGGGATGTATGGCTGGATGCACGGCGCTTCCTTTAGCTCAGGAAGTCCCAGACGACCCTGTGAAGTGTGACTACCTAACATACACATATACACACACACACGCGCACACACACACACACACACACACACACACACAGTGTGCCACAAGAGCAAGAAGAGCTCTTAACTGCTGAGCTGTCACTCTGGCCCTTCCAAGCCCTGTTTACCTCTCTTTTGAAGTAAGAGCTCCCGTTATCTAAACTGGCTTTGACCTCCTGACCTTCCTGCCTCCATGCTGGAAAATATCACCAAGTCTGGCTTATGTGTGGTAGGGGACTGAACCCAGGGCTTTCTGCCTGCTGGGCGAGCATTCTCTGGAGTGGGCCATATTCTCAGCTCAACGGACACTTTTTAAGCCATCGGTTGCCAGATAAGACTCAATATTGGAAGGAATTACAGAGCGTCTTTTTGACTGTGGAAAAACACTATGACACAGAATTGCTTTTGAGACTCACCCAGCTCCCGAGAGGGCGTACAGCACTGGTTAGAAACCCACACTGCAGATGCTGTTCCAACTCAGTATGGAGTTCAGCTTGGATTAGCTCAGATAACTAAAATAAATGTTCTTTGTCTCCCCAGTTTGTCAAAGACCTATAGAGACAGTGCTCATTTCAAAAGGATGGGTGCTGTCTGAGGATTTAAGTCCACTCTCACCTCCTGAGGTAGATTTGAAGCACCTCAAGTAAGCAAGTAAAGTACTCACAAAGTATCTAAATGCAGCGAGGCGCATAGGAAACACTATGTAAGGTGTTGGGATCAGCTACTTGACACAATGCTTTGTGTGTGTATGTATGCATGTGTATGTGTATATGTGTGCGTGCGTGTATGTGTGTGTGCATGTGTATGTATGTTAGTATGCATGCATGTATGCATGTGTACACGCCTGGAGGCAGAGTGTCTTCTGTCACTCTCCACTTTACTGTTTGACCCAGGCTCTCACTGAGCCTGGGTTCACTATGGAGCTCCCTGTTTGGGCTAGCCTTGGCTGGCCAGTGAACTCCAGGAATCTGCCTGTACAACTGTCCTCTGCATGTCCTTCTCTGCAGTGCCAGGGTTACATTGCTCTATGCTGGACTGGAGAGCCAAACTCAAGTCCTCATGCTTGAATAGCATTTTACCCAGTGAGCCCTCTCTCTAGATACTCCACCTTACCACCACACACACCTTTTTGTGAAACATAGTTTCACTCTGTGGCCAAGGCTAACCTGAAACTTGGAATCCTCCTGCCCCAGCCTCCCAAGTGCTGGGATTACAGGAATGTACCACCTGCGTGGATCAGTATTCTCTTGTTACGGCAGAAGAATTGAAATCTAGGGCAGGTCTGTCCAAGCTGTCCTGTTGAGGACCTGTTGTTCCCACTGAAGCCACTCCCACTCTGACTTGTGTCTTCGTGGTATCCCTTACCCACTTCTGAGGAGGAATTCTGTGAAGAATGATCTCTGAGAGGTGCTCTTTCCCACCCATCAGCCCAAGCATAGGAGTAAAGGGCATCATCAGCTGAACCACACTTCTTTGGGCTTTTGGGGCTTGCTTCTTACCAATAGGCTCCGGTGAGGGTCACAGGGCCTTCTCAGCCTGGTACTTGGTAGCTGCTTAATAACTAGTTACTGAATGTGTCAAATCTAGCAGGGAACTGCCTGTAATTCTAGCACATGGGCAGCCAGAGTGAAAGATTGAGATCAGCCTTGGCTGATCTCACAGAAAGTCTGTCTCCACAGTGGTGACGGACACATGCGTTTAATCCTAGCACTCGGGAGGCAGAGGCAGGCAGATCTCTGTGAGTTTGAGACCAGACTGGTCTACAAATCAAGTCCAGGACGTCCAGGGATGTTTGTTACAAACAAAATGTGTGTGTGTGTGTGTGTGTGTGAGAGAGAGAGAGAGAGAGAGAGAGAGAGAGAGAGAGAGAGAGAGAGAGAGAGAGAGAGACTGTCTCAAGGCAAAATAACAAAAGGAAAACAAACAAAACAAAACAAAATTAGGCATGGTGAAACAATCCTGTGATCTCAGTGTGATCTCAGCACTTAGGTGCAGGTCAGAGGATCAGGAGTCCAAGTCAGCCTTGGCAACTTGAGATACTACCTCAAACAATAGTCACATACACAAAAATAGAGGAAACGGGGCAAGATCAAAGGAGGGTTGGAAACAAGCATTTATTAGATGCCTACTGTCTACCCAAAGAATTATGCTAGATCTTCTACAATCCTGAAACAGGGTTACTACTGTATGGAAGAGCTGAGGTCCAGGAACAATGAACGACAGTTAGTTACATGCTTGGCACTTTATATCATATTCTCTCATCATTTTACATTTTTTTATTACATTTACTTATTTATTGTGGGTGGGGGAAGACATTTTCAGACTTTGTGGAGGGTCGTTTGATTTTTGTTTTGATTCGTAAGACAGGATATCGTTATGTAGCTCTGGCTGTCTGGGAACTCACTTTGTAGACCAGGCTGGCCTCAAACTTAGAAATATACCTGTCTCTGCCTCCTTAGTGCTGGGACTAAGGATGTGCATGTTGTAATTTTTAAAAATAAAATTTAAAGTAATGCTTATCCATTTTTGTATGTGTACATATATTCATGTGGGTATGTGTTGAATATATGGAAGTCAGAAGACAACTTGTGGAATCCATTCTCTCCTGATACCATATGGGTCTCAGGGGTCAATCTCAGGTCACCAGGCTTGGCCAGCAAGCAACTTAACCCAGTGAGCTACCTCACCAGCAAAACACCTATATTTGTGGGTATATAAATAAATATAATAATAATAAATTATCATCATCATCATCATCATCATTATTATTATTATTATTAAATAGACTTTGTTTCCCAAGCTGGTGGTTTAGGTCTGTTATACCAGCTACTTGGAGACAACATAAGGAAAATTATAAATTCAAGACCAGCCTGAGTTGCCTAATGAGACCCACATTAAAGTAAAGAATATAAATATCTTATATCACATACCTCAGTGTTAGGTCACTTGTTAAAGTCTCTTAAAACATTGTGTTAGATTGCTTTGCTCAGATGTAAGCTAATGAACGTGCTCTGAAAATACTTCTGTAGCTAACTAACCTTTGGGGCTAAGGTGGGTTTGGTACGTTTTCAACTCTGTGTTAACCCCCCCCACACACACACACACGCACGCACACACAATAGTCTTGATTTACAATGTGGGAGATACATGTATACGGGAAATCAGGGTAGGCAGAGAGCTAGCTGAGGAACTAGGTAGGCATGAGTGGCAGGATGCACTGGGCAGTCGCCCTTCTCATTCCCTCCAGGAGGGCCATCCTACCTTCCCCGTTAGACTCCATTCTTGAAGCTGTGTTGACTGTGTCTCCAAAGAGGCAGTATCGGGGCATCTTTAGCCCAACAACACCAGCACACACGGGACCTGGGAGGGGAAAAGAAAAGAATAGAGTTCAGGGAAGTTAAAGGAGGTAGATGAGCACCCCAGAAGAGGTAGGAGTTGGGATATGTGGTCCCAGGGTGTGTGGGGAGAGACAGGGGATACAGATTTAGTCTCGAGCTTGTTCCTTAGTTCAGCCTCTGGATGCCCTCTGTGGTCAGACCTGTGTGGATTCCAATGCGCAAGCGCAGCTGTTCCTGGGGCCTATGGCGGATGCGGAAGGAGCGGACAGCATCCAGCAG
Organism: Tokudaia tokunoshimensis; assembly: GCA_036184795.1. Classification (NCBI taxonomy): domain Eukaryota; kingdom Metazoa; phylum Chordata; class Mammalia; order Rodentia; family Muridae; genus Tokudaia; species Tokudaia tokunoshimensis. The sequence goes on along the minus strand of BTHU01000003.1, from coordinate 68,964,819 downwards.
TGCAAGTGCCATTCGGGCCACCTCTCGGGCATGGAGCTGTCCATTCCGCACTGGGAGCCCTGACACCACCATGTAAGCATCACCGATGGTCTCCACCTGCGGGGCGGGGGAGAAAGAAGGACAAGCTTTCCTTGCGTTACCAGTCTACATTCTGTCCCTATCAGCTGGCCTGTCACTGTACTCAGCCTCCAATCCCCCAGTTTCTCTGTCCCCCTGTGTCATGTTCTTTGTTTTCTTTCTTTCTCTTCTTCTTCTTCTTCTCCTCCTCTTTCTCCTCTTCTTCCTCCTCTTCCTCCTCCTCCTCCCCCTCTTTCTCCTCTTCCTCCTTCTCTCCCTTCCTCCTCTTCCTCCTTCTCTCCCTTTCTCCTCCTCTTCCTTCTCCCTCTCTTTCTCCTCTTCCGCCTCTTCCTTCTCCCCTTTTTTTTTCAAGACAGAGTTTCTTTGTGTGTAGCTCTGGGGTCCTGTCCTGGAACTTGCTCTGTAGACCAGGCTGGCCTCAAACTCATAGAGATCTCCCTGCCTCTAGTTCCCAAGTGGTAGGATTAAAGGTGTGCGCCACCACTGCCTGGCATTTGTTGTTATTTTTTGTTTGTTTGTTTGTTTGTTTCAGAGTATCCCTCTGAACATTTTCTGACTATCCATGTCTGCCTGTCCTTCCTGTCCATACTCATAACCTTACCTTGTACACATCAAAGTTGTCTATGACAGCATCAAAACAGGTGTACAGATCATTGAGCAGGGTCACTACCTGGGAGGCAAAGGAAGCCAAGAGAAATGGTGAATGAGGGCTCCCACCAAGGACAAGTGGGGAGTGCCAACCAGATGGCCAAGCTGACCTACCCAGCCTGTTGCCTGTGGCTGACCCCCAGCTTACCTGCATGGGGGTGCTCTCTGCTGAAAGAGCGGTAAAGCCCACGATGTCACTGAAGTAGATCGTAACGCTGTCAAAGGCCTCAGCCTGGACTGTCTCACCTCTCTTCAGCTGCTCAGCCACAGAGCTGAGGGGAGAGGGTAGGTAGAGACCAGAAGGTGAGGTGGGGTGGGGACAGGGCTGTGTGTGTGTGTGTGTGTGTGTGTGTGTGTGTGTGCGCGCGCGCACACACACACACACGCGGGCACGTGCATGCGCATGGACATGCTTATGTGTGGAGTTTAGAACTCACTGAGGCAGAATCTGGTAAAGCAAGGCCTCAGCTTTGCGCTTCTCCTCCAGATAAGCCTGTGTTCTCTCCTCTACCAGTTCCTCCAGGTTGTTGGCATACTGTTCCATGCGTGACAGCAGGTTGTCCAGGATGTTGCTGCTGTTCTCCCTGAGGGCCGTGGGTTACAGGGGGCAGATGAGATGAGATGACAGGTCCTGTCTGGCAGTGCCCACACTCACCGTGCCTGCCCCTGCCCTTAAAGTCAGGGTCTCTCTAAGTAGTTATTAGCTGGATCTATTCACATTAGCAGGGATTTTAGGTGAAAAGAACAGCTGGCCTTGAACCCACAGACATCTACCTGCTTCTACACCCAGCTGGAGGTCTTATTTATTCTTATTGAACACAAGTGAGTTTGAAGAAGGTGGAGAGGGAGAGAAGCAGGGTAAGCTGAGGGCAGTGGCAGGTAGCAGAGAGACATGACTGGGAGAACTAGCTGGTGGGCATACTGGAAAAGAGAGATAGAAGGACTAGGGTAGGAGCTTTTGAGTAGGATTGAGACTATGGGAAGAGATGGGAAGAGGCCGGAGCGTCTGGCCCATACACTCTTATTTATCTTAAGTCTGGTGTTAGTACAAGGCTGTGGGCAGGAAAGGGTGTGGGGTAACCTTGTTGGCAGAGGAAGGAGTAGTGAATGGTGAGGAGCTGTTGGGACAGCCAAGTCATACAGCTATGCAGATGCCTATGACATAGCTGTGATGGACTGCAGTGGGCTGCCACTGTAGAAAAAGAGTTAAGTGTGGGGTTTACAGTGGCTGAAGTGGGGAGGGACCACTGACTTGTTGAACTTGCGCAGCGCCAGGCGGATCTGCTGAAAGGGTGGCCGCTCCTGTGGGTCCTCTGCCCAGCACCGCTGCATCAGCCTCCCCAGTTCCTCCAGGTGGCTCTGCAGATCCATGGAGGGTCGGAATGGGGGCTGCTCACCCCGAGTCACACGCTCAATGATCTCTGTGTGGAAGGGGTACACGCTGAAGAGTAGCAAGCCTAGCTGGGCAACCAGCTGGGACAGGCAGATGGGGCAAGTCCAGACCAGAGCCCAGAGTGGACTGGTCACTGGCAGCCATGGAGCAAAGGATAGTGGCTGACTCTCCACTCCAGAAGGAATGGTAGGGGTGTCTGGAGAGGTTTCCTCTCTGAAGGTGGATTTGTCAAGACTGGCTGGGATATAGGCTGGGTGATCCTCACCTTTTGGGCTGAGGTCCAAACCTTCCACATAGAAGACCCCGCTTCTTAGGGCAATCTCCTGAAGGATGATACCAAAGCTGTATACGTCCCCAGCTTGGGAGCCACGGGCAGGAGGCGAAGCCATTCGCAGGAGCTCAGGCGCCGTCCACAATTTTTCTGTGGATCAGAGGTCAGGAGTCATAGAAGGAATAAGGGACTTTACATTCTGATAGGAAAAGAAGAACTAGCAAATGAATATCATATTTCATGGGTAATAAATGCTATAATAAAAGTAAGACAGGATGGTGTGATAATCTGAGAATGCTGCAAAAAGAAGCTGTCATATGGTTTAAGACAATCAGGGATCAAGGGTGTGGCTAGGACTCCTGGTGCAGGCGGCACAGTGCTGAGAACCAGTGACCACTTTGTCTGACCTCCTTTCTAACCAATGAAGGTTGAGCCTGCCGATGAGGCTAGGCCTCAGTTTCCCTTCTCAGCTGTGTTGGCAGCAGAGGCCTAGGGTCAAGAGTCAGACTTACTGGCAAAGAGGGTGTGTCCTTGCTCTGGCTCTGGGTCTCTGAAGCTCTCGAGCCCGTAGTCTGTGATCTTTAACACAAAGCGCCCATCTACCACGCAGTTGGATGACTTGAGGTTCCCATGGGAACAAATGGCCCCGTTGTGTAGAAAGAGCATTCCCTGGAAAATTTAGGAAGGCAAGAGGGCTCAGGCACGAGTATGACCTCCAACCATGCCCAGCCCTTGCCTGGCATCCGGTGGGCTCCTCTGAACTCACCTTGACAATGTCATTGGTGAGTGAGTACCGAAACATCCAGTCCAGGGTAATACTCTCATTCTCTAGAATGTCCTGCTGGGGCAGCAAGAGTCAGACCCCCTGGGAGTAGGAGGAGGTACAAGGGAGCTACTGGCATTCTCTTGGACACTTGAATTTATTGTAGTGCCATACCCGCCCCAACTCCCATTTACAGAGGGCCAAGAAAGGCCAGAAAGAGGGAACTTATCTGGGCTCATATGGTCCGTGGGGTGAGAGCCAGGACTAGAACCCAAGCTTCTCGACACACCCCCTCTTGTCCCACTCACCTGTAGGCTCCCACGGGGACAGTACTCTGTGAGGATACAGATGTTGGGAGGGTCGGTACAAGCACCCACAAATCTGGTCAAGTGCTCATTCTGCACATCCCGCATCTGCAGGTTGGGGCAGCATCAAGGCCCTGGCAGAGGCTTCAAACCTCACCAAGTCACATGTTTGTTAAGGTTCTCTCTCAGAATCTGCTCCCTAACCCCGTAATTTCCCGGCTGTACCTGTGAGGACAACCCGCTGGACCCTGGAGGACCCAGTGATCTCTCTCTCATCTTATGACTGATCTCCTTCCTACCCACAAGACTCAAGGTCCCATCCCAGATGTATAGATCTCTCCATAATCAGTTCTGTTGGCTGACTCTCTTGGAGTACCCATGGGGCCCTTCCCAAACCACAGCCTTGTTCCCCTAAATTACATGTTTAAGTTCAAACAGGACTTTTCGTGTCAACTCAATGCGTTTCCGGTTCACACGTTTCACAGCCACAAGGTTGCCCTGAGCAAGAAATAGAGACTTATTATTCAGGAGATGGCCTGAGACCCAATCCCACCCCTGTCCTGGGACCACCCCATCCCCTGGCAGCCCACCTCAGAATCATCTCTTAGTCTTCAGAGCACACTCTACCCAGGAACCAAGGATCAGCAATCTTTCCCCAGACCTACCTTGTAGTATGCTGTCTTGGCAAAGACTTGGAACTGGCCCTCCGTGGTTAGCAGGGAGCCATAATTGGAGCCTCGCTGCAGAGATGGACAATAGTCGTCTATTGGTCATCCCAGACAGAGGTCATTCTGCATCCTGGACATTCTAGGTTCAGTCACACTGCCCCTTATCTGTGTCACCCTCCAGAGATAGGCTCTCACTCTTTAGCTCAGGCTGCCCTGGAACTTGTAGCAATGCTACTGCCTCAGCCACCCAGGCTAGGATTGATTGCAGGTGTGAGTTACCAATGCTAGCTCCCACCCTCCTTTGTGTAGTGTATTAGACTCATACCTGCGTGTTTACTTAGACTATCTCCTTTGACCTTTGAGAGAGCCTTGTTACAGAGACTGTAACTCCCTCCCTCATCTAAGACAAAGTCAGAATGAGCAAGTGAAGGCAGAACTGGGGGTAGACCTGTTCTTTTATTTGGTTTTGGTTTTATGAGACAGGGTTGCATTCTGTAGCACAGGCTAGCCTCACAATCTTCCCATCTTAACCTCCCAAGTCCTGGATCCAGGTGAGTCATCTTATCAGAAGCACCTTCTGCTAACTCATCAGCCACTACTCTTGGTACTCAGCTATTCCCATCCTCCAGAGACAGAGTAGAGTCCTCACCCCACTTAGGGTCAGCCGGCTGCCAGTGCTCCGAAGGTGCCTCTCCAGGCTGCTGGGCTGCAAGTCCTCCCAGCGCACCCGCCACAACTCTGAGACCAGTTCCTTTTCCAGTTGCATCTTCCTGGAACGTGAAACCTGCACCTGAGCCCCTAGCCCTGGTGGGGCTCAGAGAACCAGGACATCCCACACGCTAAGAGATGCTTGAGGGAGTTCTGTTCTCAGAGCAGAGAGCTGGGAGGCTTGGGGCCTGAGGGAAATTCTAACTCACAGGGCTCTTATTCCAGAGGGAGAAGTCACTTCAGTTTCTTCCTTTGGGAACTGGGTGCCTCCATAACATTTTTTTTTCTTTTTTAATGAGTCAGGGATCTCACTATGTAGCCTAGGTTGTCCTGGAGCTCACTATGTAGACCAGGCTGGCCTTGAACTCACAGAGATCCACCTGACTCTACCACCCCAGTGCCGGGAGTAAAGCTGTGCATGCCACACCCAGCTTCTACCCCATTCTTAATTATTACAGGATGTAGTGTCCTGGGTGTGGAAGTGCCTGGCGCACATGCTCAGTCAGCACTGCTCTTTTCCCTCCTCTCTCCTGTTTCCTTATTCCTCTTTGTACTTTCATTTCCACATGTACGGGAGGCCAGGAGTGGGCTCTCTCCCTCCTCTTTTCCAGTCTAGGGTCAGCACCTAGCTCTCAGCAGAGTTTGTCATCCAGAACCAATTCCTTTGGGTCAGTAACTGAAGTTTGTGTGTTTGCTTGTTTGTTTTTCAAGACAGGGTTCCTCTGCGTAGCCCTGGCTGTCCTGGAACTCACTTTGTAGACCAGGCTGGCCTCGAACTCACAGATTCATCTGCATCTGCCTCCTGAGTGCTGGGATTAAAGGCCCACACCACCACTGCCCAGCTACCTGAGGCTTTTGAGCTACTGCTTTCTCTCTGGCCTCAGCAAAGGATGCCAGTTTCTCTCATCTGCATCCGCTCTGCTCTGAAATCACTTCCCAACTACTCTGTGGCTTTAACCCAGCCTGAACCAGAACCAACCTGACCGATCTGTGCTTTCCAGACTCCAATCTGCAGCTTCTGCCTCCTCACTGAGGGAATGAAAGGAATATTCTTTTCCCACATTAGGCTCCCTCCCAGGCCTACTTGCCGCCTACTCCCTCCTGCGCTCCTGTCTCCCCAGCCTCTCCTCGCGCCCCTGGGCCTTAACTTACCTGTAGATGAAGAAAGACACAATCAGAAAGCTAATCAGAGAGAGGCTGCCCACCAAAGCCAGAACCTCCAGTGTGGAAAAGTGGTCTGTGGGAGAGTCCAAGTTGTAGAAGAGAGACTAGGGTTAGACAATGGGAAGGAGGAATCATCTAATAGTCAGTCGACTGATTGGATAAAGGTAAGGGAAGTAAAGTCGGGAGCGAAGAAGCCTCTGTTTAGCTCCCCTGGGAAGGAGGCAGTGGCCCCACAACAGGATTCTGGAAGCATGGGCCGGTCACCTTGGTTGCAGGCTGGGTCCTCATTGTCAAAGCCACATTTAGGGATGTCAGGAGGTGGATATCCCAGAGGCCAGTACAATTTGTGTTCTGACACAGCCATCAGCTCCTGGGAAGTACCATTAAAGTTCAGGACAACCTGAGGGAGAACAGGAGAGGTGAGCGCCTGCAGCCTCCTGTACCATCCTGCCTCCTGCTTGCTAAGCTACTTCCTGGACTTGCATCTGGGCTACCACCTGCTCACTAGGTTCCTGTTGTGACCAGCCATGAGTCTTCAAACCCATGCCCATGTCATTAAGGGGCAAAAACGTGAACAGGCAAAAACAAACACCCATATGGAACCCCATCGGAAACTCCAATCCTATACTCAAGGAGTTGGTATTGGCTGCTAGACAGAAATAATTCCTCAGGTACACTTACAGACCTAGTCTCTCCGTGTCCCTTCCAGGAGGCCTTCACTGGTAGATCTGAATTTTGGTGCCTTTGATCCCTTTCCCTTCCTGTCCTTGCTACATTTACACAGCTACACATGCATTCTTCTTGGCCCAAGTCCCTATCTCTGCTAGGATGCGGTCCCACCTGTCTTGGGAACTCAAGGGAAGGACTCTATGTTCCTTCTTCAGACCTGGGGTTCTCTGAGGGAGGAAGTCTGTGCATCTCATCATTCTGGTTGTTTCCAGACTGAGGAGCTGAGCCCGCCTTATTTAGTATCTCATAGCTGTCCGAAGAGTAAAGCAGATACCTGGCAGGGCTGTGGAGTGGAGTGGGGTTGGGAGGATGGGAAACCATTCTTGCTAGCATTGTCTTCTTGGTGTATGTGTGAACTTACCCTGAAGGCACCTGTCTCTGGATCCATATCCCAGAGGGAGAAATCAGTGTCCCGATCTCCATTTCTATCAATTTTCAGGTATCCTGTCACACCTAGGGCCATAGGGGAGGAAGACTGTGTTTTGAAGTAATGGAGGCTCAGAGATGCCTTACTTCACCCCACCCCCTCTCCTGAGATGTCGACACTAGCGTGGAGATCTGCACAACAGTGAAAAGGACAACAGTGCTGGCCCTGGGAATGGCAGAACTCTATGGAACTAAGGAAAGCCACTGTAGCAGGCTTCTTGTAGTCTCCTGATGGGACACCTGGGGCTCACGCTCACCCCCAGCCCCAAAGCAGCCCATTCCACTTAATTCTAGGCCCTGACCTTGGAAGCTTCGGTTCCACATCCGCTGAGTGATGTCCTCTCCGTCGGTGACAGTGCCCCCCTGTGCCAGAGTCTCTGTCACTGCCTGGACATAGAGCAGGAGCCCATCATGGAAGGATGCTGGGATGATATTTTTCTGTAGAAGCAAGCAGAGCTCAGGCAGGGCAGATAGATAAAGGACTCAGAGTGACAAAGTGTAGTGCTGTGGGCAGGGAACCGGTGGGGGGTAGTGGGAGCTTGTAAAGGGATAGAGAAAGCAACCACATTCCACACAAACATGACTGCCTAAAAGATACTTTCGTATCTACAATTCTCCCGACTCTGAGTCATGCTAGGCAGATAGGGCAGATATGCCACTCGCATTTCCCTGATGAGGACTTTAGGTTCAAGGGTTAAATTTGCCACCATCCTCTCCAGCATCAGGAGAGATACAGAAATAACAGGAAGGGAGAACGGGGAGACAGGGTGCTGGAGTGCCTGAGAGAGTAGGCTAGTGTAACAAAGAGCCACAAGTTAGGGTCTGGGGAGCCACACTGGAGGATCCTAGGACCCCCAACCCCCACCCCTCCTACCAGGCCATCCTCCATGGTGAAGTTGAACTTCTTGTCAGCCAAGAGTTTTAGCTGCTTCAGGAATTCCAAATACTCAGGATTATCGGGCTCTTTGTAAGTAATAATTTTGGCAGCCTAAAGAAGGAATCATTGAAAAGAGGAATGGTAGGAGCTGACTCCAGTCCTTCCTGTATCCTGGAGTCCCAATCATCTGAGGTCCCACCTCCCAGACCAGCCTGTTTAGGTCGGGATCAAGTCGAATGGTTTGGCCTGGTAGCCCAAGCCTTTAATCCTAGCACTCAGGAGGCAGAAACGAGAGAATCTTTGAGTTTGAGGCCAGCCTGGTCTGTATAAGTTCCAGGACAGCCAGGACTACACAGAGAGACTCTGACTCACAAAACAAAACAAACAAAAACCAAAATAAATAACAAATATTAAATAAGACAAACATTTAACTGAACCCTGTGTCCTGCATGAGATGGCCCCTGTGCTTGACAAAGGATTTAAGTGCTGTCTAGTCCATGGTTCTTTAATATCCTCCTACTTCCTAGAAAATTATCTGTTTAGCCTCCTGTCTCTGAAGTCCCTAAATCCCATGAAGTGCATGGCTCAGAGACTCTATGACTATCAAAAACCCATTTTCTGGAATCATTTCAGATGTGTAGGGGCAAAGTGCCCAGAAATGATGTGTCAACAGCTCAGAGTCCTACACCTGGGCTTCAAACTTCAGCACTCACCTGAAAGGCCTGGCGGGCTCTCCTGTCCTGCCCATCTCCTCTTTCCCAAGGCTTCCTGGGAACAGGTCCCTGAGCACCCTGAAGGCTTTGCCCAAACACATCCAGGTGGAAGAAAACATAGTCCTCCCCAGTCAGGCCAGCATCCAGGGCCAGAAGCATCAGATTCCTGAAGGCATCCGGAGAACTGCAGATGTAGATCACTGAAGGAAAGGGAGACAGAAGAGGAGAAGGCGGAGGGAGAGAGGAGAGAAAGGAGAGAGAGGAGAGAGAGGAGAGAGAGGAGAGAGAGGGAGAGAAGACCACGTGAATGAATACACAAACACAAAGTACTACTAGGGAGGGAATTCTGATTTGTAGTCTTTAAAGGACAGCAACTCCAGGCTCAGTCTGGGCCTTGTCAACGGAGAAGGAGGTGTGCGGGGTAGGAAGAGATAGAGAGGAACAGGAGGAAGGAAGAGGAGGTGGGGCAAGGTGTGTGTGTGTGTGTGTGTGTGTGTGTGTGTGTGTGTGTGTGTGTGTGTATCAAGACTGCAGGAAGAATCAGAGAATGGCCAGCGGGAGAAGGAACCCGAGAGCTCGTGTGTGGGAGCAATAGAAGAACGGGAGGAGAGAACGTGGTAGGGTAGAGCGAAAACAGGAGGGAGAAGAGCCAGGAAGCTGAGAGCGCAGTAGCGCTAGAACTAGGCCCTTCCGCACTGAAGTCAAGAAAGTCCGCAGCAGGAAGGTCACTGGAGACAGGAGGGGAGGGGGAGAGGGTAGGAATGCAAACCCGGAGCGGAGAGAAAGAACTAGAAACTCCGAGGTAGGAAAGTCGAGGTAGGAAAGTCGTGTTGGGCAGGACTCTCAGAGGAGGAAGCCTGGCCCCCAAAGGAGGAATGCCAGACTGTGGACTGGCTGGAGATCAGGCCACGCGAGCCTCACCTCTGCCCTTACGCTGCACGGTCCGCAGTAGCTTGGTGTAGTGGTCCGGGTCGCCTTCGCCGAACTCCTGGTGATTCACGGTGATGTTGAGGCGCTCACGCACCCCCATGTACAGCCCCTCCACTATGAAGAAGCAAGGTCGGTCGTCGCCCAGCAGATCTGCATAGAGCAACAGCGCCTGGTGCTCCCAGCCCAGCCGTCGATGCAGCGCCGCCGCGAAATCGCCCAGCTTGACATGGCTGGGTCCTGTGCGGGTGGTTAGCGCGTACTCATCCTTGACCCCGATGCCCAGAGCCGGGGCGCCGGCGGTCAGCAGCGGGACCCGCCAGTGCGCGGTGAAGCGCCCCACTGGGGCAGCGGAGTAGACGCATCCGGGGCCCAGGAACACCGCGGGGCTGTGCTCCCACTTGAGGTCCACCGCGGCCAGCGGTGCGGCGGTGTCGGAGCAGACGCCCGCTGCGTTCTCGCTGCTGCCCAGCACCATGCGGACCGTCCAACCCGGCAGCAAGTCCGGCCGAGCCTTCACCCGCTCGAGAGCCAGTTCCACCGCTGGCCCTACGCGCGCCCAGGACCACGGGTAAGAGGTGTTGGTCAGCGGCAGCACCACGGCCACGGTCAGGTCGCCCGCGTGGCCGCCCCGGAGCAGCAGCAGCGGCGGCAGCAGCAGCAGCGCCCTTAGGCGCGGACGGACGCGTCGGGAATCAGGCATGGCCTCAGCTAGCGCAGCGACGGGGCAGCGCTGTCACCATGGTCTGATCGCCGTCCTCGGGCTCAGTGGCGAGGGTCGGGCGTCTAGAGCGCCCGAGCCGTAAGCGAGGGAGCCGGATGGGTTGAAGCCGCAGCCCCGAGGGCACGTTGCCTGCGGAGGCTGCGACGGTCCAGCCGTCGAACAGGAGCGCTAAATGGTGAGCGTCCGAGAGCGGAGGGCGCTTCAGAGCAGGTGGGAGCGAGCGAGCGAGCGCAGCACCCGAAGGGAGTCGGTGGAGAGCAAGCGAACGAGAGGGCGATCTAAGGAGAGCGAGCGCCAGAGAGGAAAGGGGAGTGTGCGCTCGCGCTTGCCCCAGGAGTGTGCCAGAAGGGGCGTCCGGCTGGCCCAAGTCTCCGGCCGTTCCGGAGGCGGGGGGGGGGGGGGGGGGGGAGGACGGGACCGCAAGGTCCCGAGCCAGCCAGCGAATCCTCCCCTCCCAGATTCGGTGACAAGAGAGCCGGGGGAGCCAATCCTGGCTCTTTAACTCCTTCCTTCCAGCCTCAACTACCGCTGGCTCCCACCCTCGCGTGCGCCAGTTATTGCTGACCCTCTTCCCGCCGCGCTGTCGCTGCGCGAGGTTTCCCTCCCCTGGCAGCACCCGCGGGCGGGGCGCCTAGGCCGCGGGGGGACCAGAGCTGAGGAAGGGTGTGAGGAAGCTGTCCCCCCCTCCGCTCCCCCCTTCTGTGCCCCCCTCTTCTACCTGGCTCCTAAGGAAGAGGAAAGTAGAGGCTTGTTTGGATCTTGGCCGGAAAAGGTGTGTGTGGCTATAGGAGTTTGGGAGGGTCTCTGGAAAAGGCAAATCAAGTAGAGGCGAGTCAGAGTCCGGGTTACCCAGTCCATCAATGAGTACCTCCCCTTTCTTCTTCGCCGCCTCCCAGATCGCGCAGATTAACAGAGCAAGATGACCAGGTGGGAGGGCGGAGTTAACTCTTTAGTTCCCAAATAATGATGGAAACTGGGGAGAGAGAGTGGGTGGCTAGAAAAGTGATATAATGTCATGTGAGTGTTTTGTGTGGATGATTATTAAAATTGGACTGTGAAGTTCTGATTGGAAATGACCATGGGAAGAATAAATGAAGGAGCAGGTCTGGGGACCAAACTGCGGGGCCTTTGGGACGGAACGCCACGGGATTAGTCTGCCCTCTGATGGTCATCCGGATTCATTAGTCACATTGCGCCATCAACTTTGCCTGCCTTAAGACCAAACAGGATCTTAATAAGGTCAGCAAACATTTCAAGAGGACATGCTGTGTCAAGTGCCAGTTGAATGCTGACGACGTAACGATGAAATATATAATATATATTATATATAATTTAAGGTCAAATAACCATAACACAATATACTTTAAGCACTGCAAAAGAGACAGGGATATGCCCAGAGACCGAGATGAGGGCTATTAATTCTACCTGGATTAGAGCCAGGAAAACTTCCAAAGAGAAAAAAACTCAATGAGGGTCAAAGGATGAAAAAGGATATTTGGGATTGGAGATATAAGGGCAGTGATTGCCCTTCCAGTTCCCAGCACCTACATCAAGTGGCTCATAACCATTATTCCAGCTCCAGGGGATTCTATACCTCTGGAGTGCAGCGTGTGCACACACGCACACACACACACACACACACACACACCTGGCATACAAACACATATGTATGTATGATTTAAAATAAATCTAGTTAAGGAAGGGAAAAAACGTATTATGTGGAGAGAGCAAACTGTTGAAGTCTATTTTCTTTTTGGTTTGTCGAGACAGGATTTCTCTGTATAGCCCTGGCTGTCCTGGAACTCATTCCTGTAGACCAGGCTGGCCTCGAACTTAGAATAATATCCAATATATACAAAGAACTCAAGAAGTTAAACTCCAGAGAGGCAAGTAACCCTATTAAAAAATGGGGTACAGAGCTAAACAAAGAGTTCTCACCTGAAGAATATCTAGTGGCTGAGAAGCACCTAAAGAGATGTTCATCATCCTTAGTCATTAGGGAAATGCAAATCAAAACAACCCTGAGATTCCATCTCACACCAGTCAGAATGGCTAAGATCAAAAACACAGGAGACAGCAGTTGTTGGTGAGGATGTGGAGAAAGAGGAACACTCCTCCACTGCTGGTGGGATTGCAAGCTGGTACAACCACTCTGGAAAGCAGTCTGGCAGTTCCTCAGAAAACTGGGCATGACACTCCCGGAGGATCCGGCTATACCACTCCTGGGCATATACCCAGAGGCTTTACCTGCATGCAATAAGGACACATGCTCCACTATGTTCATAGCAGCCTTATTTATAATAGCCAGAAGCTGGAAAGAACCCAGATGTCCCTCAACGGAGGAATGGATTCAGAAGATGTGGTATAGCTACACAATGGAATACTACTCTGCAATTAAAAACAATGAATTCACAAAATTCCTAGGCAAATGGTCAGAACTTGAAAATATCATCCTTAGTGAGGTAACCCAATCACAAAAGAACACACATAGTATGCAGTCACTGATAAGGGGATATTAACCCAGAATCTCAGAATACCCTAGACACAATTTGCATATCAATAGATTTCCAAGAAGATGGAAGGAGAGATCCCTGGTCCTGGAAAGACTGAATGTAGGGGAATGCCAAGACAGAGAAGCGAGAGGGGGTTGAATGGGGAAAAGAGGGAGGGAAGGGGGCTTATGGGACTTTCGGGGAGGGAGGAAACGGGAAAGGGGAAATGATTTTGAATGTAAATAAAAATATAAAAAATAAAAAAAAGAAAGAGAGAGAGCCCAATGCCTACTATATATTTTTATTATTTGCCAAAAAAAAAAAAAAGTTCTCTAAAAGGAAGCCAAGGTAAAGAAAGAATGTCCTCATTGAGCTTTGTGACTTTTTACTTTACAATTCAGCAAACCCATCTCATTCATCCCCTTTTGGAACTGTCTGTGGTAGAAAGCTAAGACTTACATAATCCACAAATTGGTCATTTTTTAATTAAATTCTAGTGGTGCTAAAAATATAAATTATTTACCACATTCAAGAGACTCTAAAAAGATTAACTTCCCCTTCCTTAAAATCATACTTAGAGCCATTACCACTCTGTCATGTGAACTGATCCTTCATTCCCTAAAACACAACTCTCTCAACCCTAGAGGTTTCACTTATGTCCATATATATGTCTAGATTTCTCCTATTAGATTGTTAACTTCACATCCTTAGCTAAAATGATGCATCTTCAAGGAATTTCTCCTTCATCCCTCTGAACAAAATCAAATAATGAGTATCACATTGCTTTGCTATTAGACTCTGTAGTTAGTTCTGCTGTTCCACTATTCACAATGTTAATTATCATGATTACTAATCTTTAATGTGCATTAAATGCACCACTAGATTATATCCTGTCGGAAACCATGTGATTTTGCATTCTCTTATATGTAATGCCTTCTACAGTTCCTAGTATTGAGTGAATATTCTCCTAGCTAAATAAATAAATAAACATATACTCATATCTTAAAAAAAAAAAAAAGAAATCCGCCTGCCTCTGCCTCTCAAGTGCTGGGATTAAAGGTGTGCGCCACCACCGCCCGGCTTCTCCCTTTTTATTTAATTATCTTCATTCATATTTATTTTTATTTTTTAATTTAATCATCCATGCTTTAAAAAAAAAGTCAGGTGGCTGGATGATGGTGGTGCATGCCTTTACTCACAGAGCTTCTGGGGCAGAGACAGGCAGATAGATCTCTTAGTTCAAGGCCAGCCTGGTCTACAGAGTGAGTTACAGGCCAGTCTGGGCTACACAAAGAAAGACAAAATAGCAGATGGTTTATAAATATTTGTATTTTGGGTTTTTTTGGTAGTTTTTCTTAAATTTTAAGTCTCTGTGAGTATATCCATGTAAGTGGAAAGTCAGAAAGCACAGGATCCCCTGGAGTTGGAGGTCCAGGCAGTTGTCAGCCATATTCCCAGGTGCTGGGAACAGAACGGAAACCTGCCAGTACAAAGGTGAATACTCCTGACCACTGAGCCCTTACCAATTAGCACTTCTCTAAGCCCCTGATTATTTAAAAAAAATACTTTATTTTATATGTGAGTGGGGGGGGTGTGTGCACACACATGCGTGCACACAAGTAACTTTAAAGGCTTGAAGAGGGCTTTTGATCCCCTAGAGCTAGAGTTTAAAGCAGTTGTGAACTACCCCACACAGATGCTGGGAACCTAACTTGGACAAGTCCTCTGTAACAGCAGCAAGCTCTCTTATCCACCGAGCCATTTCTCTATTCCCCTATTTTTCCTGAAATATTGAAAAGTTAGCAACCTAGGCCCCGTGTCCCTTACAGCGCAATCAGTGGGAGCAAGTGCCCACGGCCTCCATGCTGGTGCATCCTCATGGTTTCTAGCCACCTTATCTCAAGTACGTTACCTGACTGCTATAGGAGTCTGCATTGTTAATCCAGAGCTGGGAAGTGGGCCAGAGGAAATGAGGTCAGTAAAGCTTTTGTGTGACAGGTGTTTGTCATGTGGTAGGAAGCAGAGTTGAGTCCCCATGTAGAGGTGGATAGGAGATGGAAGCTGTTTTGATAACAGGGTCACTGGGACTCTGAGAAGAGAAGAGACATTGACCTCTTTAGTCGATAAAGTAAAACAAGGGGTTTGGGTGGATGGTAATTTATTGAATACACCGTGCCTATATATCTGTAGAGGTTCCCATACGCTTCTGGTAAAGCTGGAGCTCAGGAGAAATGACTGGATTAGAAACATCGTGTGCTGGACTAAATATGGAGCTGCAGGCAGCTAAAATGTTGGTTGAAAAAATTTTTTTTAAAAGATGAGCGAGGATAATCTAATCAGGAAGCTTTTAGTGGCTGTCAGCTAAGGTTGGAGGTAAAGTTCTAGGAATAAGGCCTGTGACTGCAGTGAGAAGAATAGATGATCAACATTCCCTTCTTCCTTCCTCCCTTCCCCTTCGACAGCATTCACACCGCCCTTCCCATATGTCTTCAGCGTAGCAGTGCCCTCATGGACCTCCAAAGTCCCTCCTTCCTCTATCCCCTCATGCACACGACAGTGAACAAAGGTACACCTTGCACATATCAGGTCAAACTTGTGGTCTGGGTGATCCCAGGCCTCGGCAATGGCACTGGTGCTGTTCGGCATGTGCACGGCTCACTATGGCTGGTCCAGGTCTCTACCAGGCAACACTGGGAGAGGTATATGCCAGCCTTGAGGCCATTGGAGTATGAGACTATACGCTACATGCTGTACATGGTCTCAATGGTGGCAAACATAACATTGTCATCTTTAGGAACCACATCACCAGACCACAACAGGCATCAACACCCCGCCCCCCAGCCCCCGTGTTTACCTTGGTGAGGTGACATCTTATCATATGATTGACTAGCTCAGTGTAAATATTTGTGATCTTTGCTGAAGAACCTTGCTCCTGATAGGTTTTCTCAGCAGAGAAGACAGGGACATATGCAGGAAGGTGGAAATGGGAATCTATCAAATGGAAGGGTGTTGGACAGTGATGGAAGATATGAACTAAGATGGCAATTAAGGTTAATATAGTTTGGGTGCTCAATATCGGGGTTTCTATGACAGATATCATAGTTGACCTCATTGTCTACTATGAAGACACAATCAGAGTGCTCCAAGATAGTGACGGTGGAGTTGTAGGGTTCAAAGACAGCCGTGAAAACTTGGGGCTGGCTAAGTGAGGAACTATAGCACAGAGACACTTAGCATCAGGAGAACCTAGAGCCATTTTCCTACCAAAGGTAAGGAAAAACAAGATGCGAGCACCTGCTAGCCAACTTGTAAATTCCACCTAATACAAAGTCTTTGATCTCATTGTCCACGGGCAGCATCTCCTTTGCCTGTAATGAGCTGCTCATGATGGAAAAGCTGGAGGTGTATCAGTACAAATTCCATCTTCTTTTTTTAACTTTTAAAAAAGGATTTATTTATTCATGAGCGCTCTATTTGCATGTAAATCTGCACGACAGAAAAGGTAATCAAATCCCATTATAGATGGTCGTGAGCTACCATGTGGGTGCTGGGAATTGAACCTCTGGAAGAGTAGACAATGCTCCTAACCTCTGAGCCAGCTCTCCAACCTGTGGGCGCCACCTTTAATAACCGTTGTCTCATGCCCACCCAGGGACGCCTTGACTTTCAGTGGGGCAGTGGTGGCACATGCCTTTAATCGCATCAGAGGCAGGCAGATATCTGAGTTCGAGGCCAGCCTGGTCTACAGAGTGAGTTCCAGGACAGCCAGGGCTACACAGAGAAACCCTGTCTCAAAAACAAACAAAACAAAAACAAAAACTAAAACCTGTCTTCAGCACACACTTGTCAGCATGTGCCTCACTAAATGAGATATTGAAGAAGTCATCTCCTCCTACAATGGTCTTCTCACTTGGCATTTGCTCATTGTACTGGTCAGTATGGACACAGATGTACTCCTTCAAGGTGCTGCAGGATAGGAGTCAACAGAAGGAAGCACCAGGTCCTGGTTACCTTCTGCTATAAGTAAGAATCAGGTAAATAATGTTCAATATCCTTAGCCATAAGGGGAATGAAAATCAAAATTATTGTGAGATTCTGTCTTATATTGTCAGAATGGTTATTACCAATGACACAAGTGATAGCTTATGCTGGGGAGGATGTGGAACATGGGGAACATTCTTCCATTGCTGGTGGGAGTGCAAACTAGTCCAGCCACTATAGAAATCAATATGGCAGTTCCTCAGAGAATTGGAAACCAATCTACTTCAAGACCAAGCTATACCACTTTTGGGTGTATATCCAAAGGATGCTCCATCCATCCTACCACAGGACACTTGCTCAACAATATTCATTGCACCTTTTTTTTTTTCCATAATAGCCAGAAACTGAAAATACCCTAGTTGTCCTTCAACATCTAGGTTAAAGATGGATAAAGAAAATGTGGCACAGTTACACAGTGAAGTTAAAAGACAATGGCGTCATGAAATTTGCAGGCAAATGGATGGAACTAGAAAAGATCATCCTGAGTGAGGTAGCCCAGACCCAGAAAGACAAACACGGTATATACTCACTTATAAGTGGACATTGGCTGTTAGGTCAAGTATCATCATGCTACAGTCTTCCTGGGAAGGGTAAATAAAATAGATATTGTTGGTGGGTGGGGATGGGAACAGGAGGGATCAGCCAAGGGGTGAGAGAGATGTCATAATAGAGTCCTGGGAGAGATAATTGGAATTGGGAGGCATTTGGGGGTTGATGTAGAAACCCAGTGCAGTGGACACTCCCTGGAATCTGTGAGAATGACCCCAGTGAAGTCTCCCATTAGTGGGAGATGCAGATCACGAACTGACCATCTTCCATAACCAGGCAAGGGTCTTAGCAGTGGGAATGGGACACCAACCCAGCCACAAAACTTTCGACCTACAATCTGTTGTGCCTACAAGACATGCTGGGGCAACGGTGGCATGTCACAGAACTTGTGGAAGTGGCTAACCAATGACTGGTCCAACTTGTGGCCCACTACACTAGAGGGATCCCAAGTCTGACACTCTCTAGATGACCAGGAGTCAGCCCAGAGACCTAGGATAGAACCAAACACAACTGGTCAAAAAATCAAAAACAAAGCAAAACAGGTCAATGTAATGATTCCTAAGGATATTCTGACACTCACATGCACACATAAATAAATACAAAAAAAAATAAAGATGATAATTTAAAAGTTAAAAGAAAATTACAGGCAGAGGTAGGCATAGTGGCACCAGCTGGGTTGTAACCCCTGCACAGCGGTTGACAGGCTGCAGCAGGAAGAGTTCTGAGTATTAGGCTAACTCATTTGGTCTACATAGCGAGTTCCAGGCAAAGTTTACATAGAAAGACTGTGTGGAGTAGATCCTAAGGACCCAGGAAAAAGTAGAAGACTCACCTAGACTTGGCTGTGGCATGTTCTCCCCACCTCAAATCATGCACACATAATAATGAATAAACTTTACTTTTTGCAACAGCTTAAAATATGTTTTAGATTTACTTATTTTATGTGTATGAATGTTTTGCTCCCATATACATCTGTGCACCGTGTGCATGCCTTATGCCTGTGATGTCAGAGAATGATATTTGACCCTCATGGAACTGGAGTATAGACAGTTGTGAGTCATCGTATGGGTGAAGGGAATTGACACTTCTTGCTTCTCCGCAAGAGTAAAATAGCAAGTGCTCTTAACTGCTGGACCATATCTCCAGTCCCTAAGTAAATAAGCTCTTACTATTATTTTTTTCCTAGATAGGGCTTCTCTATGCAGCCTTGACTGTTCTGGAACTTACTCTGTAGACCAAGGCCAGTCTTGAATTCAGAGATCCGCCTGCCTCTGCCTCCCCAGTGCTGGGATTAAAGGCCTGCACCACAGGTCGAGTTTAAAGATTTATTTTATGTTAAGTTATACGTGTGTATGTATACATGCTTGTACGTACAATGCCCCAGAGGGCAGAAGAGATTGGCGGAACTCTAGTCTCCTGAAAGAGCAGTGCGTGCTCTTGACTGCTGAGCCATCTCTGAGCAGGTATCAACAAAAAGAAAATCTAAAAGCAAACCTAACCCATGAGAGTAGAAATCCAGTACGGTTACCTTTCTGAGATGATAAAGCACTGTTTTTGTGAGGCAGGACCGCCCTATGTAGACTTATCTGGCATGGACTGGTTACTTAGAACTGTCTGACCTTGAACTCACAGAGATCCTGCTGCTGCTGCCTCTCAGGTGCTATAGTTAAAGGCAGCTTCAACCTGTTAGCCAAAATATCCCCTTTTTTTTAAAAATTCTGTTATATTTCTTTATGTCGTGTTTATGGGTGTCACCACACCCACAGCATTCATAATGACATCGGAGAACAAAATGCAGAAATCGCTGCTCTCCTTCCACCACTGTGGGTCTCGGAGGTCGAACGAACTCAGGTTGTTGCGACTCTACCGCTGACTCACCTTGCAGACCCGATAAAGTATTCCTCATTTTAATGTAGGAGGAGTTAGGTTTCTTGGAAGGAATATATGCCTACGAAAGTAAATAATACATCAATGCTTGTCAGAATCATTTAACATAGGGAAGTGGGGAGGATCTGGGTGGAATTCGGGAAGAGATATACATGATCAAGATATGGTGTATGATTTTTTTCAGTAAAAAGAATCATATGACAGTAATAATATCGAGGGAATAATGGTGGTAAGTGGAACTAAGTTATTTCTGATATTTCCATAAGATAAAAGTTATGTTTTCAGGTGAGGTGGCACACGCCTGAGATTGAGTTTGATGACAGCTCGGGCTACATTAACGAGTATTATGTAAACTAGGGTGACCAAGCAAGATGGTATCTAAAAAAAAAAAAAAGTTGGAGAAGAAAAAAGAGTTATATTTCACGTTATGGAAAAGTAAATTTAATTGTATTATCAAAATGAAGGCGTCCCTAATAAAATAAAAAAACAAAGTCTCCGATAGCAGAGGATGGTTTCGATCCATCGACCTCTGGGTTATGGGCCCAGCACGCTTCCGCTGCGCCACTCTGCTACCCACTGCTTGGCTCTCTTTTTCTTTCCATAAAAGACCTTACCTTTCACAGCCGCAACTTCTGACTGCCCTCTACTGTCGGAGGGGAAAATTGCCTTCATCCCTGTTATGTCTTCTTATTGGTTGGCTCCTTTACAGGGCGTTTTTCATTGGCTGCTGCGTTAACCAATAAACGCGCGGGACGGAGTGAGGCGGGAGCCTATAGCGCAGGCGTTTGTTGGTACACGCCGGCCAGACGTCTTTCTGCCAGCCTGACTCTGCCAAGCGAAGAGGGTTGAGTGGCCTCCATTGTTCAGGATTAAGCGGACCATGAGGTAAGTGGATAGAGGTGCTTGAAAGTTCCTGCCGAAGCCTCGGGGGGCTGGCTGAAATGGAGTCGGAGGAACAAGGGCCTGTATCTTGGCGGCCGGCGGGAAGCCTGGCTGGAGGGAGTGGAGTAGGAGGAGGCTGGCGGACGCCGGGAATCGGGCCTGGAGGGGCCGGGGCCCAGCAGAGGGAGTTGTGTTGATACCTGGGTCTCAGGGGCGGGGAGGGATGAAGGAGAGGTCCTAACCGACCAGGAAGATCACCCTCCGTGCGCAGGAGCAGGCTGGAGCGTTGCGCATTTTTCTGGTGCCTAGTGTTCGACCAATAGGACATGCCTCGTAACTGTTTTGCTGTATTAATAAGTGAGAAGTCACTTTACTGTGAGTATTAGGACTGGTGTGCCTCATGATCGTGGGTTACTTATTAGGGGGTATGTATATCAGGTTCTGAAACTCGTATTTTCCTAATGTGAGCTTTGATAAAATCCTGAATTAGAAGTTGGGTGTGGTGTCGCAAGCTGCAATCACAGCAGTTGGGAGATAAGGCAGGAGATAGAGATTTAGTCTCAAAAGCAAAGAAAAAGAAAAAGTCCAGAATTAGGATGTCATGGGAGGGGGATTGGGCACCCTTTGGAATCGGGGGGAAGCTGGCATAGAGGCAGTCAAGGTAAGTCAAATTGAAATAACATTTATGGTGTGGTGGAGACCTTTTTCAGCGAAATGAGAGTAAACTGTATGTATTTTTAGGGGTGACAGAGGACGTGGTCGTGGCGGGCGCTTTGGTTCCAGAGGCGGGCCTGGAGGAGGGTGAGTGTGGCTGTTTGCATCTTTGTCTTGGTTTGTTTCAGTAGATAGTGGTTTGGAGTAGATTGTTCTGTTTGATTTTGTGAAAGCCATGCAAAGCATTTCTTTTCCTAATGTCCTAAGTGAATTTGTCCTTTTGCTAAGAATGATACAGCTCAGAAATTCTCGAATTCTTAAGACAGAATTGGTGCATTGTGTACCTCTCTCTTGCTTTCTGCTTGATTAATTTTGAATTGTTTTTATGTTTCAGGTTCAGGCCTTTTGTGCCCCATATCCCTTTTGACTTCTATTTGGTGAGTATTTTGGCTTTGGAGGACTTTCCTGGCTACTGCTCACCTACAGGTGTAGAAATCTCCTTGTTAATGGAGTCAGATACTGTTTGGAGTAGGATTCAAGAATGGATTTATTCTTTGAGTGTGGGTCTTCTGTATGATTGATTGGCTGGCCTGGAACTCTATGTATACCTAGTTGACTGCAAATTCACCATCTTCCTGCCTCAGTCTCCTGAATGTTGGAATTACAGGCATGCACTCACCACATCTGGCTTAAGTTTTGATTTACTAAGTTGAGTGCCAGAGATTTGAACCCAGGACTTTGAACATGCTAGATCTATACCCTTAATACCTGGTTTTATTTATTTATTTAGGTGCTTCTCAGATACATTTATTAATGCCACATGATAAATGGTACTTAGATAAGTATACAGGAATGTTCCATGTTCCCGTCTAACACAGCTTGCTTAAGTTTAGCCAACGCAGTCATTTTGAGTGGACTTGGAGCAGTGACGCCATGGGCAGGCGCAGGACTGGAGCCTTTCTAAGCTTTACTTCTTTTATCAGCACCCCTGATTTTATAAACGATGAGGGTCATTAACCCCACTCCTCCCCAAATTTCCGGCTAAACCTGGGTATAGTAGGGTTTCATGGGGACCCAGACTTTTTTAATAAAGCTTTGAAGCATCTCAGCAGGACCAGGGCCACAGGCAACACCAGATTCCGCAACAGAATGGGAAAGGACACAGAGCACGCAGGCGCCACGCGGGGCCTACCTGATTTTATTTTATTGTATTTATTATATGTCACTATCTACTTAGAGTTATAGCTACAGGTATAACATGACTCTAGTAGAGGACACAAGTTTTTCCCAGTTCTTGCATAATAGTGCACATCTGCCTGTAATCTCTAATCTCTAATCTCCAATGATCTTATGTTTCTGTTGACTTCCACAGGCTCTTGTACACAGGATGCATATAAATATACTGTGGCACTCACACATACACATATATACATATTAAAAAAAACAAAAAAGCCAATTCACCAGCCAGTCTTTAAAGAGACTGTAATCCTTTTGTAATCCCAGGAATGGAAGCCTGAGCAGTAAGACCATGTTCAGGATTCAAGGCCAGCCTGGGCTACTATAGTGAACTATCTCAACAAGAACAAAACATAGAAAATAGTATAAGCAAGGCAGGGAACATACTTCCTTTACAGTTTGATTGTAATATTTGTCTAGAAAATATCTTTTTTTATAATTTTTAGGACTTATTTATCTTGAGACAGTGTCTGTATATATAACCTTGGCTGGCCTAGAACTCAGAGATCTGCCTGCCTCTGCCTCTAGAGCGCTAAAAGTGTGTACTTTAATACATGGTGGATTATAATCTTTCTTTCTTCATTTATGCTTGGGTTTTTAGACAGGGTTCTTCTGTGTAGCCCTGGCTGTCCTGGAAACCCACTTGTGTCCACCTCCTGAGTGTGTGCCACTACTGCCACCTACCTGGCTTGCTTTTCTAAAAGTTTCATGTGTATGTATAAAGTGCGTGCCTATATGTATGTTTACCACATGTGTGCTTGGTGCCTTTGGAAGCTAGAAGACGTTTGTCAGGTTGTGAGCTGCCATGGGTATGCTAGGGATCAAATCTGGTCCCTCTGAAGAGTAGCAAATACTTTTACCTGCTGAGCTATTTCTCCAGCCTCTGGGGGCGGGGGGGGGGGGGGAGAGAGAGAGTGTGTGTGTGTGTGTGTGTGTGTGTGTGTATGTGTATGTGTAGACAGGGTT
The DNA here is from genome assembly GCA_036184795.1 of Tokudaia tokunoshimensis. Taxonomy (NCBI): domain Eukaryota; kingdom Metazoa; phylum Chordata; class Mammalia; order Rodentia; family Muridae; genus Tokudaia; species Tokudaia tokunoshimensis. Next base: position 68,941,718 of record BTHU01000003.1, on the reverse strand, counting down.
TCATTGTGTAGCCTTGGCTGTCCTGGAACTCGCTCTGTAGACCAGGCTGTCCTGGAATGTACAGAGATCTGCCTGTCTTTGCCTCTTGGGTGCTGGGATTAAAGATGAGGGCCACCACCACCCAGCCTTTCTTTCTTTGAGTATAAAGGTCCTGAGTACTCAGGCTGCTGTTGTAGCTCAGTTGGTAGACTGCTTCCCTGGCGTGCACAGAACCCAGAGTACTTCATGTGTCAGTATTGGGGTAGACACCTATAATCCAAGTCCAGAGGAGGAAGACACAGGAGGAAAAGATTACAAGACCCTGTCTCAAAAACAAAAACAAAAAAATCCAGAAAAACAAGGTTTGTATTTGGACTTGAACATCTGAGGGAGTTAAAATCAAGTGTTGTACAGGCTTTGATATGGAGTAGTTGGGAAAAATAGTTAAATAGCCCTGGCTGTCCTGGAATTCATTCTGTAGACCAGGCTGGCCTCGAACTCAGAGATCCGCCTGCCTCTGCCTCCCAAGTGCTGGGATTAAAGGCATGGACCACCACTGCCCTGTGAGTTTTTTTAATTCCAAAGATTTATGTGTGAGTGTCTGTATGTATGTGTACCATACACATGCCTTAGTACTAGAGGAAGCTGAAGGAGTCAGATTTCTTGGAACTGTAGTTACTGGTGGTTATGAGGCCCATGTGGGTGCTGGGAACTGAACCTTGGGTCCTCTGCAAAAGCAGTCTGAGCCATCTCTCCAGTCCCTCTATATTTTAAAAAGTGCTTTTTATTACATTTATTACTGCATGTACACCAGGGCAAATATGTGGTAGTCAATCAGAGGATGACTTGCAGGCTCTGGTTTTCAGCATGGGTCCCAAAGTCGATGACTAGGGGCCTTTGTTGCCAGACCATCTCATTGGGTCCTGTTTGTATAGTATTGAGAACAGATCCCCTGAATCTTGTTTTGAACTGCAAGTTCTGTCTCTTTCTTCAAAGAGCTGAGATCACAACTGGGATTACAAGGATATAACAATTTTTTTCCCCGTTGTAGTATCAGGAAAAAAAATCGTGTGCTTTATTTTTCAATTTTGTTTTTGTTTTTGTTTTTTTTCAAGACAGAGTTTCTCTGCTCAGTTCTGGCTATCCTGGAACTTACTTGGTAGACCAGACTGGCCTATAACTCACAGAGATTCTTTTTTTTTTTTTTTAAGATTTATTTATGTATCAGTGCCCTGCCTGCATATATATCTACATGTCAGAACAGGGTACTGGATCCCATTACAGATGGCTGTGAGCCACCATGTGGTTACTCAGGAGTCAGTGCTCTTAACCACAGAGCCATCTCTTCAGTCCCTCTTTTATGAATTTTTTTTGATAAATAATTTAATTTCTGTTTAGTGTGAAATGGCTTTTCCCCGGGTCAAGCCAGCACCTGATGAAACCTCCTTCAGTGAAGCCTTGCTGAAGAGGAATCAAGACCTTGCTCCCAATTCTGCTGAGCAGGTATGTGCTTTCCTTGGGCTGTGTTAAAAGTCTAGAGTTAAAGAACTATTAGTCTATCTGGTTAAGGTGAGTGTTGTCTTGCCTGCGATTGTAAGCCCGCGGTAGACACTTGAGGCCCTAGGTTTGAATCCCATCAAGACTACTGTCAGAGCCCAAATGCCTCTGGGTGTGTAATTATTCATCTCCCATCTTACTGTACGTGGAGAGTTTGGAGATGATGATGCACATGAAATATATGTTGTGCGTAATTTTTGGCTTTAGGGTATTTTTGCTTTGTGATGTTTTCAGGCTTCCATCCTTTCTTTGGTGACAAAAATCAACAATGTGATTGACAACTTGATTGTGGCTCCAGGGACATTTGAAGTGGTGAGTTTTTGATGACTTAATTCTAAAAAAGGACATCCCTGGTGGAATAGAAATTTCCTTGGCGCTTGCCTGTTAATCTTTCAGTTGTCTTTTTTCCAAATCAAAGCCTACAATGGAAAAGTACAGAGAATTCTGGAATTCCTGATCTTGAGGACAAGATTGTATCACTGGTCAGCTAGCCATGTCCAGGGTTCTCCGTGGTTATCTGGCGGATGTGATTTCACGATGGCTGCTTTCAAGTCTAGGTATTAAGAAGCAGCTGAAAGCTGGGCGGTGGTGGCGCACGCCTTTAATCCCAGCACTTGGGAGGCAGAGGCAGGAAGATTTCTGAGTTCGAGGCCAGCCTGGTCTACAGAGCGAGTTCCAGGACAGCCAGGGCTACACAGAGAAACCCTGTCTCGAAAAACCAAAAAAAAAAAAAAAAAAGAAAAAAAAGAGCTGAAATGGTTCTGTGAAGACTCCGCACCTTTATTTTTCTAAACTTACCTGAAATCCCTTTCAACAGCAAATTGAAGAAGTCCGGCAGGTAGGATCATATAAAAAGGGGACAATGACTACAGGACACAATGTGGCTGACCTGGTGGTAATACTAAAGATTTTGCCAACATGTAAGTCTATCTGTTATCTTTATCCGTTGGGGATGGTGCACAGGGTCTTAGGCACGTTAGCTTGTCATGGTGTGCCTGAAAGTACAGGGTCCCTTAAGGTTTGAGTTTGTTACTGAATATGTAGTGGCCATAGCAGTCAGGTCAGTGTAGGTCAAAGGTTAGCAGGAGTCTCAGCCCACTCTTTTTATCTTTTCTTTCTTTCAAAGATTTTAATGGATTTGTTTATATTAGTGTTATGGGTGTATGTATGTATGCATGCATACCATGTACATACCTTGGGCTTATAGAAGAGAGCTTTGGAGCTCCTGGAACTGGAGTTAAAGATGATTATGAACTACCAAATTAGATATTGGGAACTGAACCCAGGTCCTCTACAAGAGGAACAAGTGCACTTAACCTCTGAGCCACTCTAGCCCACTTTCCTACTTTCCTAAGCATTGACTAGATTCAGGGCTAGAAATAATTGAAGCCCAGATTCATTTATTTATTTCATCATTATTTGTGTGTGAATGTATGGAAGGGAAATTGCAAATTTATTGTTTATTTACTTATTTGTTTTGAAACAAGGTCTCACTATGTAGCCCTAGCTGTCTCCAGCTTGCAGAGATCTGCATCTCTTTGCCTTCTGAGTGTTGTTATTAAAGGTGTATACCATCATACCAGGCTGTCTGTTGTTGTTGGCAGTGGTGGTGGCGTATATGTGTGAGGTGGTAGTGGCATACACCTTTAGTCCCAGCACTCAGGGCAGAGGCAGCCAGATATGAGTTCGAGGCCAGGGTTACACAGGGAAACCCCCGTCTCAAAAAACAAAAATAAAAGAAAACCAAAGAAGAAAAAGAAAAAGATGTGTATGCCCGAGAATTCTTGTTCCCCGAGTCTTCCAAATTCTGTCCAGGCTTTCATTGCCCTGGGCAGAGTGTTCATTCTAGTTGAGTAAGCTGCAGTCTGTGGGGTAGAAATAGAGACACCAAGTTGTTTACTAATAGAGGAAATCTACATGAAATACATTACTGTAACATTCCTTATGTCCTTTTTCTCCAATCTAGTGGAAGCTGTTGCTGCCCTGGGGAACAAAGTCGTGGAAAGCCTAAGAGCACAGGATCCCTCGGAAGGTTTGAGTTTGATTGTTACTAAATATGTATGTAGTGGCCACAGCAGCTGGTCAGGGCAGTGTAGGTCAAAGATTAGCAGGAATCTCAGGTATTTAGTTTATTTTCTTTTATTTTGAAAGGTGGGTTATGAGATAGACTTACTCAATAGCTCAGGCTGGCCTTAAATCACATTCCTTCTGCCTCAGCCTCCCAAGTGCTAGGATCATAGATAGAGATGCACCACTGAACGCTTGATTTCTGTTTTAAAATTCTGTAATTCAGAAATAACCCTCAGCTTAAAGGTGCATTGCGTGCGTGCGTGCGTGCGTGCGTGCGTGCGTGTGTGTGTGTGTGTGTGTGTGTGTGTATGTGTTGCTGAGGTTGAACACTGCACCTGTCATACACACTGGGCAATCAGTTTGCCACTGAGCTTCATAGTCAGGCCTTTTGTTGCCTCAGGTCTCATGTTCTGTCTGCCCTTTCTCTCCCCTACCTTTTTCATGTAGTTAGGTTGGTCTAGTGCTAGTGATCATCTCCTTGCTGCCTCCTTCACTTACTGGTATCCAAGCTTTTACTGATGTTTTTGGTACATGCTTATTAATCCCAGCACTTGGAAGCATAAGCAGGAGGATCTGAAGTCTGAGACCAGTCTTCAATACATACACATATACATCTTGTCTCAAAAACAAAATAACCCTCTGCCAGAAAACTGACCTGTTTAACCAGATGTGGCATACCTATAACCCTAGCATTTGAAAACTGGGGCAGGGGGATTGTAATTTAAGACCAGCCTGAATTGTATACATAGAAAGACCTTATGTCACAAAACAAAATGCAGGCTGTGTTGATAGAGCTTAGTTGGGAGAGTACATGTCTCGTGTGTGTGAAGGTGTATCAGTACTCAGCATTACAACAGCAGCTTTGCTGATGCATGCTTCTACCCAAGACTGGTGAGGTGGAGGAAGGAGGAATTCAAAGTCATCCTTGGCTTCATGTGTTGGGAGGTAGCCTGAGCTACATGAGATCTTGTCTCAAAAGCTAGATGGTTCAGTGGGTACATGTCCTTGCCACCCAGCCTGATGACTTGAATTCATTCCATGGGACCTGCATGGTAGAAGGAGAGAACTGATTCCTGAAGGTTGTCCTTTGGTCTCTATAGGAGTGTGAGTGTTCGTTCCCACTCACATGCTCTAAATAAATACAATTTTGTAAAAAATGAAAACAGAACAAATATGTTTAACATCTTGATTATTTTGTTCTTTTAGTTTTGACCATGCTGACTAATGAAACTGGCTTTGAAATTAGCTCTTCTGATGCTACGGTGAAAATTCTCATTACAACAGTGCCACCCAATCTCCGGAAACTGGATCCGGAACTCCATCGTAAGTCTCCTTTCTCCCCATTGCTGAGAAGTTTGGGGGTGGAGATTAGGGGCGCAGCTAGCTTTGACACTTTCTGGAAATTTTAGTATTTTGTCAACTGTAGAGGAGTTGTACCTTCCCTGTACTTTGTAGTTAATTTTACCAGCTTCCTAGTGACTTTTCTGTTGTGGGAGTCTTTGCTACACTTGGCTCTTGGCAGATGGCACACTTGCACCCACCCAGGAGCTATCTTTTGGATCCGCAAATGAAAGATATATACACACACACATTAGATTATTTTTAAAATGCCTTGGCTACCTCAAAGGCTGGACACTCTTAAACCTCCCCTGCTACCTCACGCCCAATCAGGGAAGTGGCCAGTGGCCTCTGCGGCTCCTCTCTGCGTCCTACCAGAGCAACTCTAATTGTCTCGCCCAGTGCCCAGCCATTGGCCATTGGAATTTTTATTGATCGATCAAAAACCAATTGGGGACAAGGACCTTAGGCGGCTGGACATGCAGATTCATGATTGAATCAAAGCATAGAACCAATCTCCAACATTTTCAAAGTCTTGAAGAATTACAGAAGAAAAAAACCTAAAAAAGATAAAAAGGAAAAGCTTGTATAAATATTTGTGAAGGGAAATAGATTACTGGAAAAGATAAGTGTGTTGCATGTTTTCAGATTTGGCTGGGGAGGAGCAACAGTGTTTGGACAAATGGCTTGCTATGTTAGTCTTGCTGTATTTCTGGGTGGGTATTGACAAAGATTGAATATATTACACACGTAATGGGAAAGTTATTTAGCCTGTTGTACTTGTCTTCAGTGGACATCAAGGTGTTGCAGAGCGCCTTAGCGGCCATCCGGCATGCCCGCTGGTTTGAAGAAAATGCTTCTCAGTCCACGTGAGTCTCATTGGTCATTTATATAAAATAATCTTTTCTGAGGTATATAGTGGTTTTGGCCTGTAATCCAACAACTGTGAATAACAAATGGTACAGGTCCCCTAATTTCTGATAGAACTGTTTCAGATGTGATGTTTGGTTTTTTTTACCTAAAATATATATGTACATATATATAATTTTGTGTGTATGCATGCATGCATGTACATGTCATGGTCATGTGTAGTCTGAGCACAATTTTAAGGAGTTCTCTTCTGGGAGTCTGAACTCAGGTTTGTCAGACTTATGGTACAAATGCCTTTCTTTGCTGAGCCAGCTGGTAGGTACTGTATATATAATTCTCTAAATAGTACAGTAGCTTTGACTCCTAACTTGTGTAGAAATATCAATATGATTTTATTATCTCTAATTCCTGGGTCTCTTATTCAGAGTTAAAGTTCTCATCAGATTGCTAAAGGACTTACGGATTCGTTTTCCTGGCTTTGAGCCTCTCACACCCTGGATCCTTGACCTACTTGTAAGTGAAAAGGGGAGGCTGAAGGTGTAGCCTGTGTGGAGTGCTTCACTAGTATGTGGAGTCCCTAGTTCAGTTGCCAGCACTGCACAGAGGAATGGGGTGCATTGGGTCACTCTTTGTCTATTATTTATTTTTATTTTCCTTTCTTCTTTTGTTTTCGTTCTTTTTCTATTATTTATCTTTATTTTCCTTTCTTTCTTTTGTTTTTGAAATAGGGAACTCTTTGTAGACAGGCTGGCTTCAGACTCAGGTCCTCTGCCTCCCCAGTGTGGGATTAAAGGTGTGTGTGTGCAGGTACATGGAGCTTGATTATCAACAATTCAGTGAAGCTTAAGAAAAGTTTTGGTCAGTCTTGAGAGGCTGAGGCAGGAGTATTTTGAGTTAGAGGACAGAGAGAGTTACTTAGGGAGACAGGAAAGTTTAGTGAGTGAACAGACTGGGACCAGTCCACTGTTTCCCTGAGGTTTTAATACCTAGTGGAATAATAGTTACTGCTGTCAGCTCGTTATTGCTAGTTTCCCTCATGACTTGAAGTTTTAGTTTGTTTGAATATGGAATTGCCAGATGGTAGCACACCTACCAGACTTTCTCTCTCTCTCTTCCAGGGGCACTATGCTGTAATGAACAACCCCACCAGACAGCCTTTGGCCCTGAATGTGGCATACAGGTATAATATGCTTCTCTGGGTTTTGGTTATAAGCTGTTTTGTTATGCTTTCTAAGTGCCTTTGTGTTTCAGGCGCTGCTTGCAGATTCTGGCTGCGGGACTGTTCTTGCCAGGCTCAGTGGGCATCACTGACCCCTGTGAGAGTGGCAACTTCAGGGTACACACAGTTATGACCCTAGAACAGCAGGTATTAAGACAACGAAATGAGTGGGGTTCTGGCCAGAAGGCCAAGGACCATGGGACCTGTTTGACATGGATGTTAACCATGTGTTGTTTATTTTGGCTCATTTCCCCCTCGTTCTTCAGGATATGGTCTGCTACACAGCTCAGACTCTGGTTCGAATTCTTTCCCATGGAGGCTTTAGGAAGATCCTTGGCCAGGAGGGGGATGCCAGCTGTAAGTTATCTCTGTGGTGCAGTCCAGGGGTTCTGAACTGTAGAGAAGCTGTATCTTAAGGTGGCCTAATATTAATGAATATAGCTTATTTTGTTTACTGGGCTATTTGTTTGAAATGGGTTTTATCCCTGGCTCTTCTAGATCTTGCTTCTGAAATATCTACCTGGGATGGAGTGATTGTGACACCTTCAGAAAAGGCTTATGAGAAGCCACCTGAGAAGAAGGAGGGAGAGGAAGAGGAGGAGAACACAGAAGAACCACCTCAAGGGGAAGAAGAAGAAAGCATGGAGACTCAGGAGTAACTGTCCCTTTACCTTTTCTCCCCAAGGGAAGATGCGCCTAAGCCAGCCACCATGGGCTTTTTTAGATGGTGGCATTTCTGTGGCATAAGGGAGATAGCAAGAAGGAAAACAAACTGTAAAGAAAAAAAAACGCTAGTGGCCAAGCAGCTAGAAGTCTCCCATTTGTGACTGCATATGGCATCGTCCATCTGTAATGAAGCAGAACGCCACACATTCCCAGTATTTAACCCTAACCACTCCCACTAAGTGTTTTTTGTTGAAATGTTGTAAACTCTCGTTGAGTATCTGGGGATTTTTTTTTTCTAAGAAAAATGATTAAAGTACTTCCTACTAGGGCTTTTGGTTTTATTTTTCTTCAATATGTAGTAACTACTTTTGGCTTCTATATACTTCATTAGAATTCAAGTTGAGTCCTTTATTATAAACACTGAGATTGCTGTTTCAAGTTATGTAAATTAAAATGGACTCCTGGGGTACCATTAAAGCATTGTGATGGTTAATTTTCATGTCAGCTTGGCCTAAAATACCTGGGTTTTCTGCAAAGGATTAACCCTAAATGTGGATGAAAGCATTTTATAAGCTCAGTTCCAGGACAGAATAAAGGGGTAAATGGAGAGTCCAGCACTCCCTTCTCTTGGAAGCTTGAGTACCTCACATTCTCATGTCTCAAAATAGGCCCCAAAACATGGGTCAAGGTGACCATAACCTGAATCCTTTGAAACCATAATTCAATAAATTCTTTTTTTGTTAAAATAACCAATACAAGCATTTATTTAATAATGCTGAGCAATACTTAATATATTAACATAGTCAAGCCAGGGTGGCCAAGAGGATAAATGAATTTTTTTTTTTTTGAGACAGGGTTTCTGTCCTGGAACTCACTCTGTAGCCCAGGCTGGCCTCGACCTCAGAAATCCACCTGCCTCTGCCTCCCAAGTGCTGGTGTGCACCACCACTGCCTGGAGAGGATAAATGATTTACCTTGACTTTACCTAAGTCCTCAATTGTAAAGAAAGTGAAGTTAAGGTGAAGGAAACTCTGCCCAGGCCCAAGTAATAAGAGTAACAGTATGGTTAACACTGGTTAACTAGGCCTGGAAAGGATGGCACTTAAATATGGAACTTTTTAGTTTATGTGAATGGATGTTTTGCCTGCATCCTTTGTGTGTGCTGGGTCCCCCAAAAGGCCAGACAAAGGCATTGGATTCCCCTGGAAGTGGAGTTAGAGACTGCTGTGAGTCACCATGTAGATGCTGGGAATTGAACTCCCATCTGGAAGAACCACCATTGAGCCATCCCTCTAGCCCTTAAAGTATGTAGCCTAAACAACACAAATCACAAAAGCTTAGGGATTCAGCTGTCCCCTTGACCCCGGGTCCTCATGTTTTCTGTCATGCTCTCCTTGGGCAGTAATGAAGGCAACAGTTGTGATACTTGTTAAACGTGTAAGATGGTTCTGCGAAGGTTGGTTCTTCTGAGAGGAACTGGTGAAGCCGAGGGGAGAGGTGCCAGTATACTTTCTCACTAAATCTCTGGTGTTTTCTGTTTTCTACCACACGATGCCTAATTTACTTAACATTCTCTGGGGGAGAATGTGCAGGGGCTTGAACCTGGCACTGGGACATGTGCCTATAATTCCAGCATTCAGGGGGCTAAGGCAAGAGGACATGCTTGAGGCCAGCCTGGACTACATAGTGAGACCTTGTCTGAAGAAACAAAACCCAAAAGGTGGAGGCTCATTCTTGAAAGGACAAGCTGTAATGGAGGTTCTTTAGGAAATAGTCCTGCTGTACGCTTGTTTCTCGAGGCTGCTACATCAATGAGTACATAGTGCAAACAAATCAAAGGTCCACAGAGACTTCCCCGGAATCTTCTCATGTCTACCAGACCAAGCCGTTGGAGAATAGCACTTGTAGACTCAGTTCACAGGCCCGTGCTTATTTGCTTGGAGAACCAGGAGGGTAAACTCCTGAATCCAGCATGGCTCTCCTGCGAGCTGTTTCCTTGGCCACACTGTGGTTTAACCGCCTTAGTCGTTCCTATAAGACAGGAAGATGGGAAATCTAGTGATTGCTGTAAAAGGTTTTAACTGAGTCAAGTAGGTGCTGAAAGGGCTTACTCCCCCCTTTTCCCCTGTCCCCAGACTTTCTTCTCTGTGTAGCCCTGGAACTTGCTCTGTAGACAAGATGGCTTCAAACTCAGAAATTTGCCTGCTTCTACCTACAGCTGGCTGCCCAGCTGGCTTTGGCTCTTTACAAGCCAGTCCTTTAAGTTAAAATAAGCTTGTAAATGAAAGCCACTTGAAATTGAGAACTGAGCTTATGAGTATTTGTCTAGCTTGAGGCTCAGTAATGGGGTGGGGGAGTATAACCTTTATTATCAGATTAGTTAACACCACTCTTTTCCCCATAGTTGCTTTCACGGTATTGAAGACATAATGCAGGATAAAGAACAAGACTATTTTTTTGAGAGGGCCATGCTATGTAGCCCTAGGGGATCTGATAGTCCAGGCTATGTTCAAGTCATCCCTCTTGCCTTAGCCTACCAAATGCTGAAATTACACTATGCATCACCATGCTCTGCTGCAGTTATTTTTTTACCTGTGCATTCTGTAAAATATTGTTGACCAAGACAACTCGTCGCCTGGCATTAAGCAGCTTCTTAACATAGGGGTCCAGATCCAAGGCCACCTTCTGGTCCTCATTGATCCGGCACAGTTCTGGGAAGAGGAAATAGGCAACCAACATCTAGTGGCTCATTTTTTTGTTCTTAGGGAATGTAAGAGAGGAACGGGATGAAAAATACTCTTGCAGTCTTGTGTGAGCCACAGACACCTTCCCTTCTTCCATTCTGTCCTAAAATATCCCCGGAAATTAAGAGTCCGTGGGTAGTTCTGATATTGAGAAGCAAGTGACAGAAACCTAGCCTAAAACCTGGGAAAGCAAAGTTCCTGAAAGTGAGATCAGGGATTCTAGGTATTCTGGGTGCTCACTCACCTGTAGCTAGGTTGTCAATTTGTTCCCGGAGTTCTACTTGGCTCTCTCTGCAAAGTGGTACAAAAGCCTACAACGGTCAGTGACTGGAACGCGGGAAACGAATTCTACTTATCCCCCAAATACTGAGACAAGCCAACCTCAACTTAAAGGCCTCGCCCAGGCCCTTCCGCCTATTTACCCAGTCTCAACATCAGTGAGTCTCAAGAACGGATCTAGTCTCTTTTCGGGGCCCCGCCCCTACAAAACCAGTTCCATAGGCCCCGCCCCCAGCAACCCGGTCCTGCACCTGACCGCGTGCACGTGAGAGTCGAGCTGCTGCACAGCGGGTCGCAGGAACTCCAGGAGTCCCTCGGCAAAGAGGTCGCGGCCTGTGGGTCCCGAAACTGGGGTCCCGGCCCCTGACACGGCAGCGGAACCAGCCGCGGCCATCGCGAACTGCCCTGACGCCCCAGCCTGCCGCGAGGGCCGCTGGGAACTACAGGCCGCCGCTGTGCACCGGTCGCGAGAGGGCGCTTAGATACAGCAGTGGGATAGCTGGGAAATGGAGTCCTTAGTGAGTCGGGGCGAGCAGCCCCCTGGAAGTTGTAGTTCTTCCAGGGGCCTGTAGGGGACGGGATCTAGACTTCAGGAGATTACAGGTTATTTGGATTGCATATTTATTTCATAGCCCTGGCTGTCTTGGTACTCACTATGTAAACCAGGCTGTTCTTGAATTCACTGATACCTGCCTACATCTGCCTCCCAAAAGTGCGCTCTACCACTAAAGGCCTTTGTTCTTTGTTTTCAAAGGTGAAAATAAGTGGTATTGTCTATAGCCTTCTCCATGGGAATTGATGAGAAAGCCAGATTATATTCATGTTAAGAGCTCTTTCTTCTTTCTCTTCCCCTCTCCCACTTACTCTTTCCCTCCCTCTCCCCCTCTATCTCCCTCTCCCTTTTTCTTGCAGTCAGGATTTCTTTGTGTGGCCCTGGCTGTCCTGGAACTCACTTGATAGACCTTGAACTCCAGTGCTGGGATTAAAGGTGTGCCCCACCACTGCCCGGAGAGTTTTATTTCTAAAGATTTTTATTTTTGTTAGACAAAATCCTGCCATGTTGCCAAGGCTAGCCTTGAGCTCACAATCTCTGTCTCAGCCTTTTTAGTGCTGGAGTTACAGACCTGTGCCACCATGACAGGATTTAAAGTTGAGGGTTTGTTTTTTTTTCCTGAAATTTTTGAGGGGGGCTTGAAACCAGGGCCTTGTGATCGCTAGACAAATGTTCTGCTGATCTATATTCCCACCTTACCTTACCCCCACCTCACTTTTTGAGATAAGGTTTCACTAAATTGCCAGATTGGACTTGAATTTGCTTTGTAGTACACACAGGCCTTGAATATGTATGTGATTCTCTGGCCTCAGGTTCAGGCTTGTACCAGCTCTAGCTTCTAAAGTTGTTTTGATTTGTTTTTCAACTTTGTGTGTGTTCATGTGTATGTGTGTAGAAACCTGTGCCATGGCATATGGGTGGAGGTCAGAGGACAATTTGTGAGAGGTCAATTCTCTCCTTCCATCATGTGGGTCCCCAGCACTGAACTCGAACCTTCAGGTTTGGCAGCAGGCCCCTTAACTTTCAGAGCCATTTGGTGTGGATGGGTATGTATATATTAGTGTGCAATGAGTGCAAGTGCCTAGGGAGGTCAGAGGTGTTTGTTACAGGCAGTTGTAAGCTGCTGACAAGGGTACATGAAACCAAACCAGTTCTCTGAAAAAGCATTATGTGCTAAGCCATCCCCCTGACACATTTTTTTCTTTTAAATTTTTACTTTAAAACTAGGTGCAGGGGTGTGTGTGTGTGTGTGTGTGTGTGTGTGTGTGTGTGTACGAGGGCACGCGGGCTCAGAGACATAAAATCCCCTGGAACTCTGAGGACAGAAGTATTGGATTCCTGAGCACTGGAGTTAGTTAACAGGAGCTTCCTGATATGGGAACCCATCTGGAGACCTCTGCAAGAGCAGTAAGTACTCTTAATCACTGAGCTATTGCTTCAGCTTTCTCACTCAAAAATATTTTTAATGGCATCAAATATGCACAAAGTTGTATATGCTTTAAAAATGAATGGATTTAAGAATGAAATCCAGATATAAGTTAGGACAGGGATGGCCCTTAAGGATGTTTTTGCTACACAAAATAACCCAGTCTCCAAAGAACAAATATATGGTTTCGTTTATATGAATGGCTAAATTCAGAGATATAAATGTAGGACAGGGCTGAAGTTGTGGCTCTGTGTGACGGACACTTGCACGGCATGCCCAATGCTCCAGGTTAGATTATCAGCACTGGCAAACAACAAAAGCAGGACTGGATTGGGAGAAGTGGAGAATACAATTGCATAGTGGGTAAGAGCCTCAGCTTGGGAAGATCATGCATTTGCTGCTACTGAACTTAGACATACTTAAAGAGGTAAACTGTCTTATGCACATTATGTCTTGTTTTTCAGGCAGGGTCTACAAAGCCTGGAACTCATGAGAGATCAAGCACACAGAGGAAAAGCAGATATTCAGACCAGCCACAGCCACTGGAGATTAAAAGTTCTGTTATGTCACCAATATGAGGTCCAGATATTGTTGAAAAGGGCATGGATCAGGCTCACTGAATGGCAGAGAAATGGCTGCAATCCCGTTTGTGGACTGTGCTAGAGTTCTTGCTAAAGTTTATGGCAGATGGCCCACTCAGTATGGCTGCTATAAAACAGCTTGGACACTGGATGACACTGGCTGTTCTGCATCCCAGAACCTTAAACATGGAGAAACCACCAGAGCCAGAAAGCAGCACTGTCTCCTGAAAGTTTCCCCAGCCTTCTCTGTCAGATGGCAAAGGAGAAACATCTCAAGAGCCCTAACACTATTTTTACTGAGTAGACAAAAAGGGTCAATATAGCATTGTGAAGGTATCTTTCATTTGAGACAAGGTTTCACTGTGTACCCCTGGCTGTCCTGGAGCTTTCTTTGTAGACCTAGTGGGTCTTGAACTCATAGAGGTCCACTTGGGGCCTGCACCATAATACCAGGACTATTCAGTTTTCTTAGAGAGATCTGTACCAAAATGTTTAAAAATTATGAAAAGGGGCAGGGCATAGTGGCTCACACCTTTAATCCTAGGCAGAGGAAGGTGGAGCTCCATGATCAAGGCCAACCAGGGTACGGAGAAACCTAATCTCAAAGACAACACCAATACCTACCACCACCACCAAACAAAAAACCCAAAAAGAGTAGAGGGTACCTAAAGTCAAGAGAGGGGAAGGAAGAGGGCAGAATTAGTAGGGAGTTGTACAAGGAAATGTGGAGATCATATCCTGATAATCACCTGTGGTCCTCTGGGTCTGTCTTTGATTTTTCTTTTCCCTATGGGGGTCTAACATGGGGCATTTGTGATTTACCATCCTTTTCACTTCTGAAGACTTCATGGTGCTTGTGGTCAGTGAGCTGGAGCAAGGTGCTCAATCCCAGTACAGTAGCATCTGTATTCAGATGGGATGTCATCTCCCCAATCACCATGGCAGGGGTGACTCCTTCAGTCAGGCCTGGAGATGTTGCGCACCGTGACAGTGAGTAAGTTGTGGTCTTTGCTGGTTTTGTCTGTAATAGGTCAACTGGCACACACAAACCCTTGAAAGCAGGTTGGTGCAGTCTACTTTGCTGACCCAGCTGTCCTTACATGGTCAACCCTTCCTTCAGCCTAGATTTTTTTTTTTCCCTTTTTTTCGAGACAGGGTTTCTCTGTGTAGCCCTGGCTGTCCTGGAACTCACTTTGTAGACCAGGCTGGCCTCGAACTCAGAAATCCTCCTGCCTCTGCCTCCCAAGTGCTGGGATTAAAGGCGTGCGCCACCACCGCCCAGCTTCAGCCTAGATTTCTAATCAGTTAGATTGGTGCTGTTGGATTCCAGTGCTTCCAAACTTGTGTATCTCCTGGAGGCTCTAGCCCTGCCTTACTTTTGACTCTCTCTTTGACTTCACCTCCCCACCCAAACAGTAGTTAGGTTGACTTGCCTTCTCTCTTGGCTGCCTTAAGGTAGGTGCATAAGGAAGCCTTGCAGTTGGTTCAGGTAGCACCAAGTGCCTCTGCCTGGAGGTCACCTGCACCCTGTACTCCTCCTGGGTGAGACAATGCACACTTGTGGAAGGTGCACAAGAATGATGCCTAGCTTTACCCAAGCTAGGGCATTGGCATCAGACACCTCTGTTCTCTTGTCAAGTCAAAAGGACAAGGATTGGGAGGTACTTTAAGGTATCCCACATTTCAGTGGAGGAGATAAAGGAGTTGTAGGGTAAGTGTTGGAAAAGGTTAAAGCACAGCCAGTGATGTAGCTTGTGGCTCTAGTTGCTTTCAGACAGGTATTCCTGGAGAGCAGCCATCTGCTTGGGTGAAATCTCAGGTGGTGCCAGGATTCCTGCTTATCACTAAAGGGTGAGGCATGAGGATATGGTCCTGGCCTTGGCAGTGCTGATGACTCTAGATGACTTTTATGTTTTCATTTTTATTATTTGGTCTTTCCCTCATCTGTTCCCATATCTTTAGAAAAGGTAGTTCTCAACTAGTGGGTCAAGAACTGGCGTGTGGGGGGTGTGGGAGGGAGTGTCAAAGGACTCTTTCACAGGGGTCACCTAGGCCAGCCAGAAAAGATCTTTACATAACAGTTCCTAACAATTCAAAATTAGTTATGAAGTAGCAACAAAATAATTTTATGGCTGGGGGTTTAACACAACACTAATTGTATTAAAGGGACACAGCATTAGGAAAGTTGAGAACCACTGTTTTAAGAGATGTGCTAGTGAATTTCAAGGAGATTGCACAGCATTTTGGGAGAACTCTTTCTCATTACATTTCCTGAAAGCTTTTTTTGAATCTCCTTCCCATGGATATCTGTCTTGAGCAGATAACCATAAAAATATGACAAACTTAAATAAGTCCCTTAAAAGACATCAAACATGGAACTGGAGAGATGGTTCAGAGAGCACTGACTGCTCTTCCAAAGTCCTGAGTTCAATTCTCAGTAACCACATGGTGGCTCACAACCATCTGTAATGGAATCTGATGCCCTCTTCTGGTGTGTCTAAAGACAGCTACAGTGTACTCCAATACAGAAAATAATTCTTTTTATAGGAATACACTGTAGATGCCTTCAGAAGAGGGTACTGGATTCCATTACAGGTGGTTGTGAGCCACCATGTGGTTGATGGAAATTGAACTCAGGACCTTTGAAAGAGCAGTCAGTGCTCTTAACTGCTGAGCCATCTCTCCAGCCTCCAAAATAAATCTTAAAAAAAAAAAAAAAAAGACATCAAACATAACCTATCATGTTCAGGGCCTGCTAGCCGATTGCCTGCCTTTACTCCCTAGGCCTGCTTTACAATATCTCTCTATCCTTATCTTGCCCTGAGCTATGAGGTCAGCCATGATCCACAGCACGCTTGCTTGGGTCACTAGCCACTGTGTGAAAGGAGACTGGAGCCCACCCACGACTGGGAACCTCCATCCCTACCCACTCTGCCATTTTTAGTGAGCAGAGAGCAGCCACGTGGCAACAGGCTCACACTCCATTAGCATACCAAGCAAAAGAATTGTGGAAACAAGATGGGCATGTTAATGTTAGCACGTGCCTGTAATTCCAACATTCAGGAGGGCAAGGCAGGACTCTTGAGTCTGAGGTGAGCTTAGGCCCATCAGTCTTAAAATACAAAAGAGGAGGCAGAACATTATACATCTGGATGTGGATTCCTAGTTAACTGAGAAGCACTGGGTATGGGATCAGAGTTCAGAGAGTAGGATTCTCATGAAGATGGTCTTGCACATGAGGTTATTTGGGGAAATGACAATGAGGCTGGAGCACAAGCTGAGGCTGAAGCTGGGGAGGGCGAAAGGAGGTAGAGAGGCCAGATGCAGTCCTCTCCAGGTTCCAGGCATGTAGGGACCCTTGCCTCCTTAGGCCTACCTTAAACTCTTATGAGCCACCAAGAATGCTGCTTGGTTTCTGGGAAAACAGCATTAGTGCTAAAAGCCCCAAGATACCTAAGGGTAGGAGTCTTAGGGCTCTTACCATAGTGACTGGGTAGCTAGGGCTTTGTCCCTGTAGTCCCATCTCCCACCAGGACTATGAAAATCATTCCATGTGCTTCTCAAAAAATTTGAATGGGGGGTGGGGAGCTGCTTCAGCAGTTAAGTGTGGCTAACACCCATTTGCAACTTCAGTTTTGGGGAATTTGGTAGCTCTCTTCTGACCAGAGGGCACAGGTGACATGGTGACAAACACATGCAGGCAAAACACTTATACACATAAAGCTCGCTCTCCTTCTCTCACACACATACAAACTCCACTTAACATACTTTCTGTCTATATGGAACCCACATATTTATTGCCTTTGCTTGTAATTTTTGACATGTAACCCAGGCTAGCCTCAAACTTGTATGTAATCTCCACAGTGAGGGGATTACAAACAATTTTTTGCCTTGTCCTGACTCTTCCCACCTATCTTTAAACTCTCCTGAGCTTCATCTCTAGCTGGTCAAATCTTTTCTCTGCACCAATGTACTTCTATGACACCATGAGACCTTGGCTGGTTCTAGAAGGCAAGTCCTCAGAAGATGGCAACCAAGTACGTTTCAAAGGCTAATCAGGAGTCAGGTTTGCTTTCTGGTCCACCTGAGGCATTATCAGGAAACGAGGATAGCAAAGGTGAAAACCCTGAGAACTGTACACAGCTGAAGCTCAAGGGCCTATGGCTGGTAGGGGATTGGTGAACTTTTCTACAAAGCAGGAATGACAGACGATAGGTAGAAAGAGGGTCTAGAGTCATCAATTTCCTTTGCTGAGATCTACCCTTAAGCACCAGTTTCCTATACCTCAGAGTCCATCTTTCTTCAGTCCCAGAGATTCCCCACCTCAATCAAGTAAGAATTCAAATTCAGGTGATCTAGTTCAGTATCTCCTTCCTGGCTCTTAATGCACAGCACAGTAAGAGGGCTGTGAACTTTACTCCTTAATAGCCACGGTCCAGTCCACTAATACTTTCTAGGCAGGTAACTCTTCCTAAGGGCTTAGTCAAAGGAGAGTACAAGTTTTACTTCTACCACAAAGCAACATTTCTCCCACCCCTAGAATATTTTTTCTTTTCTTTTCTTTTTTTTTGGGGGGGGGGGGACAGGGCTGGTGTAGCCCTGTCTATTCTGTAACTAATTTTGTTTGACATCAGCTGGCCTTGGAACTCACAGATAACCACCTGCCTCTGCTTCCCAAGTGGCAGGATTAAAGGTTTTGTACAACCCTCTTACCTGGCCCTACCCCAGGAATTTGAACTTGGGAAATTTTCAACTATACAAGGGACATATTAACACACCACAAAAATGGTTATATAGCATTTTAAGAACCCCCCCAAAATAAACAGAAAGCCTGGTTTAAATTTTGAGAGAACAATTTGTTATAATGAACCAGAAATACAAGATTCCACTGAAACTGAACAGCTGACCAAATATGGTTGAACCTAAACCTTCAAGAAGGTCAAATAAAGCGAGTTAAGTGGATTAGACCGAGACTGCTTCTGGATAAACACAGGTAACTGCATTTCAGCATGAGCAGCCCATGAACCCTTCCCAGAGTCAGTTTGTCACCAGTTTCCCACCCTTGTCTCTTCTGCCACTTGTGCTACAACAATGGCTGCTTCTTCTATATGAGAGGTGCAGAAACCTCTTGGGCACGACAGAAAGCCAAAAGGAGAGCTTAAAAATCTTTTCTTAGGGTGGAAATTCCAATTTAGCTTGTCAGCTACCATCTGTGTGGTTTCAAAGTAGGCAACACCAACTTTGACCAAATCAAAGTTGCTACCATGTGTAACCCATTCTGTAGCCCAGTAGCAATACCAACATTTCCAATTTACTACCTTCACTATCAACATAGCAAACACACCTTTAGCTCCAGCTATTAACAAGAAGCTTTTAAAGAAAGATGTAGAACTCTATTCCAAAGACCACCCAATAGTGAAAACTCTGGCTCCATCTGGGATCATAAAAATCAACAGAAGAAATATTTTAAAAATGTTGAGAGTATTTGATAGGCAGAGGCTGGAAAATTGTTCTACTCACAAGGCCAACGCATTCCTGTTCAAACAGATGCCTGGGTGACTGGATAAACAACAAAACAAACTCAACCAGATTAAAGGAAAATAGGGTTTCATATAACATAGTATCAAAAAGTAGATGGAACAGACTAAATGCACCAACTGGTGGCAGGTAAGTCCACAGCCTATTGTGACAGGTCCTTCCAGCATCGGTCAGGTTTTTTCTCATGTTTTCTCAAGGTTGTTTTATAGATGTGGTGACTTTAACAAGAGTCTAACAGGTGGGCAGGCAGGCAGGCTTCAATCATTGGTTTCAGGATCTGTCTGTGCCATGTAGGCATCCAATTCAGCATCCAGGTGTCCTTTAGTTTTTGACATGTATGCATCCAATTGGTTGTCCAGCTGCTCCTTGGTTAATACAGGGCGAGTGAGGGCACCTCTCCCTCGGCCACGACCTCGGCCTCTGCCTCCAAAGCCCCCTCTTCCCCGACCTATCATACCCCGACCTGGCCAAACAAGAGAAAGAGAGAGAAGAAAAAGACAGTTACACATTAGTTTGATGGGTCCTAGAAAAAAAATGCCCCTTTATAGTTGTGGGGCCTAGCTGAGACAAGCTCAAAGACAGAGCAAAGAGGAGAAATCTGAAAAAACAAGAAACACATGGGTAGAGAGCAGTACATGAAAAGCACACACAGTGAGTCCTCTTAAGTATTCATCTCTAAATGCTACTATAAGAAAAAAATCCTGCCCCCTCCCACTTTGAGACAGGGTCATGCCATGCAGACCAGCTAGCCTTAGACTTGCACTCCTGGGCTGGAGTATAGCTCAGTTGGTAGGGTGCTTGTCTAGTATGCACGAAGCCCTGGGTTCAATCCTCAGCACCACAAATGTATACCTGTAATTCTAGTATCTGGGAGGTAAAAGCAGAAAGATCAGAAGTTCAAGGCCAGCCAGGGCTACAGGAGACCCAGCCTCAAAAACAGAACAAGAGCCTCCCAGTTGCTGGGATTACAGGTGTGTAGTATTAGCTGAAAAATAATAAACATTAACCTCCCCCAAGACAAAGAATTCTACAGTTTGGGACTTACTGTAAATTCATAATTAAATCACATTACATATAGTTAAGATTCAGTAAAAGGGCACCCCCCCAAAAAAAAAAATCAAGGGTATTCATATTAAGCTTTAACTGAGACCTTTCTGGACTGTTATCACATTTGCTTTATAAGTTTATTAAGTTTAATGAAGTGATTCTATGTATCCAAAGACTGAAAAAACTTGGCTACTTCTCTGACTGGTCACCTTAAGAAAACTACTATCTGAGAAGTAATTTCAATTCAGTAATCAAATACTTAACTTTCTCAAAATCGACTTTATTTAGTTTTTCCCAACCTGTGAAGTCTCTCTCAGAAACTATGTCAATACAATCTGGAAACATTCTATCTTAACTTGAAACCCAAACTTGTACTTCATTCAGTAAGCCAAATGACATATGATAGCAGAGAAAGTGAACCTTTGTTATCAAATATCATTTCCTAAGTTATTATTCAGCACCTTCAAGACTGTGGATTAAGAAGATCTGCCCCACATTTTAGAAAGAACCAAAACGAATATCCACAGGGTTTCTAGAGTAAGATGCTTCATGCTATCGACATGTGCTGGGAGTTTCTTACTCAGTTATAAGCCAGAAAGCTCCCATGAAATTTGATACTAACACCACCATCATTAAACTCTTTTCTAATCTGGTCCATGAGGTCACAGAACAAGAATCAAGGCACCAAAGGTAAGATTACTAACAGTCAGCTGACTGTTAGTAACACATCTTACTTCCAACCTTGTTCAGGAAAACTGTCTTTGGTTCCTCAGACACAAATCCTGTTAAATTTACTTGATTTTAAAGCTAACAACAGGTGCCAGGTCTCATCCCACACCTAAAAGTGCTGCTGGACTGAATCTGGTCTCATGCATGCTAAGCATGTGCTGCACCACTGAGCTACATCCTCTGCTTCTGACCATTCTCCTTGTCTTTGCTCACTTTCATGTATCTCCCTCTTATTGTTTCTATGGTGTGAGACTGAACCCAGGGCCTCACAAATGCTAGGTAAGAGTTGTATACTGTATTTCATTTCCATTCCACTTCTCTTATCAAAGTTAAACTGGCTTTTGGGCTATGGGATGGATGTGTAATGGTGGTGATGGTGGCGGCAGCAGGCAGATACAGAAAAAGGGGAAATTCCAAACTAATCACTGCATCATTTTAATACAACTTAAATTTCTAAGAGCCTGGAGAAGAATGCCTAAAATGTGGCTCTAGAAAATGTACCTGTTAATCCTAACAGATCTTTGCATTATCACTGTGTGAATTTAGAAAATAAGCCAGTTTCAAAAAACAAACAAGACAAACAAACAAGCCTGCCTACGACTTGAAGCTGTGCAGAAAGCTGGCTCTGAGTTTTGAAGGGAGGAAAATAAGGGGAGCTATTCTCTGAAGTTGGTAGCTGACTAACCTCTACCACCGATTCCGCCACGACCCATAGCTCCACGCCCTAGGCCCCCTCTCCCAGGACCTCCACGACCTCGAACACCACCTCTTCTTAAGCCCATTCGGGGAGCTACGGCTCGTCCACCTCGGAGCAGGTTTTGACCTTGGAGAGGAGGCATACAATGTATATGCAGGTAAATCCAAGAGAGACAAAGTAGATTGTAACCAAAGGAAGGAGGTGAGGGTTAAATAAGAATAATTAGTTAATTTTTAGTCTAGGTGGGACAAACTGCACAGTGCGTGTGTGAGTGAACAGGTTAAACGGCTCTTTATTCAATTTAGTAATTCTGACCACAAACTATCTTTGGAAAAAGCTGGGACTTAATTAAGTTCATACGTTTAGTAAATTAACAATCAGATGCCTAGCATTCTGGTAGATTTGAAAATAAATAAATGCTATGATTCTTGCTTTCAATACATTTTTTTAAGGGGGCAAGAATTTTATAAGGGAACAGTGTCCAAAGGGTATGACACAGATATGTAGGCACTATATGGATCAGACTGTTCCCTCTTTCCCCTGTCAGATCAATAGTTTTTCACTTCAAGAAGACAGATGGTTAGTCATGACACAGGCCAAAAGACTCATACTCTCTCTTGGTATTGAGGATATTCAACCCAGGGCCTCGCACATGCTAACACACATTTCTTAATTTCTAGAACTTGAATATGCTTTCATTCAAGCAGCAGCAGGTGTTTTAAAATGGAATGGAGATGACATGAATTACCTGTTGTTATGCAGGTCATAGCCTCTCACCATTGCACATTATTAGAAAAGAAATAATATTGGTAAAACACATGCAGCAGTACTAAAAATGTGATTTGAAAGTTATTAATTATATTAATACAAATTCAGGATTAAAAATGCTAAACAAATGTGTTGATAAGCAGTCCAAGAGAAAGGGGGGAGGATAGAGCCAAACCATTATCAGCTACACAGACACACTGACCTCGGAGTGACATCCCACCCCTAAGCAGGGTTCTGGTGGCACGTCCCCCACGCAGTCCTCCTCGGGGCAAGCCTCTCTGGATTATGGGTAGGCCTCTTCCTCCAATTGCTCCCCTGGTCAGGGCACCTATGGGTCGGCCTAACCGTGCCTGGATGTTACTCTTACCCAGGCGCTGCTTCAAGCTCTTCTGGAAGAAAAGGTGTTAGAGGATTGAGATCAACAAAGCAATTCCATGGGATTTGGCAATTTAAAGTACAGGACAGAAGAGGCAAGTCAGACACTTGGGGTGGAAGGTATAAACCTGTTGTGGGTAACATAAGGATCCCAAATGAAAGACTTTTCGTCAGAACATGGATAAAAGCAGAATTCTGACCCAGAATAAAGGCTCTAAGAAGCTTTAATATAGTCTACAACAGTGGAGTCAGCTCAGATAACCTTACTAATTTGGCTATTCAAATAACACAGCAGTAGCTGCAAACTTGCTGCTTCTGAGCCACAGGTTAACAATGATGTGACTTCATCCATATCTGCCTATGGACTACACTGTTTGCAAAGGCTTACTCACACACCATAGGAAGTGCATCACATTCTGGGTAAACTTAAATTACAAGTTCACTTGAATTCTTGAGACTCAAAGGAGAAGATTGACTTCTCAGTTAAAGAGGCCAGTGTGCTGAAGTTTTCCTTTGAGTATCTATCGCCAGACGGTCCTTTTTTTTTAAACCTTAAGATGCAAATAAACACAAAAAAGTCAACATTCCTTTCCTTACATTTAAAAAAAAATCTGTAAATTCCACATCTCCCCTTGCCAACAGTTCCCTTAAGCCAGTACAATGGTCTTAAACACACAATTCAATTGTATCTTTATAGAAAGCCAGCCAAATTCATGTTAAAATTAAAGCAAACTATTAACCACGAAGGGCCATCACACAAAGAACAAGGACATACTAAAATTAAAAATAACAATATTCAATAGTTTCTCCAAAAGACCCTGAAGATGACATCTCAGAGAATTAATTTCTTATGAGGAAAAGGAGACTAGATAGCCTCAAATTCAACCAAAGCCCTAGTAATTCTGTTCTTGCACATAATCAACTTCAATCACATCCTAATGGCATATACAAAAGTCTGTGCATATACACTTTCCTTCAATTAAGAGCTCTGAAAAGGATGTGGTATTATCAATTTTCTAGCACAAAACTTTAAGCTGCTTCCAATTTGAGGAGAAAGGATCTTAACATTAGACATCTAGTACAGGTAGGTACAACCTGCCTTAAAACCAACCTTAAAGGCCTGTTTTGTTACTCCCCCAATTAGCACAGTAATTATATTTTTGTGGTGCTGGGCATGAAACTCATGCCCATGGTAGGCAAATACTTTACCACTGACCTGTACCTCCAGACCCCAGCACACAATTATGAAGTCATACTGCACTCTCATGCTCGATTACTGACTATACTCATTTTCCTGAGTCCTTTGCTTTAGGGAACAACTGTATCGTGTAGCATTCATCTTCATCCTTAGTTGCTACCCATCCTGGACACTTATACATACTGAGAATACTACTCAGTTTTTTCTCTAGAGCTCTGTTGTCTAACAAAGTAGCCACTAATTTTATATGGCTACTCAAGAAAAAAAAAAAGTTTTTGGTTCTGGTATGGTGGCTCCCACCTTTAATCCCAGTACCCTGGAGACAAAAGCAGGCATATTTCTGAGTTTGAGGACACTCTGGTCTGCATATAGAGTTCTAGGTACCCACATAAGTGTCAAAACCACACTTAACAACAACAATGAAAAAACTAAACAAAATTTGTGTTGGTCTTGAGCTCATAATGTCCCTATTTGCTGAGATTACAACTATATGCCCTTTGGCTGGTCTTAACATTAGGGAAAACAAAACAAAAACTCAAAATCCAAAACAAAATTAAGCTCCTAAATTGCACTAGCCACACTGGAAGCCCTTTTGACAGGGCAAATGACTACTGAAAAAATTAAGAGCACTCCACCAAAACAGAAGCTGGTGGATGTCACTGGTCTAGAAGTTAGCCTGTTGAAAGGATCTCTGTCACAGTGCATTAGAGACTTCATGACTCTTATTTACTCTTGGAAAATGTGGGTCAATGGCTTGTTGTTCTCCTGAGTCAGGGGAAAAAAACCCTACCTACTTCAGGGCTGAAAGGGAGACAAAACAGAAAGCCTTGCTTATTTTCGGTCAGTGAGCTCAATGGTTTGGAGTAGGGGTGGGTGTTACAAAGTGCTGACTCTATGCACAGCCATGCAGTGCTACCAGTTAAAATCCTTACAGTTGCATGGCACCGCCCTCTGGACGCCCAGCCACAGCTTGGACAAATCCTTCCACAGCCACTGTCCGGACTTGCATATAAAGTCTATGAATGATAAAGAGCAGGTTTTATTTCAGGCCTGAACTGGATTATCTCTTATTTTGGAAATGTGAAAGAGAACTGACACTTGATTATTCTATATGCTCGTTCTACTATGCTAAAGAACCTAGGTGCTATTTTAATACTGAAAACCTCAGACTAAGGCCAATTAGAATCTTATTTCGAAGAATAAGATTAAACTAGTTTGTAAATCACTTGTTCGGACAGCAAAGCTAACTACAACAAAACTTCTTTCCTGTTCTCTGGCTAAGAGTTGAGAAATGAACCTGGGACCTCGCACTTGCTAGGCAAGTGCTCTACTATTGAACAACACTCCTAGACCAAACAAAAGACATAAAAAGATGAAAATAAATGAATAAATAAAAATTACTCTAAGAGCAAGGGCCAGAAAATAATAATCAATTAATCTTCATTGATAACGCAGGCTACAGAAGTGTCAAACTCCCTAAAAGAGAAAGTTATTAAAAGTTATTTAGTTGGTACCTGTCCAAACTGGAATTCTTTGAACATCTGTTCAGTTAAGTTTCAGCTTTTGCCCTGAGCCATCTTGTAATCATCCATTATACCCTGGCAGCCTTGGTGGACTGCCTGACGCAGATGGCAGGACTCACTGTCTCACCTGCTTAAGTTTTAATGCTGCCTGGACAGAGGGTCTATTCTCCATCTGCTGGGCCAGTCTTCTGTTCCTGGCACTGGCTAGCTGCTGCTGCTGCTGCTGCATCGAAGCCCGCACATTCACTGGCATCGGCTGTTTGTTCTTCAGCATATTAGTAAAGCTTCAAGGTCGAACAAAATGGGTGTTTAAATAAAAGCTTTATTATAAAACACTTATTGGCATTTTCATGGCTTGCTAGACCAGGAGCTCCAGATCCCACGAACTTTAAAGTGGTACGTTTGGATCAAGGCTGATGTGGGTTAAAGACTCCTCTGTTTCCACAAACTTGCAAGAACCAGAAACTCAGAAATGCAGCCAAGTGCAGCACAATTAAAAGCGATAACAAGGGCTCAGGTAACAGCTCTTAGAGAAGTGGAAAGTATGAAATACACGCAGTAAGCAAATATGATGACAAGGAACAGAGATGCAGTTACAAAGACAAACAGAAATGCCTACATCTTTGGAGAATGAAAGTTCATTCAGAGGACAAACAGGAAGAAAGATCAGAGTACCTTCAAAGTCCACCGAAATAATATAGACTCATGAGTTATGGAAGTTTATTACATTCTAACAGGTTACTTAGTAACACACGAATACAGGTAATAATGTATCACATCTTAAAAGATGAGCAGAGAAGCACATGTGCTTTAGAAGCAAACACAGGCATTAAATGCCTTGGGAGTTCTAGCAACAACGTAATAAAATGGTGAAAGACACCAAATAAATGAAATTCTCAGAAACAAAAACTGCCTTTAAATAATTTAACGTTACTTGGTCTCAACCATTCTTTCTGACTCGGGACTTCTGAGAAAGTTAAATTAGTTAAGTCACTTATGAGCCTAAGAGGACATTCTATCATTCCTGTTATAAATTTAATGGAAGTAAACACACAGCTGTTGAAAGATTTCAAAACAAAACAAACTAAATAGCAGAATGGGAAGAAAGTGAAATGAAGCAAAGCAAGTGCCTCTTACAAGGCCCAAGAATGACATTCAGGGGCCTTTGGACATAGTCTCGGCTTGCTACCTGCCTCTTACAGGCCAGACACAACACTGCTGGCCTTGGACTAGGCAGCAAGCCTATTGCAGCCAGGATATACCATACCATCATGCTGCACCACCCCTGTATCAATGTTAGAAAAAAAAAAATTGAAGGGAGGGTGTGAGGAGTCTTTTAAAAAATATATCCCACCAGCTAAATATTTCAGATAGCTTAATATAAAAATCTACTGATAAGGGGTTTTGAAACAACTGCCCAATTTGTTTTGTACCACGTTAGATGCAATTAAGAACAGAGGTCTGTAGCCTTCTGTCATTTATGTTACAACTGGCTTTTTTGGTATTGGACCCCAGGGCCAATTTAAGTAATGTTTTCTTAGGAAGGAGCTGAAGTTGCTGTTGGCTGCCTCACCGCTCATTTAGAGACATCTTGGTGGTGCTTTTTAGCACAACTTTCGGCGCTGACTGTGCAGCCATCTTCAAATCCCGAGAATCTACAAAGGACAATATGCATGAGTCAATCAAAATAATGAAGTTTGCATTTTCACAAGAAGCAAGGCATAAACCTATAAAAGGCCTATATTAGCAACTGCTGAAGACGGTATCATGAGAGCTTAAGTTTGCCAGGTGGTGGTGGCGCACTTTTAGTCACAGCACCCATGAAGCAGAAGTAGATGGCTCTCTTTGAGTTCAAGGCTAGCCAGGTCTACAGAGCAAGTTCCAGGACAGCCAAGACTATGTAAGAGAAACCCTGTGGGGTGGGGGCTTAAGTTTATATGACAGTTATTTCGATTTACCAAAATTTCAAAGCTCCAGGATGGAGACCATCTGCCCAAGTCTCCAAAACGGCAGAATCAGATGTAGCCAAAGCCTAGGAGTTTGGCTTTCAATCTGGAACAGTTCTCCTCAGCCTGGACTGTATATGACTTAGCTAAGGAATGTTAAAAAAAAAAAAAAAAAAGACCCCCACCCCCACCCCTAAATTAAATTCTCGATTCCTGGATCCAGCCCAATTAAACTACAATCTGGCCATGAGGATGGGGTACAGCAACTGGGGTTGGGGATGATACCCAGGTACATCTTACATGTCTTATAAAGTTGAGGGTCATGGAGCTAGAGCAATGGAGGAGCTGGGAATAAAGCTCAGTCAGCAGTAGAGTGCTTGTTTAGCACTGATGAAGCCCTAAGTTCAATTCCCAGCAGCAACAGAGGAATGTGGTGTAACAGTCTGAGGCTGTAGAGAGTTACACTGCACACTGTGAGGCCCCGACTCTCAATACACTTAAAATAAAAGAAATGCCTAGTTTCAAAATCGATTCTCAATTCCAAATGCAAGTGGAGCTCTCTCTAGTAAGACATGGCATGGAAAAGACAGAAAAGGTTTTCTAAATGGGTATTCAATTTGAGAGCTCTGTCAAGAACACGCCACAAAATTTAGCTGTTGTGGCACAAACTGGGGAGGGGCAGAGGCACAAGGGTCAAAAGCTGAAGGCGAGCTTGGGTGATTTAAGAGACCCTGTTTCAAACTAAAATTATTATTTTTAAAGCTGGGGATATTAACTTGGGACGCTAGTCTAGCCAAGGCATGATTTTGGGTTCAATTTCGGTGCCGCAAAAACGAACACCCAGAGCCGCCGCTAATTCCTGTAACAAGACCCCCACTTTGGTCAGGCGCCTATTTCCGTTGTTAGTCCCATCAAACGCTATTCTGGGGCGAGGCTTTGGCTCCGATGGAGGGCGCCTATCTAGATAAGCAAGACACTGGGTTTGAGGCCGAAACCAAACCACCACCACCACCACCACCAAAAAGCACCACCACACAAGCCAACCAAAACCAGCACCAACAATCCAACCCGCCCGCTGGCCGGCCGCGGTTCCGGCTTAGCCTCCGCCTCCCGGCTCCGCCCCCTCCCCCGGCCTGTGCGCACCGCAGCCCCATCCACACCTGCCACCCACGCCGCCTTGCCCCGTGCCCTGAGCCCCCTCGGCGCTCTACCTCTACTTTCTCCATAGGAACTCACCGAAGGAGATGGACGCCAGCGCTCCTCCCGGGGTTGCCACCACGGCTGCGGCGGGCGGGCCGGAGGCCGGCCGAACCTGAGCTGACGGCGGAACGCTCGGGTTAACTAGCTGGGCGGTTGGTTTAGATGCTTAAACGGTAGGATGCGAGGCTCCCTCGTTGTGGGTGGAGTATCTAGCTGACCGATCCTCTCGCTCGGCAAGCCTGCCCTTTCCTGCCTTTCGTCTGTGCCACCACAGCCGGCGCCGCCAACTCCCGCTTGGTGTCCAAAACAAAATGGCTGCCAGGCCCACCAGTGCAGCGTGACCGGCTAAAATGGCGCCGACGGCCTTGCGTCATTGCGCGCGCAACTAGGGGCGTGGCAAAATGGTCCCTTTGGCTTGCGCAGGAATCGCCGGCGAATCCCCAAGGACTATGGCAAAGATCCCTTAAGTTAGGTGTAGTGCTCCGCCCATGGGGTGTGTGGTCAGTGGCCATAATCGCTTAGTACCTTCTAGACTACCTTCTGGACAAGTTTATACCCCACTTTGGTGGGGTTTGAAAGGGCAGCTTAGATTGGAAGCGGTGTTTGTATTCTTTATTACCCAACCCCAAGCTAAAAACAACTGTAAAAATTCTTTTTTTTAAAAATTTGTTACATGTAAGTACACTGTAGCAGTCTTCAGACACACCAGAAGAGGGTGTCAGATCTCATTCTAGATGGTTGTGAGCCACCATGTGGTTGCTGGGAATTGAACTCAGGATCTCTGGAAGGGCAGTCAGTGCTCTTAACCACCCGCCCTGTAAAAAATTCTTTATTAAGACCTTAGAACCTGGCGGATTTGCCCTGGCCCTCTTCTCATCCATATTTGTAGTGTTTTTTTTTTGTTGTTGTTGTTTGTTTCTTTTTGAGGCAGGGTTTCTCTGTGTAGACTATAAGATGTGGCTAGTTTTAGGGTGGGTCTTTTCACCTCAAGTAATCCAATAAAGCAAATCTGTATCTACACTAATGTATTCCTAGTTCTTACATAATTTCTAGCAATGATGAGACATCAATAAACACTGAATGAAGCTTGGGGAAAAGTTCTGGTGGTTTTATTTATTTATTTACTTATTTTTAGACAGGGTCTCTATAATGTAGTTCAGACTGTCCTGGAATTCCCTATACAGACTAGGCTGGCCTTGAACTCACAGAGATCCTCCTGCCTTTGCCTCCCAGGTGTTGAGATTAAATAACTATGGTATGTGCCACCATTTCTAGCTTTCTTTGGATTTTTTGATGGCTTATTTATTTCTGGTTTTGGAGACACAAGATCTGGCCACGTAGTATGGGCTGGCTTGGAACTCAAAATCTTCCTGCCTCTCATCCTTCAAGAGCTGGTATCTGGTATTACCAATTACTCATACAAGTCCTTGAGAAGCCAATGCTTCTGACCCCTACATTTCAGGGTTTTGAGTGTTCCTTAAATAAGATCCAATGTAAATTTGACAAGATACGGTGTTGGGAGTGAGCACCCCTTACTTCACACATAGCCAGACCCAGAGGACACAGACATTGATAGTTGGTGAGAGAGAAGGCTTTATTAAAATGAGTGGCAGATCTGGACTGCTACTCTTGCGCCCTTGGTGCATGTTGAGACTGGGTAAGGATGGGGGAATAGGGAGGCACAGGTGGGATGAGGAGCAAGCAGGCTAAAGGGGAGAGCAAGGGCGCAGCCCACTGACTGTGTGCTCAACTGTTCTCCCAGAAGAAGTTGTTACAAGCCACTGTGAGAGCGGCCACCAGCACAACATACTCCTGGAAGTCCACTTCCCCATCTCCGTTTTCATCCAGTTCCTTCATTACCTTGTCCACAGCATCTGCATCCTTCTGGACCTGTAGAAGGAGGTGGAAGTGTATATCACTAAGAGCCGCCATGGTGGTTGAGGAGGAGGCGGAAATGAGCAAGCAAGAGAATAATATTTAATTATGGGAGTCTTCTACAGCCCTAAAGACTGGTGAGCTAAGAACTGGTGACCTACAGAACTAAGCAGAGTTAATAGTTACATCAGTTGTCATGCATGATTGTCTACAATGTGACAAGTGCTAAGCTGGGAATCTTACAGACTGTTTCATTTAATTAAAAACACACAAAATTCTTTTAGGGCATAGTGATGCCTTTAATCCTAGAACTCAGTGGGGAGAGAGAAGCAGGTAGGTCTATGTGAGTTCAAGGCCAGCCTGGTCTACATATGCAAGTTCCATGCTAGTTGGGGCTACATAGTGAGGCCCTGTCTCAAAAGACACCATTTTTTGCCATATGACCCAGGCTGGCCTGAGACATGAGATCTTTCTGAGTCTGCCTTGTGAATGCCAGCATTACAGCCTGTCTTTTTTTTTTTTTTTTAAATATTTTAACACTAATGCAAATAATGTGGGAGCCATTTCCATTACTTTATAAGGAAGAAATACATTGACAATTGGGGTATATACAAAAGTCTTGCAGCAGCAAACCTTAGCAGGGCCACAGCTTAAGTTAAGCTTCTATAGGTTTGTATGTGGTCTCTGACAGCATCTGTCTCCTACTTCTCTGCATCTTTTAGTCAAATGAAGCTACTGGGCATACTTTCGTTCCTTCCTCCCTTTGCTTCTTTTCATGAGGATACCTCCTACAGATCTTAATTTACCTCCACTCTTCCGGTGGAGACCCATAGCTCAAGTGCCACCTCCAGAGAGAAGCCATGTGACTTCAGAGCACTAATCTCCACAGTTCTTTGGCTACCTCTCTCTGCTAAGATTCTGTATTTGAGTTCATGGTTTTACTTTTTTTTTTTTTGAGATGTGTGTGTGTGTGTGTGTTTCTCTGATGTTTCTCTGTGTAGCCTGGCTGTCCTGGAACTCACTTTGTAGACCAGACTAACCCTTGAATTCAAGAGAGCTGTGGGCCTCTGCCTCCAGAGTGCTGGGATTAAAGGTGTGCACTGAACCACCACCACCGACACCAGCTTCCAGTCCTACTTTTTAAAAAAATTCTCATGGGTATGGTGGTGCACGCCTTTCATATATCATTTTGGAGGCAGAGGCAGAGGCAGGTTGATCTTTGTGAGTTTGAGGCTAGCCTGGTCTACATGGTTAGATCTAGGCCAGACTAGTAAGACATTATCTCAAAAAAAAAAAAAAAAAGAGTTCGGTGTGAGTTGTAGCCTTTAATCCTAGCACTTGGGAGGAAGAGGCATGGGAATCTCCGTGAGTTCAAGGCTAACTTGGTCTATATAGTGAGTTCTAGGACAACCAGACCATGTCTCAAAAGCATTGTTTATACTTATTTATTTGTGTATATATATATATATATGTGTGGGCATACACATACTAAGATTCTTTTGTGGAGGAGAGCTCGTGGGAGTCAGTTTTCTTTTTTGACTATGTGGGTCCTAACTCACATGCTTGGTGGCAAGCACCTTTACCTGCTGAACCATCTCACTCTAAGTCCAGTTTTGAGTCAGTCTCATTTTGTAGTCCTGAATTTAGTCCAGGATGGCCTCAAACACATGCTCATCCTCTTGTCTCAGTCTCCCGCGTGTTGGGATTATAAGTGGGAGTTGCCATGCTTACTTCGTGGCTTATTTATTTTACAACTTTTTTTTTTTGAAACAGTGTCTTACTGTATAGACCAGGCTGACTCAAAATTCCAGACATTTGATTGCCTCTGCCTCCTGAGTGCCAAGATTAGGCATCATCATCACACTGGGCCGCTTCCCTGCCTTGCTTTGCTTTCCTTTCCTTTCCTTTCCTTTCCTTTCCTTTCCTTTCCTTTCCTTTCCTTTCCTTTCCTTCCTCTCTCTCTCTCTCTCTCTCTCTCTCTCTCTCTCTCTCTCTCTCTCTCTCTCTTTCTTTCTTTCTTTCAACAAGGGCTCACGTAGACCAGGCTGCCTTTGAACTACTGATCCTCCTGCCTCTACTTCTGAGTGCTAGGATTGAAGATGTGTGCTACTGTGCTTGGCCCTTCACAACTCCATTCTATGCTGTGGGTAGTGTTGTTCATGAATCTGCAGGGCCTAGTATTGACAGGTGGCCAGTAAACTAGGGCATTTTGACTCTTCCAGAGAGGAGTTAAGGGAGCCTGGAAAATCTAGTGAAGACTGGAAGAGGAGGATGGTTGGGCTGAGCTAGGGATGAGACTGGGGCACCCATCCCCTTCCTCCACCCTGTACCTCATTCCTCTGCTTACATCCAGGAAGCCGGAGAGCTCAGTTTGCAGCAGGTCTTTCAGCTCCTTCTTGCTCAGCTTATATTTGTCCCCTTCCTTGCCCGAATGGGCATGGAACACATTGATGAGAGTCTCCATGGCAGTCTCCAGCTCAGAGCCCATTTCAGCAGCACACCTACCCATTCCCACCAAGATGGAAGTGGATTGTAAACCAGGTTCAGGATATCTGGGGTCTGGGTAAGGGAAGTCTTCAGACCTGGCCCTGGTTTCGAATAGCTACAAGATGGGCCCCCTGTACTTTATCTTTCATTCAGATTTTGCAGTGTAGGAGAAACCCTAGCACACCTAAATCTGGTCCAGTGTTTTGGGTCCCTCCATCATTTCCCAGTCAGAGGAAGTCAGGGATGGGCATGGAGATGAAGCAATAGGACCTGGACTGTCTTCAGAAGCCTGCAAACGACATCTGCAGTGGCTGGCTCAAGGCGGGGAGCGGGAGGGGAGGCATGGGTGGACACTGGACTGGGCAGGCTCTATTTTTACCTTCCAGGCCTGTCACGGTTAAGCTTCGTTGTTGATATGAAGTGGGCTAGGATCTCCTCTGCCTACCCCAGGAAGAAGTCTGATACCTTTGGTGGCAGTCAGGGGGTGAGATCCAAGAGTTGTTGGGAAGAGGTGTCTCACTGTTCCCAAGTTTCCTGTCAGCAAGCATGGCTCTTCCTCTTAAGACACCGAGGATTAAGCCCAGGTCCTTTTGGCTATTTCTCCATCTTTTTGTGCTTGGGATTTATTTATTTATAACAGAGTCACATTCTGTAGCCTATGCTGTCCTGGAACTAGCTTATGCAGATCCTCAACTTGTGGGCAGTCGTGTCTCCTTGTGAGACCAGAGATTACTGATCCGAGCCATTATGCCTGTCAACCCCCTCTCTCCTCAGCATGTCGTTTTGGCTTCTTTGGGGGTACTCTTAACATGAGTGTCTGTTCTAGTCCTTTTCTTTGCAAAGTCATCCCTTTCCATCAGGTAAGTAGAAGGAAGGGAGAGGAAATGTCTGAGGCTTTTCTTTGGGGACGAGCTTCTAACCTGTAGGTGTTCTCCCTGATGCTGTCCATTCCTGCCTGGGGCCAGCTCTGGTTCAGTAGCTCCAGTGGGAGCAGGATAGAGCTGGTTTGTGTTAGATAAAGGGCTGAATGTATGAGGTCATTTGAGCTCAAGGGCTGGGCGCGAGTGGGAGAATGGAGAGGTCTACTGAAAAGAGACTTCTAAGCTAGGGGGCCTCAATATTTTGGTTCTGGGAGGGTCATGCCTTCCACAGCCTCAGGGGCAGCTCAGGTGTCTCAGCTCAGGTGTCCTCATCCTTCCTCACCACTGAGTGCACTGGACAATGGGTCCTGATTAGATGACATCCCAGCTCTTCAATGGAGCCCTTGTGACTGTCACCTGAACTCCAGTCACAAGAAGCAGTCGTCACAGAGACAGTGGGAGAGAGAATTCAAGCCGGGCTGATCAAAGGGATAAGAGGGTGCTCGAGGGAGGACTCTGGATGGCTCAGTTACCGATCGCATCTAAGAGGGGCATCTGGAGGGTTGCCCAAGCCCTCCAGCAGCTTGGAATTTTATGTAGGGGAGGATGTAGGGCTAGAGCAGTGGGAAACAGAGGGAAAAATTAGGGGAGAGAGAAGTGGGGGTCAAGACTGAGGAAGAGGATAGAGAGGAGGTCTTGTGAAGGCAGAGATGGGACAGGGCACACTGCCACAGACCCCTTCTTTATGATATCACATGGCGTATGCTCCTCTGCCCTGAGTCTTCCCTGGTTCTTGAGAAGGCAGAGAGTGAGGGTAGAGAAGGGGCAGGAACAGCTTTTCTTATTCTCACCCTAAAGGAGCAGGGCTTCACCCCCTCCCTGCCCACACCTAGAGCCTGGCGTCCCTGGCAGGAGACACAGGATTCTGTGTAGGAAGGCCTGGTAGCCGGAAAGCTGGGTGGTCCTCCTTCACCACAGGCTCTCAGCGCTCTGACCTTCACTCTCCACCTCTCACTACTTTCCAAACTTCATCTTCCCTAGTTCCCGAACTGCTCTTTCCCTTGACTGATTCCTCCCAGACCCCGGTGACGCCACAGTATCCTTTTCAGGGCTCTTGGGGTCCTTTTGAAGTTCCCTTTCCTCCAGGCTGGCTAAGCCAGACTTGTCCTAAGCAGGGTAGGATACTCACGGTTGGCCTCGGTCTGACGTCGGGGCAGGTTCTCGACAGAAGGGCACGCAGCAAATGTGTGGGAGACCTGTCTTTAGTCGTCTTTCCCTGCCGACCCTCCTCCCCAGCGGCTCCACCCCTTCTCAAACGACACCCGAAGGACTAGGAGCCAGGAGTGGACAGAGGCGCCCTCTGTCTCCCAGGAGGGAATGGGCTGCCCTGTGTTTCTTTCCGGCCTTGCTTGCACCACCTCCCCAAGCCTAGCGGGAAGGTGGAAGGGAAGGAGGTCGTGGGAAGGGTGCTACGGTGCTGGATGCTACAGTGCTCGATGCTGCGGTACGGGCTGAGCAGGGAAAAGGAAGGATTCTGCCCAGGAGAGCTTAGCCTGTGAGTCTCCGAGAGGGGCTTCTGTCTCGGAACTCTGAAGAATTTTAATAGGGATTCCACTATGGGGCCCCTTAGTCTGGGGCTCTCCTTTGGATTTGAATCTCTAGTTTCTCAGAAGGGGCTTTCCAGTGCTGAATTTTCCAAGTTTATTTTGTTTGTTTTGTTTTTAATTTTTTTCAAGCAGCAGTAGCAGCCCCTCCAACACAGACTCCACTCTGAGTAGTCCTCATAATTGGGAGGGATCGGACCCTATGGTCCCTCCTGATCAGGCTGTGTCCTAGTCGCGTGGCGCTGTGTTAGGATGGCTAGTGACAGCAGGGGCGGTCCCCTCTCCCGAATCAGCTGAGGCGGAAACTTGACACTTTGGACTTGGGAGTGGCTCTCTCCTTGCCTGGAGCTTATAAACTTCAGCCTCAGGGCTCCAGATCGGTTAGCTGCATCCCATCTTCTTCCCCGGTGAGTTACTCTTCCTGACTCTGCAGAGAGCCTGGAGACCTTCTTTTCTTTATCAGATTCCGGGTGCCTCCTTCCAAGCGGGTTCAGGCAGAGATTCAGGAAGTGATTTTAGGAGAGCAGGCAACGGTCCTTGCAGAAGTATGTGGGTGGGTGGACACAGAAATGAGGGGGATAAGTAGGCCTGTTTCTTCCCTTCCTGGACCCCCGAGGGCTCTGGTGTCCAGGCCAAGCACTTTGTGGGTTGTAGATTTGAGGAGTTTGAAGAGTCCCTTTCTAGACCCTGTCAACCATGGACAGTAGCAGGGAAGGTCGGTGGGTTCTTGTGCTGAGCACACCCCCAGCTCCTTAGACAGAGGTAGGGAGGGTATGGGGCAGAGAAGGTGGGTCTAGCCCGATTGAGCCAGCCCTGACCTCTATTGGGCCTTTGCCAACCCTAGGCTTCTCTACTAGGGACAGTAGCTGTATGCGAGGGTGGAGACTCCAGTTTCAATATAAATCAACACTGGAGACTAACAACTTCCTGACCCTCAGACAGGGAGTGACAGAGAAAGGGCCATTAGAACAGAGCCCCTACACGGTTTGTGAGCACATTCAGGGGACTCCAAAGAAAGACTCTCACAGATAGAGTGGTTGACACATGGAAGGATCACTACAGAGGCATCCCTAAGACAGACACTCCTAAAGGACACTCAGATAAAAGTGATTTCTGATGTGGACCTGAACTGTTGTCTGTTCCGGACCCCTGTCATCTTTCTCGCCTTGACCCTTTCAGGCAGCCACGTCACCCTTTCTTCGATCCCTGACTCTCCCTGTCTGTTTCCTCCCTGTCAGGTCAATCTGTGTGGACATCAGCTCCTGCTTTGGCATACTGATGGCAGCAGAGCCCCTGACTGAACTGGAGGCGGCCATTGAGACCGTGGTCACCACTTTCTTCACCTTTGCAGGGCTGGAAGGACGCAAAGGCAGCCTGAGCATCAATGAATTTAAGGAACTGGTCACTCAGCAATTGCCTCATTTGCTCAAGGTTGGTAGAGGTCTCTAGGTCTAAGGTTTTCTATGGATGCCAGGTGATGACTCTGAACAGGTAATGTGACAGAAAACGATGCGAGTGACTGCATGTTTAGGTGGTTCTGTGAGGTAGGTGCCTCGGGTAGGGGTGTGTGTGTGTGTGTGTGTGTGTGTGTGTGTGTGTGTGTGTGTGTGCGCGTGTGCGCATGTGTACCTGTGTGTGTGCAAACATGCTGTGTTGATGCAGTTGGGAATGGGCTATTGTTGGGCTTCTGTTGAACAATGCTGTTAAGTCCTGCCTATGCCTTTCTGGCCTCATTTTCTCAACATATTACTGGACCCAGACATGAATTCTCGGAGATTTACAGACAGTAAAAACTAAAAGGAGGCTTAACAAAAATAAAACTACAAGCCAGGCATGGTGGTGCATGCCTGTACGCCTATAATCCCAGCACTCAGTTAGTTGAGGCAGAAGGATCAGGATTTGAAGCCAGGTTAGGGAGACCCTTTCTCAACAAACAATACATAAAGTTATAGTGAGCTCTCAGTATACTCAGGCCTATAAGGAATACCTATGACTACTTTCTACTCCCTGTGGTATCCCCTCAATAAGGGAATCATTTCACAGAAGTGTGTGTGTGTGGAGGGGTTTAACTTATTGACTCTGAGTTTGCATGCTATTCTAGTCTGCTAACAGCTTATTTTACATCCTTTATGAAAATTCACAGGCATGTAGGAGTGTATGACTGTGGCTGGCCGTGGTGGCACACACCTTTGGTCCTAGCACCTGGGAGACAGAGGCAGGCAGATCTGAATTTGAGGCCTGCCTGGTATATAAAGCAAGTTCCAGGACAGCCAGGGCTACATGGAGAAACCCTGTTTTGAAAAACAACGGCAACAATAAAAGTATGTGAATATGAACTTTTTTGAGACAGTCTCATGTAGCTAAGGGTAGCCTCAAACTCCTGCTTCTCTCTCCTGCCTCTGTTTCAGAAGTGCTGAGATTATAGATGTGTGCCCCCAGCCCCAACATGACTTTTTATACTTTTAAAAAATAGTATATTAAAAAAGATGTTTTTAGATTTATTTATGTATTTTATGTATATGAGTGCACTGTAGCTGTCTTCAGACACACCAGAAGAGGGCATCAGATCCCATTACAGATGGTTGTGAGCCACCATGTGGTTGCTGGGAAGTGAACTTGGGACTTTTAGAAGAGCAGTCAGTGCACTTACCTGATGAGCCATCTCTCCAGCCTGGATTAGCTTCTTCTTTTTTCCATTTTCACCTTATGTGTATGGATGACTGTGGGCTTTGTGCTCATGGAAAGCAGAAGAGGGCAGCAGGTCTGGAGCGGGAGGGCATCAGGGAATCATCTGGAACTGGAGTTATGAGTGGTTGTGAACTGCCATGTGGGTGCTGGGGATTGAAACCGAGCCCTGCTGGATGCGGTGGCACACTCACAGCTTTAAAACTGGCAGAGGCAGGTGGATCTATGAGTTCAAGGCCAGTTTGGTCTACACAATGAGTTCCAGGATAGCCAGGGCTACACAGGAAAATGCTGTCTCAAAAAAAAAATTAAAAAAATTAAAATGATGTGTGGCTTAAGGTAGCCTTGAAGTCATTGTGGTCTCCTGCTTTGGCCTCCTCAGTGTTAGCCGGGATCCAGACATGAGTGTCTTGGCTTCACCAGGACCTTTAGTCTCTTGACTACTCCATTTTCATTTCCTCCCATCAATGTCGTTTCCTCAAGGATCTCCTTGTTCAGTTTACCTTCTAAGACACATCATTCTAGCTATGCTCGCAAATCCCTTGATTCTGTCTTTATACTGTTGTCAGGCAGGACCCCCACCTGCCTAAATTTCTGCCTGAGCCTACCATCTATGTCTGCACTTGGAGAGCGGAATCTACCTAGAGGACCATGCGTAGCCAGGTTGACTTGTTTCACTCTTAAATCTCTAACCACAAACTCCAAAGGAACCCTTGGCCATGCTAAGCAACTCTATTTCCCTGTGAATGGTTAGGTCATAACTTTTCCTTCCTCGGATTCCAGGACCTCTTTCCACCTTCTCCCTGTCACCGAGAAACTGACTTACTGAGAAAGTAAGCAATCAAGGAGGTTTCCTGTGCTTCCCCCATCCCCAAACCTCCTACCTTGTCAGCATCTGCCTTCCTTCCTGCCCTCATGTGATGTGTTCACGCTTCTAAGACCAGCATTCCATCCCTCTCACCTACTTGGAATACTTTCTCCCACAGTGATTCCTGTCCCCTCTGCATCATCATGCTTCCCTCAGGATCATTTGTATTTGTTTACTCTGTGCAGGGATTCATAACAAAACCAGCTTAGAACTCAGTCACTTGGCTCATTCTCTTCACCTCTCAGTTCAAAATACTTCTCTCTCTCCCCCCTCTTTCCCTCCCCCTCTCCCTTAAAAGGTTTATTTATTTGTTTTATGTATATGAGTACACCGTCTTATTTTTAAGCTTATTTTATTTATTTATGAGGGCTCTATCTGCATGTACACCTACATGACAGAAGAGGGCATCAGATCCCATTACAGATGGTTGTGAGCCACCATGTGGTTGGTCAGAATTGAACTCAGGACCTTTGGAAGAACAGCCAGTGCTTTTAACTGCTGAGCCATCTTTCCAGGCTCAGAATGCTTGTATCTCTTAAGAGCTGTCATTCTCTTTATTCTGCAGTAGGCTCACTCGAGCTTAGCATGTTCTTCTTCGTAGCATTAATCTTTTTGAGGAAATAGGTTTAGTTTGCCCACTGTAGCCTATCATAGGGCACATAGAGATCCTTGTTCTTCTTGTACCACGTGTCTTAAGGGGCCTATACTTTCTGCAAAAAGTTAGGCAGGTCTTCGAAAGTTCAAGATGTTCCTGGGAGTGCCATCAAGCACAGAAAGCTTTTGATTATCTATTTTTAATATTTATTATTTTTATTTGATATGTATGGGTGTTTTGCCTGCATGCATGTCTGTGCACCGTGTGTGTGTGTGCTGGTGGGACTGGAAGAAGGAATGAGACCCCCCTGGAATTAGAGTTACAGATTGTCGTTAGCAGACACGTGGTGGTGGCTGGGATTGAACCCAGGCCCTCTAGAAGAGCAGCTAGCCATCTTAACTCCTGAGCCATCTCTGTAGCCCTTTTGTGATCCTCCTGCCTTTTCTTCCCAGGTGTTAGGATTACAGGTAGACGCTGCCACACCTATATCTTTTCTTTTTCCTCTCTCTCTCTCTCTCTCTCTCCCTCTCTCTGAAACAGGGTCTCTCTGTGTAGCTCTAGCCCCTAGCTGTCTTGCAATTTAATGAACCATATTCCATCTCCCCAGCCTTTTAAAAAATATCGAGACCCGCCCCCCCAGTTCTTATTATGTATTCTCTAGCTAGTCTTGACCTCACTCTAAAACAGGCTGACCTTCAATTCACAGCAATCCTCCTGCCTCAGCCTCCTAAATGCTGGAATTACAAGAGCACCACAGCCCTATTTATTTATTTATTTATTTGATCTTTAGATTTTTTTTTCCGAGACAGAGTTTCTCTGAATAGCGTTGACTGTCTTGGAACTCACTCTGTAGACCAGGCTGGCCTCAATCTCAGAAATCCACCTGCGTCTGCCTCCCAAGTGCTGGGATTAAAGGCATGCGCCACCACTGTCCGGTGATTTTTAGATATTTTAAGAAAGAGTATCATTGTGTAGCTTTTGCTGATCTAGAGCTCGCTATGCCAAGCTGGCCTTGAATTTACAGTGGTCCTTTTGTCTTGGACTCCCACCTGTTAGGGATTACAGGCATTTGACACTACACCTGGCTTACAGCATTTTATTATGTTAAAAAGAGTCCAGTAAATATTTGAATGAGGATCACATCAATTACGTTTAAGGGAAAACTGTCATCTTTACACTATTGAGTCCCTCCATGGTGTTTACTTTAAGTAGACAGTGTCGGAACTGGACTGAAGTCCAGAACACTAGTGTCTGCCAGAGAATTGCTTGGTATGAATACCCACACATAGCTGGCGTCAGGAGTGTTGTGTTGAAGCTGGGCTTGGTGGTGCACACATGCAATCCCAGCATTTGAGAGGTGAAGGTAGGAGGATCAGACTTCGAGGTCCTCCTTAGCTATCCGATGGGTTTAAGACCAGCTTAGGCTACATGAAATCCTGTCTCAGGAAACAACCAACCCAGAGAGTGTTCTGTGTTGACACCAGGTATGGCAGCACCTGACTGTAATTCTCCATCATTGCAAAAGCAGCTTTCGAAGGGAATAAGAAAGAGTTTATTCTGAGCCAATTATGAGTAACCATAGCTAGAAATAGGAATCGGGTTGCCTGGAATAACACATTAGAAGGTGGAAGCAATTACACACAATTTTTATTTTGTCTTTCTCTTCTTTCTCTTCCTCTTATTCTTTTACACATCCTGGGCTAGCATTGATTTGCTTTGTGTCTAAGGACAGTCTTGAGCCTCCAATCTGTGAATCCCTCCTGAGTGCTGGGATTGTGGATCCGCAAAATCATACCTAGTTTATGTGGTGCTGGAGCCACAGCCTAGGGCGTTGTGCATGCTGGGTGAACACTCTGCCAACTGAGCTATCCTCCCAGGGCCATGAAGGTTTTTTTGGTTTTGTTAGGGTTTCCCTGTGTAATAGTCTTGGATGTCTTGGACTCACTCTGTAGACCAGGCTGGCCTCAAACTCAGAGAGATACACCTGCCTCCTGTTTTCTGAGTGCTGGGATTAAAAGCATGCACCACCACACCTGGCTTCCTGTGAAGTTTTCCATGTCATAGAACCGAGGAAATCAAGACATTTTCTGATTATATTGGTGAGGGCCTCAGGCTTGTAAGTGTCACAGCTAAGCCAAGTCTGGAAGTCTCTGCTGTAGATGCTGTGTGATGCTCTCTTAGCTTTAGGTTAGTGCAAGCTAGCAGTTAATACTTTCCAGATGTGGTTTTTTTTTTTTTTTTTTTTTTTTTTTTTTACCTGATATCAAGTCAGATATAGAAAGTGAGTCATAAATGGCTAAAAGACTAAGGGGCTAAAAATAGCTCAAGATACTTTTGCTCATATCTGTAACAGTCTAACTTGTCACAATCATGGCATTCTAATCAGTCAGCCCTGTAGAAACTTTAGCAGATCCTGATTCTACAGCTTATTTAGATTCTAGAATTTTTAACAGAAGTTTGACCATTTTCCCCTGGGAACTTCACTTGGGAGGAGGAGGAGGAGGAAGAGGAGGAGGAGGAAGAGGAGGAGGAGGAAGAGGAGGAGGAGGAAGAGGAGGAGGAGGAAGAGGAGGAGGAGGAAGAGGAGGAGGAGGCAGGAGGATCTAGAATTCAAGGCTAGCTTGGCCATATAGTCCTTGTCTCAAAACAAAATAACAGTCAGGTAGAACCCAAAGTAATTTTCTGTGCTAGATGTGAAGAGAAAGAAATTTGTTTTTTATTTTCCAATAAATTCCTTAGTTCCATTTTCTTAGAGGAGGATTAATTGTGACATCTGTGTGTAAATGCTGTTTCTTTTTCTTTTCCTTTCCTTTTTTTCTTCCTTCCTTCCTTTTTTTTCTACTTTAAGTAGTATTTTTCTTTATATTTTCTAACTGGTTATTATTCTTATATTAAAAGCTATTAATTTTTTTGAGATATAGTCTCAATATGTGTCCTAGGCAGGCCTCATACTAGATAGCTATGAATGATCTTGATCTGATCCTCCTGCCTCCACCTCCCAAGTGCTGGAATTACAAGCATGTGGTGCTATGCCAAGTTTACCTATAAATAGTTTTGTGTGTATGGTACCAGAAGTTGAAGCTAGAGCTTCATGCATTGCATGTTAAGTAAACTGCCCAGAGCTGAGCTATAACCATAGCCCTTTAAAAACATTTGAAACAGACTCTCATTACATAGCTCAGGCAGGTCTTGAACTCTGGATTCTCAGCCTTAGTCTCTTGGGTAGCTAAGATTACTCTCCTGCCCCACCAGGCCAGGCTCATTTCTAATTTTTTTTTTGAGTGGGGGAAGGGTGCAGGCAAGGAAGAAAGATACAGAGAAGTAGATAGGAATGGAATCACTGATTTAGAAAACCTGGGTTCAGAGGCTAGAGAGATGGATCAGTGGTTAAGAGCACTGACTGCTCTTCTGAAGGTCCTGAGTTCAAATCCCAGCAACCACATGGTGGCTCACAACGATCCGTAATGAGATCTGATGCCCTCTTCTGGTGTGTCTGAAGATAGCTACAGCGTACT
Organism: Tokudaia tokunoshimensis; assembly: GCA_036184795.1. NCBI lineage: Eukaryota > Metazoa > Chordata > Mammalia > Rodentia > Muridae > Tokudaia > Tokudaia tokunoshimensis. Next base: position 68,898,926 of record BTHU01000003.1, on the reverse strand, counting down.
TACATATAATAATAAATAAATCCAGAGTTCAATAAATAAATCTTTTAAACAATCAAAATAAGGTTACTGAAAAAAAAAAAAGGAAAGAAAACCTGGGTTCAAGCTGGAGTGATGGCTTAATGGTTAAGAGCACTGGCTGTCCTTCCAGAGGTCCAGGATTTAGTTCCATTGCCCATGATGGCTCATCTCTGTCTGTACTCCAGTTTGAGGGGATCCGCACACTCTTTTAGCCTTGACAGACACCAGGCACATACATGGTGTAAAATGCTCACATATAAAATAAAATAAAAAAAATGTGTGTGTGTGAGAGGGGGGGAGGGGAGTGGGAGGGGGAGGGGGAGGAGGAGGGGGAGGGGGGAGGAGAGATGAGAAGGGAGAGAGGAGAGACCTGGACTCAAATACAAGTTCTGGCTGTTCGTCTGTGCTTGGCGCCAGTATCTGCAGTATCTGATTTTTCTGAGGTTTAAGTTTCTCATCTGCTAGGTAGACTTGTCACACCTTTCTTGTTCAATTAATGGTGTATTTATTTAACCCATACTTATTGAAGACCCACTCTTGTCTTTTCCTGTCTTGATGAATAAACTTCAGCTGTGTACTTGACACTGAATGTATGGTGTTAGATAAGATAGACAAGGTCCTTGGGCCTCGGAGGCTGTCATCCTAGTAGATCGTGAGAATCAAATGAAATAAATAATGTAGTGTCACCATGCCTAGAACCAAGGCCCTAAGACTGCTGCCACCCTTCCCTTCTGCTGGTAGTGGAAGTGTTGAGCTTACGATGCTGCTAAAAAACCCTGCTAGGAATTTGCCTCGTGTCATCTAGAGATCTGTTTGGCAGATCTTTGCCTTTGTCCAAATGTTGACTCAAAGGTTGAACATGGGGGCTGGAGAGATGGCTCAGTGAGTATGCACACTGCTCTGGCAAAGGACCCAGGTTCAGTTCTCGGCACCCATGTGGCAGCTTACAACATCTGTAATTCCTGTTCAGATACTCTCTTCTGACCTCTGTGGTCACCAGGCATACAAATGGTATATATACATACCACATGTTGGCAAAATGCCCATACGTATAAAATAAAATGAATAAATCTAAACACTAACACAACCCCCCTCCACCCCAAAAATCTCCTAGCATTGAGAATCAAGCTCTATATGAGGCACCCTTCAATCTGACATCCACTAGTTGTTCATCAGTGACATTTATGTTGTAATTGTTTATCTGGCAACAAATCCTTTCATCATGAAGGCAGACTTGCAGAATCCATTGGTTTCATAGCCATGACTCTTTGTCAAGAGCACCCTAGAAAACTAGATAACCTGGTATTTTTGCTATTCCCCTGACCTACTGGGTGGTGACTAAACTGAGAAGACATTAGGGCGATGCAAATGAGCAGCGGCGGTACTGCTTTGTGAAGGGGGAAGGTAGTTTACCATCAGCCATAGTGTCTGTTTGCATCCCTTGGATGCGGGACCTCCAGACAGTGCCATCTGGGATCATATCCTTATCCTTCAGACTAGACGTAGGTGTTGGCATTGTCTGGGGGAAGGCACCCGTATTTCCCTCTCTCCCTGCCTTGAGTGCCCTAACCTTCCCCTTTTACATCTTCTTAGGATGTGGGCTCTCTAGATGAAAAGATGAAGAGCTTGGACGTGAATCAAGACTCAGAGCTGAAGTTCAATGAGTACTGGAGATTGATTGGGGAACTGGCAAAAGAAATCAGGAAAGAGAAGGCCCTGGAGATCCGGAAGAAGTAAAACCTGCTGTTGGGATGGGGGCCTGCGGGGCCTGCTGGGCGGGGCCGGGAAACACTCCATTCCCCCAAATAAAGCTTCCTCCTTGAAACACAGATGCTTGTTTTTATATGCCACCTGATTTCTTTTCTTGAGACTGGGAGATGGGAAAGCTCTGTTTTTACCTGAGATGAAAACATGAAAATTATGGGTACTTTGAAGACAAGGAATGTGGTTCATCTTCAAATATCTTACAGCATCTAGAACTATGTGATTTATTTTGTTTTATTTTTATTTTTGTCCCTCTGCTGTTGAGGACAGAACTCAGGTCCTTGAGTATGTGTGACATAGCAACAGATCTTGCACTAAGTAGGTGCTCAATAAATACATAGTTGATGAGTGAAAAAAGTACAGAGATTTGAGGCAGGCAAGGCAGCTTTTGACACTTACCTCCATGACTCCAGTTCCTTGTTTCCCCCCTATAACTCCTAAAGTTTGTCCTTTGGCTGGTACTGGTAATAATGGACATTGCTAAACATTTAATCTGTATTGCCCTAGTTAACTGTCACAGCTGTTAAGGCTAATTCAATGAATTTTTGCAGTGTTGAGGATTAGACTAAGATCTTGCACACATTAAGCAGTTGGGAGGAGCCACACCCCCAGCCCTCTCTTAGCTTTCTTTTTATGTTGTTATTTTATTTTAAGGACTTGCTACCTTCAGCAGTCCTCCTGTGTGCTGGGATTACAGGTGCATCACTCCTTCTGGCTCTGAGGAAACATTTTTAGGGAGGTTAGGTTACAAAGACAAGAATGGCTAGAACTGGCCTGGAGAAGTATTGCTCAGATATGATACGGAGAGGGAGCTGTGGTAGTATGGAGCACTTAGGGACAGAGTTGTCCCTACCCAGCATTCCCTGACTTGAGAGGCAAGTGTTTTGTATAACTCACCACTAGAGAGAGTAGGGGTGTGGCAGTGATGTAAGCCCTAGGTTGTCACTGCTGTAACTGTGGATGTCCACTTGGGGCAGCTAGTCAACCAGAGAAAAATTAACAGAGACAAATTCCCCATCAAGAGGCAGGAAAAAGACTCCAGAGGGACCTCAGAGGGGTCCCTGGGCTCTCTGAGGGGATGTTGGCAGAGACATTTGAGAGGTTTTCGAATTTCTCGGCCCCTCAGACTGCGAGACCCTTGTCGGGTCTCCAGACTGAAGCCTTTCAGAGGTCTCCAAATGAGATGTAGACGAATCCCTGATTGAGATCAGAAATACAGGGCCCCTCCAGCATGTGACACAGGAAGACTAGACATGTGCTCTGATTTCAGAGTAAGGAAGGTAATTTTGACGCTCGCTAGACCTATGCAATCTCTCCACTGACTCCTCTGCCCTTCCACCTGTCTCTGCTTCCCCGTGGCTTTAGGTCCTAGGTCCTGGGCAAGTAGGAAGGCTAGTGGGTAGGTCACAGTCCCAGGAAGTACAGTTCAGGCTTCCCCTGGGGTGCCTGGGTGGTAGCTTGGAGGACTGGTGTTGAGATGCTGGTTCAGGGAGAGGGTAGGACTTTGAAGGAGGGAGGAGGTAGAAGTGTAACCAGTTTGGAGAGGTTGCTATCTGCCAGGTAACTCCTTTGAGCCTTGCACATGTGTACCCTGGGCTGCTGCAGGGTGCTGGCAGGACTCCAGGTGAAGACTCAGTGTGGTTCCCAGTACCAGGGCACACTTCTCTGGCCTCTCCTTTAACCTTTCATCTCTAGGCTGTCAGGACTGAGAGGCTTGGCTCTAGATTTCAGCAGGCCAGAGTGTTCCTAGTCAAATTAGCTCTAGTTGGGAGGGAGAGGAGAAGAGAAATGTCAAAGCACAGAGATCCGTGGGTCTCTTTCAAGCTCCTCCTTCCAGAAACTTACCTTGATCAGCCCTTGCTTCTCTTTTGTTAGACTCCCTTTGCGCCCCTGCCTCATAGCTGCTTCAGACCCTCTCTGCACCCCCTAGCTTTCCTTTCTCCTCTCCCCATGATGCTGTAAGGTGATCTTGTGCCAGGGGCATCCCATACCCAGCCCTCTATGGCTTCCTCCTCATGATAGGGGTGGGGACTGGCTCTGACTGTAGAGGGTGTGGCTCATAAAGCTGGCTCCAAGCCCAGGAGGCTGCAATGGCTGGGGTGACTGAGGGATAAGGCCCTGGCCCTGCCCCCCCCCGCCTCCCCTCCCTTCCCCCAGGTATAAGAACTGAGCTCAGGTGAGCTGGCTCCTCCAGCCTGTCTCCCAGCCGCCAGCAGGTAAGAAAGCTCATCTCCTTCAACCTGGATGGGCTGTCCTTCAGGGAGCACCCCATGCCTCACTTGCCCAAGTCTTACAGGGGTGGCTGGAGGAGGTGGGAAGGAATGAAGCTGAGGGGGATTCCCTCTGAGTGAGTTGGCTTGGGGGCTGTGGCCTTAGCTCCTGGAGTTTTGGCAGGGACTGGATCAATGTGGAGTACACTCCAATATCTTAGGTGAAGGTATATGTTGGGTGGAGCCAAACATGATCATGAGAAAGAAGAATGAGCTTTCTTCTCACCTTGGGCCTCCCCCTCCTCCAGGTAGATCATGATCCATCAGCTCCTGTGGGGCAGGCTATAGGACAGACGACAAACCTCAACTCACAGAAGGACCAGTGTACCAGGAACCATGGGACAGTGTCGGTCAGCCAATGCTGAGGTGGGCCCATTCATCTGGCCTGTCTTTCTGTTCTTACATTCTCCTCTTCTGTTATGAGGGTTCCCCACCCCCCGAATTCTGCTCCTTTTCTAGGCCTTGACCTGTAGATATTCTCAGCAAGCCCCAAATCCCCTCCCTTGTGCCCACACAGGGTGATGATGCAAATGAATTTCTTCTGGAAATAGGATGTCTGGGCACATGCTAGGGCCTGCCCTGCCTGAGATCGGGGGCGGAGGGCTTGCCTAATCAGTGGCTTAGGGCAGAGGCCACTGAGCCCTAGACGCTGTGCTAGAGGAGAGGGAATGGGCAGGATTCTGGCCTCTAGAGTGTCGTCTAGCCACGTTCTACCCTGTTGATTCTCCAGGCTTCTGAGAAGGGTTTCGTAGGGTGGGTGGGCCCTCCTGATGTGGGTTGTATCTCCTATCTTCAGGATGCCCAAGAATTCAGTGATGTAGAGAGGGCCATTGAGACCCTCATCAAGAACTTCCATAACTACTCTGTGGAGGGTAAAAAGGAAACACTGACCCCTGCTGAACTTCGAGACCTGGTGACCCAGCAGCTGCCACACCTCATGCCGGTACTGGGGGAGTGGACCCTCCCCATCCATACCCCTGACTTCCCAAGCTAGTGCTCCAAGACCCCACCCACACTGGCATTGGGAACCTCCTACCTTTCCCTCTTGCTCCTGGTAGACTCATGTCCTACTATTTGCCCCAGGCTAGGGTGGGGCAGGAAGATCTGGAAGTGCTGTCCTGTTGAGTTTTGATGTCTTTCCTGTCCTCAGAGCAACTGTGGGCTAGAAGAGAAGATTGCCAACCTGGGCAACTGTAATGACTCAAAACTGGAGTTTGGAAGCTTCTGGGAGTTGATTGGAGAAGCAGCCAAGAGTGTGAAGATGGAGAGGCCTGTTGCTCGGAGCTGAGGACTTCTACTTGGAACTTGTTGGGGGTGTTGGGGGTAGGGGATTTTAGAGGCCCTGGAAATAAAACTCTCAACCTCTCCCACCCCCTTCCCTAACATGCACCTCTTCTCATCTCTGCAGTGTTCAGACTCAGGACAAGCTTCCCTGTGGGCTCTGTGGAGCTCCTGGGTCCAGAAGTCCTCATCTCATGGGAGTTCAGGGGGTGGGTTGGGGCTGGAGAGGAGATACAGGGATCCTGGAAGGGTAAGGGCCAAGCAATTTGGTAGTAGGGGAAGGGCAGAAAGGTACTGGGCTGTGGGAAGTGATCCAAAGAGTGGGGCTGGGAATCTGGCTGCATATTTGGTCCTGAAAAGGGTGTCTGAGAACTACTCCCTTCTAATCTTGTCCAACCTAAACTGTAGTTGTCTGCCCTGTGCTATCGTTGTTGCTTCCAGCTCTGCCCCATCCTCCTCCCAGTGTCTGTCCCTGAGTAGGGGCAGGGGAAACAGGAGCAGAGTTGCAAAAGAGGCTGAGGAGGGCATGACTTCATGACTTTGGGGTGAGAGGACCAGCTAGATGCTTGGGCATTTCTGGATGGTTATTTTATATTATTTGATTAATAAAAATATTGGAAAATGTAAAATGCATTGTCTTGACTCTTTATCCCTCTCCTCTGCCCAGTATTCAGGGTCCAGGAGTGTGGGGTTCTTTGGGATGATGGCAGAGTCATTGATAGGTGAGAGATATGAGGGTAGAGTGGTTGGCAGTAGAAGAGACTAGGTACTCACTTCTCTCCATGGACATGGGTTGAGGGTGGTCCCAGCTCTAAAATCTAGGGAAGCATGCATCTCAGAGAGACAGGCTCCTCCTTGCCTATCCAGGGCTGGTCCTCTGATAGGAGATAAAACACATGTATGCATACCTAGGGAAAGGAATGAGCCATGTGTGTCCTGGGGCAGAGCTGACTAATGTGAAAGGAAATAAATACTTAGAAACAGGTCGAGTAGCTGGAGTTTGGATCCTAACTCTGAAACTTAAAGCTTTGAACTCTGGGCACTCTCTTATAGTGCGTTTTCTCATGGGGATGGTGAATAGTTCTCTCATAGGAGAAATATGTGACCCATCACGTGGAATACTTACCAGAAAGCCTGTCACAGCGAGTGCCTAGTAGGTGGAGGGTGAATGAAAGTGAGGACATGACTGATGCTAGGTATGGTTGAGGAGAAGGTTTTTGTAGTAGATATGAGGGAGAGAATAACCAGAGGCATCTGGAAGAATCCAGACTGAACATGGCCAGTAGAATAGACCATGGGGGGAAAGAGAGGGAGAGAGAGCAAGAATGAGAGAGGGGCAAGAGAGAGGACCAAGAGGACAAAGAGGAACCAAAAGAGTGTGTGGCCAAAATGGCCCAGTTATATAGGAATCAGAAGTTGGAGGAATGGAAGTGAAGCTCGGGGGCTGGAGAGGTTTCGGATAGGTAGTGAGGGTGAGAAGCGCTGAAAGGAACCAGGACTCTGTAACAGGTGATACTGAGAGTATCTGGCTTGGGTAGGCTGGATAGGCACCACAGCTAGCCATTTGTCCAATGTTTTCTTTGACATTCCTGCCTTTTTGTTGATGATAAGGGGCAGCACAATCTTTTCTGTAACTGCTTCTTAGCTGAAATTGGGGCATTACTGTCATAGGCCTAAGAAGGTTAGAATGTTGGTCAAAGGCTGGGATAGGAGAAGAGTGAAGGCTGGGGGACATCTGTTTCCCTCACTGCCATGTTTTGAGGGACCACCTGGGCCTAGTGAAGTACAGGCTTCTTTAGAGAAGTCTAGGACATAGGTTCTAAGGAACAACTGGAGCTGGCACGTGGCAGCAGGTTTGGAGCAGTTTGCATTCTTCAGCAGCCTGGAAACTTTGCTGGTACAGATAAAGATAATAGAGACAGAAGGTAAAGTTAAGGGGCTTAGGAGAAAATTTTTATCCTGGTTGAACATTTGGAACTTCCAAGCTTGTGGTCCTGGTAGTTGCAGGTGTGTGGGGTGGGGAACGGAGAGTCCCAAGACCAGGGGTAAGGGAGAGATCACATCTTCAGGAAAAGGCAGGAAGGGAAATTTAGGCTGTTGATTAAAAGGAGTACTTATCTGGAGTCCATTTGACCTGTGAGAGGTAGGTCCAAGTCTTTCTTATTTATCTATTTATTTATTTATTTATTTATTATGTGTACGTACACTGTATCTGTCTTCTGACACTCCAGAAGATGGCGTCAGATCTGTTATAGATGGTGGTGAACCACCATGTGGTTTCTGGGATTTGAATTCAGGACCTTTGGAAGAGCAGTCAGTGCTCTTAACCCCTGAGCTCTTAACCCCCAGTAGATGCAAGTCTTATGACTCTCTGATGCTTACAAGAATTTTTTTAAGTTTACAAAAATAGGAGCTCACTCTGTAGACCAGGTTGGCTGGATCTCTGGATCTCAAAAAAGACCCACCTGCTTCTGCCTCCTAGTGCTGGGATTAAAAGCATGCGCTACCATGGCCTGGGTTGAAGTCTTAATATAACACTATAGCACGGGGAGACAAATAAGTCTGAAACATTTCTCATTTTTCACATACCTTACATTACTTTCTTATTAGACCTTTACAAATTGCATTTAGATAACTTAAAACACCTTAGACCTCACAACTCAAGCTTTCACACCCTCAGACCTTTACAGCTTGCATTTATATACCTTAAGTTACTTTCTGAGACCCTTACATCAACTTCAAACCTTTTCCTTCCATCCAGTCATTTGGCCATGAGACACAGGTGGTTGGTTATTGAGAGCAGTCATTGCAAAACAGGTTCCTTTAAATAAAGGAATAGTAAAAAGTTGCATTGAAACCTGTTTTGTGAGTTTGTCTTTTTCAGTGTGAAGTCAGCCAACAAGGTATCTGTGTCTGTGTGTGTCTGCCTTTCTCAGCAGGAGACCTAGTAGCACTAGAAATAAGTGAGGCCTGATTTTATACATCATATGAAATGGACTGACCAAGCAGCTGCAGCTGGCCACGGGGAAGGAGCTGGTTTGTTTTCTGCTGTCAACATAAAGCTATATAGTTAGTCATCAACACCATCAGAGATTTGAGAGGGATTAATTATAGCAGGGAGTATAATCCAAATGGCCTAATGTATTCATTAAAATGACAGAGACTTACTGGCTACCTAGATGGTTACCCTAGGCTCACTCTGGTGGTCTCAATGGCAGGTTGGGGGTAGAAGAAGTTGGTCTTTGGCTGTCACACAGGACAACATTAACTCTCCAGTTGCTACACAGGACAGCATTGACCTTCAGCTGCCAGACTTAGAAGGTCTGAGAGATTTTTCTGTGGAGTGGGAACTTGAGAAAACTGACATACATTGATGAGGCAGAGCAGGACAGTCAACCCAACAGGGTCTACAGTTTGGGCAGAGTTGTGGTGGCAGTTCTTTCCCCAGTGGTTAGCACTACCACAATCCAGGTCGTCGTCTATGCCCCATCACCTTCTTTGGAGACCTTAGATTTCCTCTAGGAGCTTGCAGTTATGGCTGTCATGGGAAGCTTTTTCCATTAAATAATTTAGATGCCATAGTCTTCAGATCATTGAGTTTGAGGACCATCATCTATTAAGTATACCTTATTTAAACACACTTTGCTTGTTTTTTTAGTTACTTGCTTTAGACTTAACCTCAAAAAAAAAAAATGAATACAGGAGGCTAAATAAAGCTTGTCCCTGTAAATAAATTACATTTGTACTTAGCATGACTGTGCACATAATTCTGAGCACATTAAAGAATTTGACCATTGTATAAGGTGGCTGACCATTAACTTGCATATCTTAATTATCTTTAATAGTTTACAAGTTAGTACCTTTTAAACAATATTTATTTTAATTTTATGAACAACAGTGTTTTTTGTCTGCATGTGTGTCTGTATGAGGGCAGGGGGAAACTGCATGGGAGTGATGGGAACTGAACCTGAGCCATCTTTCCAGCCCGAGTCAGCACCTTTTATAAGATTAGGATTTTTACAAATGTATCCCTGTTAAGTTTGAGCCTTAAAACTTAAGAGTTGAAGATTTAATTAAACATTTCTAGCAGCAACATAAAACTTTAAACCATAAGTAAAGTCCACAGAGAGACTGAGAACTTTACAAAACCCTAAATATTCTCCACAGAGGGATTGGGAACCTTATTTTCTTGATTTTTTTTTAAATAGTGAATGATTACAGAATATCAAGGGTTCTTGTAAGACTCACTTTATTCAAGTAGCTAAAGCTTAGCAAAGACGAAGAAGCTAGACATCTGTCTTCAAGTCAGTTACTGTTAACCTGAGTAGACCTTAGGAATTTATAAATCTTATTATCAAAAATATACATTATTTATCAAACATGTTGTTTCTTATTTAAATGTTCTAGAAGCCTGGTGTTAAACAGCAAAGGCATGAATGGTTAGACATACATCCCTAAGATAGTTTCTATTAACCTGGGTAGAGTTTTATAACCTTAGGAACTTATCATCATACGAAAGTCCATTCTAATCCAAAATGTTTTGGAGATCAGTTGTTGCTTTCTTAGTCTAAACAGGAGATAACAATGATAAGCAAATTGCTCAGTAGGTCTAAAAAGTTTTAACATAGTTGTCTTAGTTGCTGTATTCCATATGGACATCTTAATCAAGATTGTGGTGAAGGTACATTACATATACTCTCTTTTAACCTTAGTAAAGATGTCTTTCAGCCACATGGTTGTTTGCATCTTGATGAGGTCATCAGCCAAGATGGAGGTGAGCTACATGGTTGCTATTTAAAAACATTTTTCTAGTAGGTCTATTTTTATTAAAAACAAGAGTTGAATCCAAGTTACATATACAGTATATTCTAAACCAGAACTGAATCATATATGTCTTAGGGTTTTACTGCTGTGAACAGACACCATGAACATGGCAACTCTTATAAAGGACAACATTTAATTGGGGCTGGCTTATAGGTTCAGAGGTTCAGTCCATCATCATTATGGTGGGAAGCATAGTAGCATCTAGGTAGGCATGAGGCTAGAGGAGCTGAAAGCTCTACATTTGTTCCGAAGACAGCTAGAAGACTGGCTTCCAGACAGCTAGGACCAGGGCCTTAAAGCCCACACCTACAGTGACACACTTCTTTCAACAAGGTCACATCTACTCCAAAAGGCTATACCTCCAAATAGTGCCACTCCCTGGGCCAAGCATATTCAAACCACACATACACACACACACACACACACACACACACACACACACACACACACAAACACACACACGCACACACACACACACACAAACACACACACGCACACACACACACACACAAACACACACACATATAAAATTAAGATCACCTATGTATAGATTAAGTCTTTTGTTATTAGTTTTAAGTTAAATTTTTACAGATTTTAAAAAACTTTTCATTGATTCTCTGTGAATTTCATATTATTTACTCCAATCCCACTCATCTCATTCTTTTTACCTTTGCAATACCCCCTCCCCCAAACAAAACAAAACAAAATGAAAAAAACCCATCTTGTCACGGAAGCTGTAGCATGTCACAGTGTGTAACACAGTATATAGCCTTTTGTCATTGTTACAGATTTTTTTTTATCATAATCAATGAACTTACAAAAATCTGACATAGTTTATAGCATAATCTCAAGAGATTTTTTTAAAGAGCAGAGAGTAAAGAAATAGTAGAGATAAAAGTTTTTTTTTTTAATGGAAAGTAGAAAAACCTTAGAGATAAGAGACTTTTGGAAGTATAGAGCAGAGAAAATTTAGATATAAGAGATCTTGGGATCATTTGTTTGTGCTGTGGCAGATGTTGTAACCATATGAGAGAATTAGGAAACTGAGTGTGTCAGCTTTTGGCCATTGACTGAACTGTACTGAGGCCAAGCTGTTTTCAGTAAGAAAGGAGGTTTTAATAAAACTTCTGAGTTAAAGGAAGAAGAAATATGGGACCCATATTAAGACCCAGGAGGCAGTAAGAAAGCCAGAGTCCCAGAAGGATGAAAGGAAGCGGTGGGATTTCCAGGAAGGAGGTGAGAGACAGAAGGGACAAAGGTCACAAATAGGAACTCTGCCTAAGGGAGGATTCCAACATCATAGAGGGTCAGGAAGACATCCGGACAGTATGGGAGCACAGTTCCTGGAGTGGTGGTGAGGAAGCTCCCGGAAGGAGCTGAAGACAAAGGGAACAGAAGTTACCTCCTCTGACATGATGTCAAGAATAACGGGGCACCCCAAATGAACTGAGAGCCTTGTCAGAGAGAAATGTCTCAAATCACAGAGGAGGGGCATCCCTAGTAGGGCGAGAGGAACTTTCTGGCGTAAAGGTCTGGCTTTTGTGGTAAAAGAAGACAGCTCCGGGGGTGACACTTGCTAAGTAGAGGAGGAGAGATGAATGGTTAGAGCAGGTAGAGAACACAGCTGAAGAGGTGACTGGGAGAGGCTTTTGGGAAAAGGAGGGAGGATTCCAATAGAGAGAGAGGAGAAAGTGTCTTAGTAGGGAGATGCCCAAATGGTGGGTGCCCTGGAGGGTGTAACAGGCTCCAGGAGCCAGAAGGACATCTACTGAGTAAGTAAGGAGAGATCAATGGTTAGAGCAGGTAGTAGGAAGAGGCAGATTTTAGAATTTGGAGTCAAATTTTGTGGGTGGCAGAAGCCAGCAGAAACAAATGACCCGTACATTCTTTAGGAGAGTCAAACAAGCAGCTTGGTTAAGCAGCTTGGTTCTGTTAGGAGAGAGGCCAACTGAGTTCCGTCAGGAGGTATATATATACACATATACCTCCCAGGTTTCGAGCACCAGATGAATGGAAATGATGACATGACTGTTCCTAGGTCTTGTTGAGGAGAAACGTTTTATTGTAAATATGAGACAGTATATCCAGAAGTGTCTTAAAGAGTTCAGACTGGACGTGGTAGCAGAATAGACCAGGGGAGGAGAAGGGGTTGGGGAGGAGGGGTTGGAAAGAGAAGAGGGGTAATAGAGGGGACCAGGAGCCAAGAGTGGAGGACCAAGGCCGAAGCTGAGAAGATAAAGAGAACCAAGAGAATGCGTGGCTAAAATGGGTGGGTTATATAGGAAAGAAGCTGGGGGAAGGGAAGCTCAGGGGCTGGAGAGGTTTAGGGAAGGGGTTGGAGGTGAGAAGGGTTGAGAGGAGTCAGGATGATGTAACTAACAGATGCTGAGAGAGCGGGCATGCGCTTTGATATGGTTTTTTTTTTCTCTTTTTCGAGATAGGGTTTCTCTGTGTAGCCCTGGCTGTCCTGGAACTTACTCTGTAGACCAGACTGGCCTCGAACTCAGAAATCAGCCTGCTTCTGCCTCCCAAGTGCTGAGATTAAAGGCGTTGGTGCTGCCACCACTGCCCTGTAGCACTTTGATATGTTACTAGGCACCCCAGTTAGCCATTTGTCAGGTGTGTGTGTGTGTGTGTTCTTTTGTCCCTGACAGAAGTCATCATGAAAGTGGACCAACGGGTCCTCTCTGTTTGGCTGCAGCCAGTTGAAGCTGGCCAGTTTCCTTGGGCACCTTCAGGAAAGGTGTGTACAGGGCTAGGGGCTTGCAGTGGAGGTCTGCTGTGCAGGAGAGTCTTAGGAATGAAATCCTTAAGCTTAGGGTGGCTGAGCTGGAGAGGGGAGACCAGAAAGAGCTGTTGCATTTGCTCTAGCCAACAGAAATCAAGCGTTAGACTCCTTAATCCCAGCAGCAGAGAAATCCTGTGGCCAGGGAATCTGACTTGTCTTTGGTGGGGGTTGCCCTGAAACCTGGCTCTCAGTGACCTAGGTGAGAAAAGCAGGTGATGAGCCTTCTCTTTCTTTCTTCTGCCTTGTAGGATTCTGCTTAGAGCCTGTGGGTTTAGGAGGGTGGGGTTGGGGGACTGCCAGCTTCTACCACTCCTTCTAGGGTGAAGGTAGAGGGGTGTTAAAAAAAAAAGGTGTGTATCCCTTTAACAAGGGCCCAACCCCAGGGCCAAGTCAAGAGTTCAGTCACTACCTTCCCACAGTCAGCTCAGCCAGGCAAGGCCGGGAGGGAGTGGGACAGATTCTGGGAGTGCAGTGGGGAGGAGTCCTGGCTCCGCTGAGCAGGAGCTGCAGTCAGTGCCACAGCCCAGGCCTCAGAGCCCTGCTGGAGGAGGTGGACTCGGAGGAGGCAGGTGAGCCCCCAAGGCCCAGCTGGGGAGGTCTGGGGCTGCTGTAGGGACTCTGAAGCCTTGGGGTGGGGGTCGGGAGAAGGGTCAAGGAAGGGAGCCTGAGGAGAGGTGCCTGCCAGAAACAGGGCAGGAAGATTTTGGTAATCATTAACTCTCCCCAAAGGCTAGTTAGGGTATGAGCAGCTTTGTGAAACCTGTAGAGGAGTAGACAAGATAGCAGGACCCTCTCCCCGGCCAAGCAGCCGACCTGGCTCATCTCCAGGGGCTGGGACGTTGGGCAGAACATTCCAGGGCCTTGCCCACAGCTGTTGCGTCCTCTCTAAACAGGGAGGAGAGTGTGTCTTGGTGGGCGTTAGGGACACGGGCCTCACTGGACTACGGAAGCTGTGACCTGGGAAAAAGAATGGTGTTCAGGAGGAACTGGAGAGGGCCCAGAGACCCTAAGAAGCCAGGAAAGGGAGGCAGGGGCTGAGGTGGCTTCTCTTCCACCTGGGGCACAGGCAGAACCTGGATGCAGTCCTCATTTGCTCTGGGTGGCGTTTCTTGGGAGTGGCCTGGGGAAGCCTGTGAGGGCCCCTGGATGGGGGAGAGGGAAAGAGAAAGAGGAAGGAGTGGAGCTTCAAACTGGCAGCTCTTTCGCTCTAGAACCCAGGCAGGTCTCAGCTTGACTGGCTTTGCCTGGCAGAGCCAACTGCGCTGTAGGAGTGTTTGCCTGCCCGGCCCGTTTGCAGTGGTGGCAAGGCCAGGGGCGATGGATGCTAAGGTGGGCTCAGCCTCTACTCAGGAGAGGAATTCTATGAATGCTGGAGAGGCCTGGGGTAGAGAGGTGTGTGTGTGTGTGTGTGTGTGTGTACGACACGACACCCAGTTACAACATTATGAGTTGGGGGAAAAAGTTCGTAGGACTTCTTGCTTCAGCAGAAGTTTGGCTGAAGATAAGTGGGGTACTTAAGCAGATCGGGACTGGCAGAGTTGATGTGGGTTGATATATGGGTATGATGTCACGCGTCCTGTGAGGGCTCAGAGGTAGGAGCTCCTCTGTGAACCATCAGCCTCCAACACGGGGAAAAGAGCCTGAGGGAGCAGAGAGACTGGGGAGATTCTCTTGGAACAGTCTTGCAAACAGAGATTATAGCCTGCTTCGGTTACTGTACTAGCCCTGCATGTTGATAGCAGTTGGGAGGAGTGAGTTGACTGAGAAGGGGATGGCTGAATGAATGAGATGAATGTATTGCTGAACGGATAGGTGAATGAATGAAAGTAATCAATGAGGCCATTGGTGAATGAGGATGGAAAGAGGGTGAGTGAACTTGAGGTAGATGAGAGGGACACAGAGAATACCACAGTTCAAACTGAAGGTCTTGTAGGCTTTGGGGAAGATCCTAAGTACGAGAGATGAGTAGGGATGTAGTCAACATTTGGAAATAAGTAACCACTTAAGTGTACATGAGGTGAACCTTGGAGAGTGTGGTGGACATTCAGAACTCCAGACCAAGGAAAGGGATGGGGACCAGACTTGGGAGAGGGAGGGTGGGGCTCGAGTGGCTGAGATCCAGGGGCATGGTCAGGACAATTTGGGTTTTTGGAAAAGTCAGCAAGCCAGGCTCAGGTGGGCGGGGGTGGGGGATGGAGGGGAGAGAGCCTCCTGGTTGCTCAATGATGAATCAGTCCAGGAGACTAAGAGAACATTGAGGGACGGGTGGGGCCTAAGGTGAAAGGCCCCTTTAGGGGAAGGCCCTTTGAAGTGATTCCCTATTGCTGCCTTTTAGGAAGGCTTCAGTGTACACTGGTATCCCATGTCCTCATAACCCCCAACTCTCATTCCAAGACTTGTCTGTGAAGAAGCTACCTTCAGGATAGGTCTGCCTAGGAGAATGGCACACTCCCCACACCTGGAGGTCCTCAGGCCTGCCTAGCTGAAGGATGGATGGGGCAGTCGCAGGAGCAGGTGGCTGTGAAGTGGCTGGGGTAGTTGAGCCTGTCTTCTGCCCCCCAGGGGAGGGCGGAGGAGAATAATGACACCTGACTGCTGCACTCTGATACTCTGTCTTCAGAAAACACTTCAGAGACACACTTGTCCAGATGGTTATCTCAGAGCTGTCCATTTCATAAAAAGAACCTTGGGAGGAGGCAGATCCCTGGGAGGAAAGCCTGGGAAAGAGTCAGGACACTAAAGCTGCGTCTCTGGTCGGCCCAGTGCTCCTGGGATAGGCGGCTGCATCATCTGTTGGGTGTTTCTCTGTCAGTTGTTTGTTTGGCTGCTGCGAGAAGCCAGGTAGGGATCGGACATAGTACTAAGGGGTAGAAGGAAGCTCCCTTGATGGAGGAACAGAACTGAATGCAGGTAGAGGGAAAGCCAGATTGGCCCTTTTCAGAGAGCAGCAGTTTCTCAGTGACCTATTCCATCCCTGCCTTTGACTGTTTCCTACAGCACTCTTCATTTGGAAGTGGAATGGTGGGGGTGAGGATAGCAGTGGAGGGGTCTCCAATTCACATCTTACTCTCAAGACTTGAGAGAGAGAGAGAGAGAGAGAGAGAGAGAGAGAGAGAGAGAGAGAGAGAGAGAGAGAGAGAGAGAAAGAGAACTGAATATAGTAGCCCTTCCTGATCTGCTGCAGGTTCCAGAATCTCTAGGAACACCGGCCATCCTCACGCTACCCAAAGGGCATCAGGGCAGACAGTCATGTGTTGAAAAGCCTTTTTCTTCCTTATTTGTCTATGTTAGAGATTTGTCTGTATGTCTTTCAAACATTAAACTCCACTGCTACACCCTTAACAAACAGAGTATGGGGAAGAATATAGTTTCCTGTGGGTTTGGCACTGTGTCAGCCGTCCTTCCGGCCATAGACCAGAGTGGTCGGGAGGGTAAGGAGGAGAGGATTTCTTACGAGACATGTCCCAGTCTCACCACTCTCCCTCTCAACACCCCCTGCTTCTGCATCCTGGCCAACTTCCTCCTGTTCTTATTGTTCCTTAAGAAAAAGATGCATAAAGGTGTAGAAAGGTGATCAGGGGCTGTGGGCACCTGGCTTTAGGGCAGGACAAAGGTGGGATATCTCCTTCGAGCAGGGCACTGGGCCAGGTATTGTGTGCCAGACTAGTTACCAAGATTAAAAGGAGGGCACTTGTATATTCAGGATTTAACAAACCTTGCCCTTGAATCTACAAATTCTGCTATTCGGATCAGGGAACAGCATCTGAATGTTAAGAAACACTATGCTGGCTTTATAGATGGAGAAATAAGAGGCAGAGACTAACCAAACCAGCTAATGGCCCCAGCTGGTGTTGACACAGTGAAGACAGACATGGCTGAGGGAGTCCAGAAAAAGTGTAGGGATGACAGAGGTCAAGGCGCATTTCCTGCAGGCACAGGTTGGGGAGGGCCAGGGTGGCAGGCAGGTGTCAGCTGAGAGGAGTGGGCGAGGGAGAAGACATGATAAAGACAAGGCTAGAAAGGACGTGGTAAGGACAGGAGGCATGTTAGAGTCTGGCGAAGGAGACTACCTTTTTGAATCAGGTGGTGGGTGCACAGCCTGGCCTGGTGGCTGTGTCATTTGGTGTCCACCTCCCCTTCCTGGGACCAGCTGAGTAGGAGCAGCAGGAGTTCATTGTTGTGCTTGAGGGTGGGAGGGGAGTTTGATTTGCCAGGCTGATCTGGAGGGGCTCTGGGCATGGGCGGCGACACACAGACTAGATCCGCCTGCTCCCCTCATATCCTGTTATTCAGAAGGCTGTATCCGCTTAGAGTGTGAGTGGCCTTTTGTTCTGGGGTGAGGGGGTGATGCATGTAGCCTTTGCCAGGCAACTGCTGGGTCCAGAGGCCCAGAGTCTGTCTCCAGCTGGGGCAGAACTGGGCCAGGATCTTCCTTAGGTAATGGGGTAAAGGGTGTCGTCGGGCCATGATGTATACTTAAGGAATAGTTATGAGGGAGGAGAAGCTGACAGGGTGTGGCCAGGAGGGGAGACACACGAAATCTGATCTGATGGAGGTAGACTTTGCTCGTTCCTAGAGATGGGCAGTGGTGGTCTAACCCCCTTAGAGCCTGTGCAAGGGGTTGAGATGGGCCAAGGTTCCTATCCTTGCTTTATTGCTTAGGCCTAAGGTCTCAGTCAGTCCTTGGGAAGGAAGATAAAAGCCCCTGGTTTCCTCTGTCTTGATTCTTCCCAGCTAAGGTTGCCATAGAAAAAGGGACCTGTGTGTGTGTAATGGGGGGACAGTTACCTGCCTCCTCTCCTCACAGGAGCCTCCTGCTCTCAGAGGGCTCTGACAGGCATCAGGCCTGCCCGGGGCAGAGGCAGGGCCTGGAGAACCTGTCTTGGCAGCTGTCACTCTGGCTGGGGAACACCTGGATTAGAGGAGTCACATAGCTCTCCTTCCAGGGCCACCCCCACACTCATTTGCTGTCCTGTGTCTGCTTCCCTCCCTTCTCTGGAAGACAAGAGGTCTGGGGATGCTACGGACTGTGTGCAGGGGTGTCCCTCCTCATCTCTTTTTCTGCTTCCTAGGCCCAGAGAGGAGCTGAGGTAGTGAGATGGCTGACTGCTATACAGAGCTGGAGAAGGCAGTTGTTGTCCTGGTGGAAAACTTTTACAAATATGTGTCCAAGCACAGCCTGGTCAAGAACAAGATCAGCAAGACCAGTTTCCGAAAGATGCTCCAGAGGGAGCTGAACCACATGTTGACGGTACCCACACTGCTTGCTCTCTGTATCTGCTCTTCTCCTCCTCCTCACAGTTCTCTCAGTGGCCCCTCCCTCCCTGTGCTCTGCTCCGTGACCTCTTCCCGTGCCCTGCTAGCCTGGCCAGGGGACTCTGCCTAGGGTCCGGTCCGGGTCATCCCAAGCTTTACTGATTCAAGTTCTTCTACAGGACACGGGGAACCGAAAGGCAGCTGACAAGCTCATCCAGAACCTGGATGCCAACCACGACGGGCGCATCTGCTTTGACGAATACTGGACCATGATTGGTGGCATCACCAGCCCCATGGCCAACCTCATCCGCCAGCAGGAGTGCCAGCAGGAGTGCCAGCAGGAGGGCCAGCAGGAGAGCCAGCAGGAGGGCCAGCAGGAGCAGCAGGGCAGCAGCTAAGAGGCCCCTCTCGGGCCCCTTTTCATGTCCTGACCCATGTCCTGCCAGTGTTCTTCCCATGCTTTAAATTGACTCTTTCTTCCTCCCTTCCCCCTCCAGACCTGTTCCTACCCTTGCTGAACAGCATAAGGTGGGTGGGGGGCTATCAAGGCCTCTTTGTGAGTGGCTCACTGTGGTAGTGCTTCCCTGACCATTCAGTCCCTGGAGCCTGTAGGCCCTGGTGGGGAGGTCCCCTCTGTGAAATATCCATGCTGTTTGGGGGCCCCCCAAGACTTTCCTCACTTGTTGAGTCTGTGCGCTCTTGCAATGGCTGATGTTCCTGTCTGATTCTTGCCTGATTCTGGGTCTGTCCTGACCTGTAGAGGTCAGCTTGCTGCTTGAGGTCTCCCAGCTTCTGGCTGTGGCAGCTGTGGTAGTGGCAGAACCAGAATTAGCCTCTTCTTTTCCTCCCAACCTCTTAGCTGGGTGGAGAGGCATTCCCAGGGGCTCCTGTCCAGCTGTCTCTGTCTGGGAATGACCTAACCTGGGTTGAGCCCCCTCTCTGCTCTGCCACTGAAATAAACGCTGGATTTGGAGTTTGTAACTCTTGGCTGGTTCCTTTGTGATGTTCTTTAAATGCTCCATACTTCTTGGGAATCTATTCCACCTTGGTGATCTTTGTCCTGGACCCTGAGGCTCTAGGGAATTGCATAAGAAAACCTTATATTCAAACAAAACAAGAAAAAAGGAAGTCAGAAGTTAAACTGGGATGGATGGCACACACCACACATGTAATTCTAGAAGCCAGGTTGAAGCGTAAGGGTGTGGAGTTCGAGGGCAGCCAGGGATGCATAGCCCAGCATGGTGTTGTTTGCCTGCCCAAAGGCCTTCATAACCTATTCTCAGATTCAAATTCAACTTTTAGGTACATAGTAGGTGTCATTTAAATTCACCATAGTAGGTGTCATTCAATTCAGTTAAATAAAAGGGCCTGTGAGCCTCAGCCTTGAGCTATGATAGCATGACAGGCTTAGATCCTCAGAGGCTAATCCTAATGTGGAGAGATGTTGTGGGGTGGGGATACAGGGTGCAAGGGGAGAGAAGTATGGGAAGCCAGAGACAGAAAGGGAGCCACAGTTTTCAGCTGCTGGGAACAATGCCAGCTTTTCTATCCCTCTCTGCTACTGAACTGAGGAGCCCTCAATAGGCACATGGCAGGAAACCCAGCCTGTACCCACAGTTTAAAGTTCCCCTAAAGAAGCGTAGGTGCAGAGAGGTTTGAATTTTTGTTTTTCCATCATTTTTTGTTTTTATGTAGGGTCTCACTATGTAGACTTGGTGGGACCGGATCTCTCCATGTAGATCAGGTTGGCTTTGAACTCTCAGAGATCCTTCCCAAGTGCTGGGATTAGAGACGTGAGTCACCACACCAGGTCCAGGTGCAGACTTTTACTGTAGTACGGTTAAGGATTTTCAACTTTGTGAAACAGGTGTATCTCAAATAGGCTGTTGTCAAGGTCCTGCTGGCCTTTCTTTCCTACTACAGTCATAATAACTCCCATCCCCTTTAAAAATTTAAAAAATTTATTTATTTGTGTGTTTGTTTGTTTATCTATTATCTAAAATAGATTCCTCTCTCGTACAATACATCCCAATTACGGTTTTCCTTCCTTCTACTCCTCCTAGCTCTCCCCTATCTCCCCTCTCCCCTCATTCACTCCCCCTTCATCTCCCATCAGAAAAGGACAGGTTTCCAAGAGACAACAACCAAACACAACAAAACAAAATACAACAAGACAAGGCAAAAGCCCCCATACAGAGGCTAGACAAGAGTCCCAAGAGCAGACAGAAGAATCAGGGATCTGCTTGTTCTCTCACTCAGGAGTCCCATAAAAATGCTAAGCTTAGACTATAATATATACACAGATGATCTGGTGCAGACCCCTGAGTACCTTGTGCTTGCTGCCTCAGTGTCTGTGAGCCTGCTTGCACCCCACTTAGATGATTCGGTGGGCTGTGTTCTCCTGGTGTCCTCCATTCCCTCTGATTTCTGATTTCTACAATCTTTCTGCTCCTCTTTCATGGAATTTTCTGAGGTGGGGGTATAGCAGAATATCACTAGGAATCCTTCCTATCTATCTATCTATCTATCTATCTATCTATCTATCTATCTATCTATCTATCTATCTATCTATCATCTATCTATCTATCTATCCATAGATCCATTGTACTTTGGTTCTACCCTATTTAGGTCTCTGGGCTATCCTGTCTCTGGTTCCTGGTCATCTAAGAAGTGTCAGGCATTGGCTCCTTCTAGTGGAGTGGGTCTCAAGTTAAATCAGACATTGGTTGGCTACTCTTACAAGTTTTGTGCTATCATTGCCCCAGAACATCTTACAAGCAGGATAGATTGTAGGTCAAAGGTTTTGTGGCTGGGGTGGTGTCTATGTTTCTATTTTGGTAGCCTGCAGAGTATGTTCGTTCCCTCATGGAAGAGACTAGAAGATGGGGTTGAGGACTCCATGCAGACATCAGCTAGACCTCTCCATATTACAAGAGCTGTGTTCATGTTCTTGGCAATTCCTGCCCCCACTTCCCCTCCTGTCAGTTTCCAGAGAGCATCCTTCTGTCCTAGATCAACCTGGGTTGTTTGAAGATCTTTGCAGGACCTCCTTGGCCAACACCTCAATGGAATGCAACCTAGTCCTTTGACTGGAAGTCTTCCCTGGTTATAAGAGATGGCCAGTTGAGACTATATCCCTCATTACTAGTGGTCCCACTAGGATCACTCTCATAGATTCCATGAAGTTTCTACTATACTAGGTTTCCACATCTCTCCCCAAATGCCCTCTAATTCCAGCTGTCTCTCTCTGTGCTTTCTCTATTCCATCTCCCCCAACCCCTGATCCCATCCACTCCTGTACCCACCTGTCCCTAGTACACCGCCCCAAAATCTATTCTATTTCCCCTTTCCTATCTTTTTCTAGGGAGATCCATATGTCCCCCTAGAGCCACTCTCTTTACCTAACTCTGGGTTTATGGGTTGTAGTTTGATTATCATTTACTCAATGGCTAATATCCAGTTACAAGACAATACATGTCATATTTGTTTTTCTGGGTCTGAGTTACCTCACTCAGGATGATTTTCTCTATTTCCATCATTTGCCTATAAATTTCATGATGCCATTTAAAAAACCCCAGCAATATTCCATTGTGTAAATGTACAACATTTTCTTTATCCATTCTATAGTTGAGGGATATCTAGGTTGCTTCTAGTTTCTGGCTGTTATTGAATAAAACTGCAATGAATATAGTTAAGCAAGTGTCTTTGTGGTAGGATAGGGTGTTCTTTGGGTGTATCCCAAAGAGTGGTATAACTGGGTCTTGAGGTAGATCAATTGCTATTTTTTTTTTGAGGAAATGCCATATTGATTTCCATTGTGGCTGTACAAATTTGTACTCCCACCAGCAATGGAGGAGTGTTCTCCTTGCTCCACATCCTCGATAGTATGGACTGTCATTTGTGTTATTGATATTAGACATTGTGTCAGATATGTTATAGAATCTCAAAGTAGCTTTGATTTGTATTCCCCCTGATGGCTAAGGATGCTGAACATTTCTTTAAGTGTTTCTCAGTCATTTGAAATTCCTGTATTGAGAACTCGCTATTTAGATTTGTACCCCATTTAAAAATTGGATTATTTGGTTTATTTGGTATTTACTTTCTTGAGTTCTTTATATATTTTGGATGTGGAGTTTGTACAAATCATTTTGCATTTTGTAGGCTACCACTTTGTTGGAATAATAGCATCCTTTGCCTTATAGAAGCTTTTCAGTTTGATAAGATCCTATTTATTAAGTTGTCGATCTTAGTGCCTGCATTATTGGTGTTCAGTTCAGAAAATTGTCTCCTGTGACAATATGTTAGGCTATTTCCCACTTTCTTTTATATCAGGTTCAGTGTATCTGGTTTTATGTTGAGGTCTTTGGTCCACTTGAACTTGAGTTTTGTGAGGGTGATAAATAAGGATTTGTTTGCATTTTTCTATATCCAGTTTGACCAGTACCATTTGAAGATGAAAATGATGTCTTTTTTTCCAGTGTGTATTTCTGGCTTCTTTATAAAAAGTCAGGTGTCCATATATGTGTGGCTTAGCCTGTGTCTTAAATTCAATTCTATTGATCAACATGTCTCTTTTTATGTCAATTCCATGGTTTTCATTACTATAGCTCTGTAGTACAGCTTGAAATTAGGGATGCTGATACCTCCAGCAGTTCTTTTATTGTTCAAGATTGCTTTAGCTCTCCAGTTTCTTTTTCCATATGAAGCTGAGATTTCTTTTTCGAGGTCTGTGCTGGGGGGCTGGAGAGATGGCTCAGTGATGGAGAGAACACTGGTTGCTTTTCCTGGTTCAATTTCTGGCACCCACATGACACTAACAACTGCTTGTAATTCCAGGTTCGGGGGAATCTGCACTCTGCAGACACTGCATGCACATGCTGCACAGACATACATGCAGGCAAAACACCTACACACAAAACAAACAAACAAACAAACAAGTTGTGTTGGAATTTTAATGGGGGATTGCATTGAACCTGTAGTTTACTTTTGGTAAAATGGACATTTTTACTATGTTAGTGCTACCAATCCATGAGCATTAGAGATCAAGGGACTGAGAGAGAGGGGGCAAGAAGGAAGGAGAATCGCCATAAGAGGAAGCAGAAAGATGAAACATGAAGGTCCACCGGCATGCAAGAATCTGGGAATTTGGGAAAGTGGCCCTAGGGCCCCTTCCACTATTGGGTCTGGGGTAGCAGAGATTAAGTACAGATTTTAAAAGATGCTAACTCAGGAATACCGGAGGGGAGTGTTTGCTAGATGCAGGGAGGTTTAGAAGTGACCAGCCATTGAGCTAGTCAAGGCATATCAAAATTAGCTGGTGTGTGTGTGTGTGTGTGTGTGTGTGTGTGTGTGTGTTTCAAGAATCCAGCGCACTCGACTCGCCAGGAGCCAGAGTGGCTTAACTAATTCACCATTACATAGTTCTGCTGATCTCTCAGACTCACCCGTCTCCAATCCTTCTTTCTGCCTTTGCCTTAGGAATTCTGGGGTTAGGGATGAGCACACCCAGCTGCTGCTGCTTCCTTTTCTTCCTCTCCATTTCCTTATCTTTCTTTTCATCTTCATCTTTCTTTTTTTTTTTTTCATTTTTTGAGACAGAGTCTCTATATAACCTGGCCATTTTGGCTACACAGGCCCCCTTTTACTGGCATACAATTACTCATAGAAGTCTCTTATAATCCTCTTTAATTTTCGTGGCATCACACCCCTCCCCCACACCATCCAGAGGTCTTGTTTTGACATAGGATTGCACTCCAGCTCAGGCTGGCCTTAAATGCTCAGCCTTTTGAGGGTTTGGACTACAAGTGTGAATCACTGTTCCCACAATTACTAAGCCTTTAAAAGCCTGTTGTTAGAGGGTCTAAGTTCAAGCCTAGAGTTATGTGGAGGAAGCTGAATTTTTATAGAGGCCAGAAACTTTAGTGGCACTCTGGGTTTTGCCTCAGGGCCTAAAGCCAAAGAAGTCCCAGAGGGCCAAATACAGCTAAGACAAGGTCAGGGCACTTAGAGCTCCTTGGGAAGTGTGGGGTGAGAAAAGGGCTGACAGACTAGACTGAGTGGGCCAGAGGACCAGCTGCAGGTCTTGGTAAGCTGGCTTTCCCAGCTCCCTCTGTCTAGGGAGGGTCTCACACTGCCCTGCCTCAGTGTCTACATCACCTGGGACTGAGGTTAGGAGTTGGCCAATGAATTGTGTCTGTCAAAGCCACCAGTGGCTTAACTTGTCATTCTTTAGAACCTGGAATATTGTGTGGCGTGAGGGCAAAATACCTAAAAATACATATGTCAGCATTTAAAAAAGATAGAATGAACTATCTATCTATCTATCTATCTATCTATCTATCTATCTATCTATCTATCTATCTATCATCTACTTTTATGTATATAAGTGTTTTGCCTGCATCTATGTCTATGTACCATATGTGTGCCTAGTGCCGTGAAGGCCCAAACATGGTGTTGGATCCATCTGGAGTTACAGATGGTTGTGAGTCAGCTTGCAGGTGCTAATAACCTGGCCTGGATCCTCTACAAGACAGCAAATGAGTGTTCTTAGGAGCCTAGCCAGCCACCTCCCCAGCCTTGCATCAGCTTTTGTTTTCCATTTAGATTCCTAGGAAAATCCCTTTGGAAAGACTGCAACCCTTTCTATTATCTAGCATTCAAAGTTTCAAACTTTGTTTTTCAAATCCAAGGCTTATTTGTTCCTCCTGGCAGCTCCATGAGGCAGAAATCAGTGCCCGCACTTCATAGTAGAAGCCACTGGGGCTCAGGATGTGGTGTGACTTACCCAAGGATGTTTTCGCTCATTCCCCAAACTGCTGCAGCTCAGGCCCCTTTTTTTTACTAAGTCCCTGTAGACTGAGTCAAGGACAGGAACACTTGTCTATATTTTGACACCATTACAATGGCGAGCCAAGCATGTTCTCTACAGGCCCTGCATGGCGGTGAGAGGAGCTGTTAGCCGAGAGGAGACAGCTCAACGTTTGTTGCATGAGCATGAGCATGGGAATTCCGTCCCCGATATTTAAGGACAAACATGCAAACAAATCCAAACAGGTATGGTGGCGTGTGCCTGTAATCCCAGAGCCGGTGAAGCACACAGCCAGATGCCTAATCCAGGCTGTCCAGCTGATCTGGTGAGGTACAGGTTCAGGAGAGACCTTGTTGCATAAAAATAAGGTGAAGAGTGATTAAGGATGATACCTGGCATCAATTTCTGGTGCGCGTGCACACACACACACACACACACACACACACACACACACAAAACAATGTGGTACTTCATTTGCACCAGGCTTAACAGAGGGTACCAAAGAAAGAGTATAAGGGGGTGTTGCTTGATTTTATGGGACACACAGTTTAGTGAAGAAGGCAGAAAACAGACACGTGATGGCATAAACACATGGGAGATTGCAATGTGAGATAAACTCTGAAGGTATTTTAACAGAGCAACCTGGGTAACCTTGATGTAGAGAGTGTCTTTGTAGAGATGGAACAGGTGAAAGAGGTGAGAAGGGGTGGGTTTGTGAGTGAAGATGGGGTAGATCTGATGGAAGTGGGAAAGAAAGATGTTTGGGGACCAGAATGATGATACTACCAGATGTTTCCCGCTGATGGAGAGGAAGATATGTGAATATTGTAAGTTTAGTTT
This sequence comes from Tokudaia tokunoshimensis, assembly GCA_036184795.1. Classification (NCBI taxonomy): domain Eukaryota; kingdom Metazoa; phylum Chordata; class Mammalia; order Rodentia; family Muridae; genus Tokudaia; species Tokudaia tokunoshimensis. The sequence goes on along the minus strand of BTHU01000003.1, from coordinate 68,873,077 downwards.
GATCATGTGGCAATGTCACATGACGTTGTATATGTACACCTGGAGTTCAGCTGGATGGGCTGGGTTGGTAGTCAGAGTCAGAAATGTTTAGATGGTATATTAGGGTTCTGCAGAGGAACAGAACAGATGGACAAAGAGGACTTATAAGACTGTCTTACCTGAAGCAGGCTGGGTAGTCTAGCAATGGTTGTCTGCAGGCTGGGCTTAGAGGCTTAGAACCTAGTAGCTGCTCAGTCCACAAGGCTGGGTGTCTCTGCGGTCTCATTCTGGTGCAGAAGCAATGGAGCATTCCTAGAGAGCTGCTGGTCTACAGTCCACACTGGAAGTCTGAAGATGCTGGACTGTGGCCGAGAGCGTATACTGCTTGCTCCTCAGAGGACCTAGCTTCAGTTACTTCCTAATTGCCCATGATGAGTGACTTATAATTGCTTGTAATTCTAGTTTCCTCAGGCACCTGCATGGACATACGCTTACCAACATACAGACACATACACACTTTTGTTTTTTTAAAAGAAGCTGAACAGCGAGGCATGGTGGCACATGTTTTTAATTTCAGCACCTGGGAGGCAGAGGCAGGCGCACATCTGTGAGTTGAAGGCCAGTATGGTTTACACAGGGAACTCTAGAACATCCAGGATTGCATAGCCTGTGTCAAAAATAAAAAACCAAGACTCAAAAAAGCTGTAAGCTTTTTATTTATTTATTTATTTATTTATTTATTTATTTAAGCCCTGGAAGTCCTGGAACTCACTCTGTAGTCCAGGCTGCCCTCTAACTCAAATATCTGCCTGCTCTTGCCTCCAAAGTACTGGGAATAAAGGCATGCACCATCATGCTTGACTCTTTTTATTTTTTTAAACATTTCATGTGTCTATGTGTTTTGCCTGTACATGTATGTACATGTATGTGCATGTATGTACATGTATGTCTGTGTACTACTTGTACATGATGTCCTGGAGCAGCCAGTGCTGCTCTTCCATTTCTCCAGACCCAGAAGCCGGATTCTGATGTCAGGGAATGGTAGCAGTAACAACAACAGCTACAAACCAGATGCACTCACCCACAAGGAGCCAAGGCCAGAAGGCAAAAGCAGTACCACTTCTCCTCTGGAGCTCTCTGTATCTTGGTTCCTACTGGATGGTACTGCTCACTTGGCTGAGGACCTTCCTTTCTCAGTTAATCATTCTAGGAACCACTCTCATCCAGAGGCACATGTCTTAGTTGACTCCAGATCCACTCAAGAGAACGATCAAGATGTCAGCCTAAGTACTGAACATAAGCAGGTTTGCCAAGGGACTAGAACACAGAGCAAGAAGCATGTTTATTTCAAAGTGAAATGTGTAAATCCGATCTCCTGATGGCCCTCAGCACAACTCCATTCTGCCTACTGTGGAGTCTGGAGATCTGGAGTTGCCTTTGGCTCCGTTCCCTACTGAACATCCCCTGTTTTCAGGTTTTGCTGGTCAGTCTTCAAATGCATCCAGACCCAGTCTCTTATTTCCACCACTTCAATCATTATTACACCATCTGGAACCATGGTTACTTCTCTGTTAAATCCTTTATGGAGGTCAGATGCTACATAGTCACTTTTATATCCATACAGCAGCAGGAGTGAGTCTGACTTGTAGATAGATCACTTTACAGGCCTAACTGGCACAGACCTTGAATTTGCAACAGGGATTACTGGTGTACACCCTCCCATGCTCAGCTCAAAGTGAGTCTTTTTTTTTTAAAGATTTATTTATTTATTTATTTATTTATCTATTTATTTATTTTCTATGACTACACTGTGGCTGTCTTCAGACAAATCCAGAAGAGGGCATTGAATCCTGTTACAGATGGTTATTAGCCACCATGTGGTTGTTGGGAATTGAACTCAGGACCTCTGGAAGAGAATTCAGTGCTCTTAAACACTGAGCCATCTCTCCAATCCTCAAAGTGAGTCTTTTAACAAGTATATTAGATCATATTCCTCCTCTGCTCAAAATCTTAGTGTTTTTCAGTTTCTCCAGGGGGAAATTGAGGCAGGATAGGAAGACAGGGAATGATGGACCACATGGAGCAAGGCTAGGAGAGGAAGGGACTTCTGATCCTCTTTATTACTGTTGAGAAAGGCAAGGACTTCAGACTCCATTGAGCAGGACCTAATGGCAGTAGGGAATCTGTGTTTTATAATACATCTTATTAAGGTTTGATTGATTCCCAGCACACACCATGGTGGCTCATAACTATCTGTGACTCCAGTTCAGGAGTAGGAGAAGGGCCGACACCCTCTTCTTGCCTCCTAGGACATTGTATACAAGAAGTGCACAGACATACATGTAGGCAATAAGTAAGTTGCCCATTTAGGCCCAGATGATGTGCTCACAGAGAGACCTCCAACAAGGACCTCGATGATGGGAATGACAGTAACCTTAGGGCTAACATGATGTATGACCTCATTGTCCTGGCACTTCTCCCTGCTAGACTAGATGATGCTGTTCATAAGTGTACCTTATCACTGTTTCCTAAGAAAACTCTAACTTTTAGCCTCCTTACAAATTATACTCCTTAGGTAAAGTTAGAGAGAAAGGAAGTGGTTTCTTAGCAACTTTAGAGATGTACTTTGAGGGCCACCAAGATCCTATAAATATCATGTGTACAGGAACATAATGGTGACTCACCCCGAGGAGCCCCACTTGTTTTATCAGGTGCATTTCACTCACTTGAAGTGTCACCTGCCTACCTACTGTTTTCTTTTATTTTTGTACTAAGGATTGAACCCAGGGCCTTACAAATGCTAAGCAGGTACCTTCCCACCCAGCTGTACCCTCACTCTTTGTCTTAAGTTTTACAAAAGAGACAGGCTCTTTTGAAGTTTCCCAAGTGTGCCTTGAACTTGTGATGCTTCAGCCTACTTAATTGCTGGGATCATAGGTACACGCCACCATCCTGCTTGGTTTCTTGACACAGCATTTATAGATCTCTAAAATGTTATCATTTTTCTTCTCTGCAACGTGTTCTCTATCAGGGAGAATTTCCTCCTGTCTTATTTACTGTGTCGTTCCAGGACCTGCCATGTACCCAGTGCTCAATAGTTAAAGAATAAATGCACATCCATGTGGAAGTACCTAAACTTTACCACATCCCAAATCCGTATTTTCCATCCTAGTGTTCTTTGCTGTCTTATTCAGGTGTCTTCATCTGTCTTGGGGTTTCTATTGCTGTGATGAGACACCATGAACAAAAGCAACTTGGGGAGGAAAGTTTTATTTCACTTCTACTTTTATATCACAGTTCATCACTGAGGAAGTCAGGGCAGGACCCTGGATGCAGGAGCTGATGGCAAGGCCGTGGAGGAGTGATGTTACCGGCTTGTTCTCCATAACTTGCTCAGTCTGCTTTCTTATAGCTCTCAGGACTGTCAGTAGGGTGGTACTGCCCACAGTAAGCTGAACTTTGCCTCATCAATCAAGAAAATGCACATAGACTCTTCCATGGGGCAATATTGTGGGGGTATTTTCTCAATTGAAGTTCCCTCTTCGAACATAATCCTAGTTTGTGTCAAGAAGACATAAGTCTAGCCAGCACAAAGTCTAATCACAGGATTCTTCCTGAATTCTTCCTTATGCCTTGTTGTGTTTTATAAAAAGAAAGAGAAGAAGAAGAGGTATGTTTGGTGGAGGGGCAGTATGGTGTGGGGGAAGGGGGTTCCTCGGTGGGCCCATGCTGAGGCATTCCTTCCCCCTGAGGTACCAGCCTCATGAAGGTGTAGTATAGAATAGAGTTTATTTAGGACATGGGGAGAGAAGTTGGGGGGGGAGAGAGAGAGAGAGAGAGAGAGAGAGAGAGAGAGAGAGAGAGAGAGAGAGAGAGGGGAAGAAGAAGGAGGAGGAGGAGAGGAGAGGAGAGGAGAGGAGAGGAGAGAAGAGAAGAGAAGAGAAGAGAAGAGAAAAGGAGTAGAGGCCTGCATGAGCATGTGGAGAGAGAGGGGGAAGAGGGTAAGGAAGCAAGAGGAGAAGAAAAGAGAGCAAGAGAGCAAGGAGAGGCAAGCAGCCCCTTTTATAGTGAGTCAGGCACACCTGACTGTCACCAGGTAACTGTGGGGTGGAGCCTAGACAAAATGCCAACACCCCTTACTTCTCATGTCCAGTTGACCAACAAGATCTATTGCCTTTTCCTCAAAAATGAACCTCATCCAGCTGTGGAGACACATACTTGCAATTCAAGGACTTGGGAGGGTGGGGCAGAAAGATTGCTGAGGTGAGGCCAGCAATGTCTGGGCTACAGATGTCTGCATCTTCCCATACTGCTGCCCCCCAACTCCATCTTACAGTACTATCTCCTGGATACCATGGCTGCAGGAGACAGACTTCTAGCCTTTTTTTTTTTGCGGCCAACACAGTATACTTTGATCTCTTAAGTTTTTCTTTAGGTTTATTTTCTATGTCTGAGTGTTTTGCTTGCATGTATGTCTGCGCACCATATACATGCCTGGTGCCTGTGGAAGCTACAGGAATGAGTTGGGTGCCCTTGAACTGGAGTTACAGGTGGTTGTGAACCTCCATGTGGGTGCTGGGAACTGAACTCTGGTCCTCTGCATGAGCCACAAGTGCTCGCTCTTAACCATCGAGACATTTCTTCAGTCTTACTTGTAGAAGTAACTGATAGTCTGGGTACGGTGTTGAATGCTGTTAACTCAGCTCTTGAGAGGCTGAAGCAGGAGGATTAGTAATCAAGGTTAGCCTGAATTACATAGTGAGTGGGTCTCACTGTGTAGCTCAGACTGTTTTGGAACTCACGATATAGACCAGGCTGATCTTGATCTCATAGACGTCCTCCTGCTTCTGCCTCTCCAGTGTGCTGGGATTACAGGCTTGTGCCACCTTTTCCACTTTTTTTTGGACAACACTCAGGACTGTGACCATGTTATTAGTAACAGCAGCAACAAATGAAGCAAAGTGCAGGAAGAGGTGGGAGGCAAAAACAAAACCCAAACAAACAAGAGCCCTACTGCAGTGGTTTGAATAAGAATGGACCCCAAAGACTTATAGATTTAAATACTTGGTCACCACAGAGTGGCACTGTTAGGAGGTTGGGTTAGGAGGTTACCTTGTTGGGGTACATGTGGCCTTGTTGAAGGAAGTGTGTCACTCTGTGTGTGTGTGTGTGTGTGTGTGTGTGTGTGTGTGTATGGTACCACCATGCTCCCTGCCTTGAGGATAATGGACTAAACCTCTGAAATTATAAGCCAGCCCCAATGAAATGCTTTCCTTTAGTATTCTATAATGGTATGAGAGTTACCATTGGCTAGGCATAGTGGTGCATGCCTTTAATCCCAACATTTAGGAGAGTTCCAGGCCACCCTGATCCACAAAGCGAGTTCTAAAATAGCCAGAGCTACACAGAGAAACCCTGTCTTGAAAAACCACAACCAACCAACCAACCACCTACCACCACCAACAACAAAAGAGTTGTCACAGTCATGGTGTCTCTTCACAGCAATAGAACACTAAGACAGAAGTTGGTACTGTTATGCCCAGGTTGAGAGTACAAAGGAGTACCACTGAGGAGCCAATTCCAATGTGAAACACATAAGGGTCTTTATCAGAGCTCCCAGAGCAAGGTCTCTCTCATCATCCCCATTGCAGTGGGTCAGAGTGAGAGTCCTGAGTCTAGGGATTCAGGGTTTTTATTGTGGTTACAGCAAACTTGGGGAATTTCCGTACAGGTCAGCAAGTTAATATTTTTTTTTAATAAAAAAAATTGTATTTACTTAGAAGCATTCAGAATGTCAACAAAACAGCTGCATTTTTTTTTTTTGCAATTACAGAGTGGTATAGTGGTATTCAGTTAACAGACCAACAATTATCTTTGTATAAGCTGCAGAGACAACTGAAGATGAAAAAAATAAAACCCAAAAATAAAACCAAGAGAAACAAAACAAAACAAATTTCAAACTACTGCCCCTATATATAACTAATTTGTGCTGTGCACCAACAAGAACCTGCTTTAAATTTCCATGCCAATTTACAACCTCCAGACTGTACCAGGCAAGGTTAGTGGTTATTGAAAATACCACCAGGACAGGGTTATCTAAAGACACATTCGGTAGTGTGTTAACTATACAAAAAAAAGACACTGTACAGTTTAAAAACAAATCTTACACAGCCTTTCATTTCAATTTTTTTTCTTTAAAAGGAGTGAGTTTTGTACAGGGGGGTTAAATGCTTTATAGACAAGAAAAAAAAACTGCGGTTGAATCAACTTATTCATCATCATCATCATCATCTCCTTCTTCATCTTCGTCTTCCTCTTCTTCCTCCTTTTCCTCATCCTCTTCATCCTCCTCCTCATCTTCTTCTTCCTTCTTTTTCTTGCTCTATGCAGCCCTTTTTCGCGGCATCAGGTTTTCCTGTAGCTCTGTAGGCAGCCATATCCTTCTCGTACTTCTCCTTCAGCTTGGCAGCCTTCTTCTCATAGGGCTGCTTGTCATCTGCTGCGGTGTTGTTCCACATCTCTCCTAGTTTCTTTGCAACATCACCAATGGATAAGCCAGCATGCTCGCCTTTGATTTTGGGGGGTACTCAGAACAGAACAAGAAGAAGAAAGCTGAAGGAGGCCTCTTAGGTGCATTGGGGTCCTTGAACTTCTTTTTGGTCTCCCCTTTGGGGGGGATGTAGGTTTTCATTTCTCTTTCATAACGAGTCTTGTCAGTCTTTGCCATATCTTCAAATTCCCCTTTTTCTTTAGCAGACATGGTCTTCCACCTCTCTGAGCACTTCTTGGAGAACTCTGAGAAGTTGACAGAAGCATCTGGGTGCCTCTTCTTGTGCTCCTCCCGGCAGGTTTGCACAAAGAATGCATATGAGGACATTTTGACTCTCGGCTTCTTAGGAGCTCCTTTGCCCATGTTTAGTTGATTTTCCTCTGCGAGGCACAGAGGCTCTCGCTTGCCTGGCACTGTCTCTATGGAGCTCAATGTACTGCAATGGCTGTGAGAGTGGGAGCCAGACGCAGCAAGTTACTATTTTAAAAACTGCATTTCTGGTGTAATCTGCAGGAATGGAACTCGAGGGCAAAGCCAACCTGACAAACAGGAGGGTCAGGTTATCCTTTGCAGGGTGTCTCAGGTTATCTCTATATACCTTGATCCTGCTATTGTAGCCTGACTGGCTGTTGCTAAGTGGGGTGGGATTGCCATAGGATTCTTGTTCAGGAGGACTCTGTGATTTTCTTCTTGCAATTGGAGTTTAGCACCTGGTCTCGCATAAAATGAAGTTTCTTCAAAAAAAGATGGAGTTGATTGGGCTTTACAGTGCCAGGGACTGGAATATTACCATGACAGGCCTGACCATGCTTCTTGTTGCCAGAATGTGGACTTTGGGACTTTTGATTAGGAAAGCAGTTGAACATTTTAACTGGGGCCCAATGGGTCATGCTAGAAGAGGCAGGGGAGACGGTGGTACTGAGAGCAATGTAGATTATGATGGCCCAGCTCAAGAGGTTTCAGAGGAGAAGATATTAATAAGTGGCCTGAAGCTTGTTCTTAGGCTATTTTGATGAAGAATATGGCTCTTGAAGAATTTGTGCTCTTGTTTGAAAAGTGTTCCTGAGGTAGAATCGAAGAGTTTTTAGATGAATGGCATTGACAGAGAGATTTCTTTTATTTTTCTATATTTTTTAATTTACATTCCCAATGATTTCCCCTTTCCAGGTTCCCCCCTCCCTGAAAGTCCCATAAGCCCTCTTCCCTCCCCCTGTTCCCCAGTCAACCTCCTCCCGATTCTCTGTCCTGGTATTCCCCTACACTGCTACATCCAGTCTTTCCAGACCAGGGGTCTCTCCTTCCTTCTTCTTGGAAATCAATTGATATGTGAATTGTGCCTTGGGTATTCCTAGCTTCTGGGTTAATATCCACTTATCAGTGACTGCATACCATGTGTGTTCTTTTGTGATTGGGTTACCTCATTAAGGATGATATTTTCTAGTTCTGACCATTTGCCTAAGAATTTCATGAATTCATTGTTTTTAATTGCAGAGTAGTATTCCATTGTGTAAATATACCACATCTTCTGACAGAGAGATTTCAAACAGTCTATAGCATTGACTGTGTCACAAAGCTATTAGTGGCCAGTCTTATGCAGATCCATAATGGAAAAGAGCAAGATGAGCAAGCAGAAATACAAAATGTACAGTTTGAAGAGAAAAAGGGCACCAGGGAGTGTAATGGAGCTAAGTCCAGTGCTCAAGGAGATAAAAAGTTTAAAAAAAATGCTGTTGCTAAATGGAATAAAGGGACGTCAGGGCAAGACCCCACCCAACTTAGCTTCCAACTTGTAAAAAGGAATTAAAAAAACAGTTTAGGGCCGAATGTGGTGGCACACACCCTTAATTCCAAGTCCAGGAGGCAGAGGCAGGAAGATCTCAGGTGGTCAGCCTGGTCTACAGAGCTAGTTGCAGGACAGTCCAGCTTAGGCAGTGAAGGAAAACATTGAAATCAGAAAGCTGGTGTTTCATTTGAATGATGGGGGCATGTTCCAGCTCTAGCAAGCAGAAGAACTTGGCAGTTTCGGCCACATGACTTTATAAAGGTACAAGAAAGGGGTTGTGGAGTCTTCCTCTATGGCTAAGGAAAGCTGCCAAGGCCAGGCATGTGTCAGGGATTTTCCTGTGTAGAGACCCAGAGGGGCCTTTGCATGAAGCTGTGAAGGGGAAGACTGGATTGCCTTGGGGACCCCGAATTGTTGGAGAAGCCACAGTTGCTAAGACCATGGTGTCTCTTCAAAGCAATACGATCCCAACTAAGACACCTTCCTGCTGTCTCAGCATCCAGAAACAAACATTTGATGAGCATCATTTGAGTTTCTCTCTAAGTGGGTATTCGGTCCTCTACAACAGAGAGCACCACATTCTCAGATTCAACCAACCATAGATTGAAATGTTAAGCATTTTTTTCCTAAATTGAATATAAAATTTCCCTTATTATCATCCCCCAAACAATATTGTAAATGGCCATTTATGTGGAAATTATATTGTACTAAGTATTATGAGTACTCTAGTGGTTACCTAAAGCATACATGAGCATGCGTGTGGAGTATATATGCAAGCATATATATGTGATATATGTATATATGCATATATTACAGAAAGGAGTGGTGTGGATTTTGGTATTCTTCAAGGGCCTACAAACCAGTTTCCTGGGGATACCAAGAGATGAGAGAATGCAATTAAGTCGACTGTGAGATGTATCCACAGAACAAAAGGTACAAATGTGGTACCATGATATGCACTATTTATAAAAGTTCCATTTAAATTTTACCCGTATGTACCAGGAGAGAAAAATGAACAAATGACTGAACTTCAGATATTAAAAATATTAATTCTAAAAAATAATACAGCAGGAAAAAAAACCCCAAGTCTTTAGCATATTTCATTTTATATAATTACATAGGGATTCTTCCAAGATGAGGAAAAATAGTAAAGTCACTTTTACTCCTGTTTTCTCTGCCTCAGTTGGCCATGTTCTGATGACTGTGCCCACTGATATTAGAATGCTAGTGTGTTCACTACTCACATTCTGTTTGCCTCCATAATGTGCATGCGTGTTGAGCCTCAGTTCTCTGAATTCGGGGTTCACAAGCAGACCTCTTGGCTTGGCCTCATCCCTGCATCATTTATTTGATTCATTGTTTAGTTGCTTGGATTTCAAAGGCTCTTGGCTCATGAATTTCAGCATTCTTTCGGCTCGAGGCTGTTGCTGCTTGGCAGCGAATGCAGCTCTTGGGCCATTCATTCTCTCTGCGCCCTTTAGACACTGCTGCACTGTCTGTGGCCCTCAGCCTGTTCCTGGGAAAGGCTCACACTAACCCAGTTTCCTTTCCTGTAAGCAGCTGGCTTCCTCTTCTCGAATTCTCTCTTTTCTTAAATTTTTTTCCTTTTCTTTTTCAACTATTTTAGTGTTAGAATATTCTAGTTGTATAGAAAAGTAAGAAAAAATATTCAAATATGTTTTGTTGAATTTGAACATTTTTTTTCTGTGTTTGCTTTAAATCACTTAAAGTAAATAACTAGAGCTCAGAGTTCCAGCTAAAAGCTTTTGTGCATATACCCATGTATGTGTGCCCCACACCTCTGGCCATTGTCCTGAGTTAGAATATGCGTATGATTCCATTATTGAAAAAATTATTTGTAGTGCTGGGGTTAGAACCTAGGACCTGAACGTATAAGGCAAGTGTTCTATCTCAGAAAAGAATGATTGGGGGCTAGTGAGATGGCTCAGTGGTTAAAAGCACCGACTGCTCTTCTGGAGGTCATGAGTTCAAATTCCAGCAATCACACCTATGGGCAGGAGTGAATGGGGCTGGAGCAAGAGGGAGAAAGGGAAGGGGGAGGGGGAGAAAAGAATGATTGGAGCACACACATACATATTCCAAACAATATATCATTTTACATTACATGTTTTTGCACTTTACATGAATGGTATCACTAAACCAGTGTGGTGCTGCATGCTTGCAACTCCAGCATTTGAGAGACGGAGATGGGAGATCAGAAATTCAAGGTCACCTTAGCTACATAGTGAGTTCAAGGATAGCCTGGGGTGAGACTCAGTCTCAAGTTTTATACCATCTCAATGAACTCCTCTATGGTGGGACCACCCTGTTCCATGGCTGCTGGGAAGCAGGAAAGTAATGGCTGACAGGAGCTAGTTCACTGGTGGCTTTAGAATGGATACTTCCACTATTATTTTATACTAATATTTTGAATTATGAGAGTTCATTTTCTACTTCTTTAACTTGAACTTAATTAGACAAATACATTTGCAAGTCTGTCCTGTCTTATCACCTCACAGAGTGTAATGTTACCCGACTTCTGATCACACTCCCAAACCTGTTGGGTCTCATGGAAGCATGGGTCAATAAACTGCAGTAGCTGCTGCTGGTTTGGAATGGCTCTCCCTCAAGGGACCCTGCTGAAAGTATTAGTTTAGCTTCCGCATGCATTGTAAATTACCTGTGGCTCCGTGCCTATGAACTCTATAAGTGTCAAGATGATGCACAAGACCATCCTGGACACTTCAGCTGCTAAGCTCAGTACAGTTTCATCTGTCCTGGCAGTCTCTGGAGCTGTTGGGGACCCGCTTACCAGCAATCCCAGGCTTGGCCTCTCTAATCCATCACTATGCAGCCTGGGTTTGAGTGTTCCATCTCACTTGGACAAGCTGATGCACAATGAATCTGCTTCAGAGTTCCTCTGTAGGACATTTGTTGTTTTAGAAGACTTTGCTGGGAATTGAACTCAGGACTTCTAGAATAGCCAGTGCTTTTAACTGCTGAGCCATCTCTTAAGCTCCCCACTACCCCTTGTTGTGTTCTTTATGCCAACTAGTGCAATATTAATCCCTAATATGTTCACTTTATTTAAAATTATTTTATTGAATACATTCTTCATTTACATTTCAAATGTTATACCCTTTCCTGGTTCCCCCCTCCCCGAAAACCCCCAACCCATCCTCCCACCCTTTGCCTTCAAGAATATGCCCCTCCACCCAACCCACTCCCACCTACCCCCTCTCAATTTCCCCACGCTGGGACATCTATCGAACCTTCATAGGACCAAGGATCTCTCCTCCCACTGATGTCCGACAAGGCATTCCTCTGCCACACTTTTGGCTGGAACCATGTGTACCCCTTGGTTGATGGCCTAGTCCCTGGGAACCCTGGGGTGTCTGGTTGGCTGACATCGTCATTCTTCCCATGGGGCTGCAAACCCCTCCAGCCCTCCAGTCCGCCCTCCAACTCCTCCACTGGGTACCCCGCGCTCAGTTCAATGGTTGGCTGCTAGCATCCGTCTCTGTATCTGTAAGACTCTGGCAGGGCCCCTCTGGAGACAACCATAACAGGCTCCTTTCGGTACACACTTCTTGTCATCCATTAATTTTTTTTTTTACATTTATTTGTGTGTATGTTTGCAGACAAACATTTAGTTTCTGTAGACACAGTTTTTATATGTAAAAATCTCACCTTGAGTACACTGTGGGACACACAGGGTAACACTACAGCTTCCACAATGAGATATTTTTTTATGCTTTGTTTATTTTTTTATTTTTGTTTTTATTTTTTTGGGGGGGGTGATTGCAAGGGCAGAGGGTGATATAAAGGGACAGGGAGATGATTGGGATTGGGGTGCATGATGTGAAACTCAGAGGAAAAATCAATAAAAAAAGAGGCTCACCCTGAGAAAGGCTCAGGGCTACACTGGGATCCCGGAACACTCAGTGTAGTCGTTGACCAGCTAATAAAGACTTTCTGTTGGCTTAAGCCCATGTCCAAGCATGGTCTCTGGCGGACACCCCACAACACTAGAGTGCCTGTATACGTTCATGCACACATGAGCATGTTGCAATTGCATGTGGAGGTCAGAGGCCACTTGCAGAGGCTGGTTCTCTCCATCCAGGGCTGAACTCAGGCCCTTGGTCTCGGTGGCTCTTCTACACTGAGTCACCTCCCCAGTCCTCGCTTTCTTCTTCTTCTTCTTCTTCTTCTTCTTCTTCTTCTTCTTCTTCTTCTTCTTCTTCTTCTTCTTCTTCTTCTTCTTCTTCTTCTTCTTCTCCTTTTCCTTCTCCTCCTCCTCCTCCTTTTTCTTCTTCTTCTTCTTCTTTTTTTAAATTTTCAATGACAAAAACAAAAAATTTACCTAAAAGTGAAGCTTCTAGAAAAGCCTTTTGTTCTTCCCTGCCTTGTATCGCTCCTCAAACTTGACTTTGGCTTCCCGCCTGGCCTTGCGTTTTAAAGCTGGGTCCCTGAATACATCTTTGTTGACAACAGTCTTGTCCAAGGGGATATCCACAGAGGACCTTGTGGGCATGAGGTGGTTGTAGTTATAAACTTTCACAAAGTTTGATCTCGGATCGCTTGGCGATCTTCTTGCCCATGGCAGCTGTCACTTTTCGGGGATAGCGGTCAATTCCAGCCACCAGGGCATGGCTGTAAGGGCGGTCTGAGGTGCCATTGTCAATGTTCTTCACAATGGCGGCTTTGCGTCCGGAGTAGCGTCCAGCCAGGACCAGCACCACTTTCCTGGGTTTCATGAATTTGCCCATTTCAACAGCAGGGAGCAGGTAACCAGCAGAAAGGAAAGAAGGATTCTTCCGCTCCTCACTTCATTCTTATTACTGACTTCCCTCTTTATTTCTGTCACTAATTTCTTCTTTATCTTTTGAGGACATTTATTATCATATTTGAATTTCCTGGTCTATCTGTGTCTATAATCCTGCCCCACATAGTTTATGATAGTCTTTGAACATACTTTAATACCATTGCTGCACAAAATAACAGGCTGGTTATTTATTTTTTTTCAGGCTGGTTATTTTTAACTGGTGAGCATAAGTGTCAGGACCAGGCACTGACACATATTTCATTTCAGCTCAAGACATTTCAGTTTCTGCATCTGGTAATGAATGACCAAGGGCACCAAGAACAGGTGTCTTGATTGTTTGCTGCCCCTTTGTTGGGTGACATCATAATGACTGGAAACATTTAAAAGATGATGCCTTCCCCTCCAGTATAAAAACCTAAAGGACAGGACACAATGTAACTTTAATTTTTTCAAACCTTATTTTTAATGATGGTTCTTAAACACTTTAACCTCCCTTGTAGCCTACCACCCACCAGAGGTAGTGGGAAAGAAAGGATATGGGGGCAGTGGACCTGTTTAGAAATGTTCTCTGGAGCAACTCCCATCTGTGTTTGTCTGGAAATCTGCAGTTTAGTTCAGGTTGGCAGGGGCAGCTCCATCCACTTGCAAACACTTCAGAGTTACACCAGCAGTCCAGTTCCATAGAGTCTGGTTAGCAACAGCGGTGAATAGCCAGGCTCAGCCTCGTCTGGAGTAAGCAGGAGGGACCAACAGGAACACCAGAAGCTCTTGGCTGTGCCTCTCTCAGGGAAGTGAAGATCAGTGAAGACCCACAAGCCTTGCACAGTTCGCTGTAACAGCAAGCCGAGCTTTGTCTCTGTCACCCTGTGCAATCCTTTTAATACCTCAAACATCACGTGTCCTCCATGTGCCTTGCCTCAGCACGGGTTTTGTCTCAGCAGGAGTCTTGCCTCCAATCAGCCTGAGTTCGAGGAAGCTGCAAGAAACTGCAGCACACCACCAGAAGTTTTTTGATGCATTTCTCTCTATGGAGTCCCGACAAATGCAGCTCAACCACACAGTGTAAGTCGGGCCAATACATGGGTGTTGTTAGCAAAGAATCCTTCATCACATGTCCTTTCATGTGCTTGCTTTAGCAGAACTCTCTCCTGTGTCTGCTTCAGTGATGTGTTCCTTCATGAGTCTGCCTTAACCTTTCACCTGCGTCCACTTTAGGAAAACACTTCTTCATGTGTTTGCCCCAGCAAAACACCATCCAACACGACTCTCCAAAGAACCCTTAAGTTTCCACGCCAACACCAGTGTTCTCAGGATAAGAAGCTGGTGACAGCACAGCCGGAGGGTGACCCTGAGGAATGTGCCCTCGCCCAAGCTGCTTCTGAATTGAATTGAACAGATAATTCCAGGACGTCACCCAAGTGCTCAGATTGAAGTCTTGCGCCACCTTGCCTCGTTAGCTTCAGTGCTTGTCTTTCTTTTTTATATGTGTGGGTGCTTTGTCTGCATGAATCTCTGTGCACCATGAAGATGCCTGGTGCCTCCAGAGAGCAGAAGGTGGGCATCAGATCCTCTGGAATTAGAATTACAGACTGTCCTCAGCTGCTCTGTGGGTGCTGGGAACCCAACCAAGGGTTCTCTGCAAGAGCAGCAAGTGCTTTTAATCACTGATCAACCCCCCACCCCAACCCCACCCTGGTTTTTTTTTGTTGTTTTGTTTTGTTTTGTTTTTTAAATCTTCCTTGGGTAGGTTTCTATGGCTGGTTGATTTCTCTATGTTTATGAGTCTCTGGTGCCGGCCAGTGAGATATGTTTTTTTCTGTAGGGACACTGATTTAAGATAATTTAAAAAATGCTCCTCAGTCTCAGCTTTAGGGAAAAACTGGTTAGTCTGGTTTAAAATGCCCAAGGCATTACCAGCTTTGCACCACTTAATACAATTAACTTTGGTATTTAAAAATTTTTACTGTATGACAGGATCTCATGTAGCTGGGGCCTGGTCTCAAAGTTTCTATGTAGCTGAGGCTGGATTTGAACTCTTGATCCTTCTGCCTTCACCTCCTAAGTACTGGGCACTGAGATTACATGTGCTCATAACCACACTAGGCTCAAAATTTTTGTATTCTCTCTGTGCCATTCTCTCTTTGTCTTTCTTTCTCTCTCCATTTTTCTCTGTTTCTCTGGTTTTTTTGTGTCTTTCCCTTTGTCTTGTTCTGTTTCTCTAGGTTAAACCTAGGGCATGCCCTATCACTGAGTCACATCACTGGCCACTTGGTTCTTGCTTGTCTGAACCACACCAGCCCTGCAAGCAAAACTTCAAGTACCTTGAGAGGTGAGTCCGTGCTTAACTTTCTCTAGGAAAGCTGTTTTTCTCCCAGTTAGAATGCAAGCAAGTATACAGACTTCCTTGCTGTTGATTTCTTTTAGCTCAATGTCTCTCACAGGGACAAGGATTCTTGTATTGTGTGTGTGTGTGTGTGTGTGTGTGTGTGTGTGTGTGTGTGGGCTTTCCATTTTCCAGCTGCTTGTAAACATTAACTGAAGCCCTCTGTCCCCCAGAGCTAGAGCCACACATCTCCAAGGACAGCTGTAGGGATTGGAGATTCTTGTATCATGTGTGTGTGTGGGTCCATTTTCCAGCTGCTTGTAAACATTAACTGAAGCCCTCTGTCCCCCAGAGCTAGAGCCACACATCGCCAAGGACAGCTGTAGGGTTTGGGGATTCTTGTATCATGTAAGGCGTTTTCTATTTCCCAGTTGCTTGTAGACATAACTGCAGCCTTCTGTTCTCCAAGTACGGCTGCAGTTCACCTCTTATGCTCTTGTGCCTTATAGCTCCCCTTTGATGTGGACCTTGGATAATTTACATTCATCTGAGTTTAGCGACAGACTAAGAAAGGTCTTACTTTTATGCTTTAACCACATGGAAATGGCAATCTATCTTTTCCCTTTTATTACAGGGGAGAGTGCTCTCGCACAACACAATTATGCTGCTGAATTTCCTTACCTTTGGGGAAGCTGCAGGATCAGCACAGGAGAAGCCTCATCCTGGAAAACCACCTTGTGATAACGATTTCTCCCCTGCCAGGTAAGTTTTATTTTTCCTTTTCTTTAAAGACTCTATTACTCTCCATGGATATAAATGTGTGATTGTGTGTTGGCATGTGCGTGGGAGTGTGGGAGGAGGAGTGGCCCTTGGAGGTCAGAGGAGGGCATTGGGTCCCCCTGGAGCTGGAGTTACAGGTGTTGCACTGTGCCTGCTGTGGGTGCTGGGAACCGAATTCAGGTCCTCTGCAAGAGCTGTGCCTGCTCTTAACTATGGAGTTACCTCTCTAGAGCCTAGCTTTTTATCTTGGCATAAGAGTTTGGATTTTTTTTTTATGTGTGGAATATGGTGTACTCATTAAATATGGATAGCGAAGTATTTATTTTGGATTATTACTCTTATCATTTGTTTTCAGGATTATCAGTTATATATCTTTTTTTTTTTTGAGACAGGTCTAGGGAACTGGGTGGCCCAGGCTGACCTGAAACTATCACTCCTCCTGCTTCAGGCTTCTGAGAGCTGGGATCCGAAGTGTGAGCCCCCATCTGGGCTAGAGATTGTTAGTTTCTTCCCTTCCTTCCTCCTCCCTCCCTCCATCCTTCCTTCCCCTCCTCCCTTTCTTCCTTCTCTCTTTGTTTTGTTCTTTTCTTTGTGACAGCATTTTCTCTGTATTCTAGTTTGGCCTCAAACTCTTTTCTGTATGTAGCCCAGGCTGGCCTGAAATTCTCCATTTTTTTGCCTTTGTCTTCTGAGTGCAGGAATTACAGGTATGCACCAGTCTGCCTGAATATTTCTTTTTTTGTGGTGATGGGTGTCAAACCCAGGGCCTGGTATGTATCTAAACACATTATCACTGTGCCAGTATCAACTCTGTATTTCTCCCATTTAATTTTTATGATATTCTATTCTGACTGTTGCATCCTTGAAGGTCTTTTTTCTTTGGTCTCATGCAGCTCACGCTAACCTTGAACTTGCCATGTAACCAAGGGTGGCTTTGCACATCTGATCCTCCTGCCTCTGCCTCCCAAATGCTGGGATTACAGGTGTGTGCTGCCACACCCAGCTCTGTCATGTTTCCTGGACTTCCCAGAGTAACATTAAAAATCTAAATCAGATTATGTCACTCTACTGTTTAAAATCTTCCAGCCCCTTCCATCTGGATTTAGAATAGAATCCAAGCTCTTGTGATGTCCACAAGGCTCTGCATTGGTTGTTTTGATCTTCCATACCTGTTATTCCCTCCATTGCCATGCATGGCCTCCACACTGACTCTCCTTGACCCCTTTATACCCAGAACTCTCATCTCTGGGCCATCACCTGGTATGTTCATGTGTTCTACTTCCAATGCAAGAAACTCCACAAACGTTAGCATGTCCTTTCTGGACCATGGCACCTGGTTGATGCCAGCACCTGTGATTAGCATGGCACTTATACCTTCACCACACTTGTCCTGCAGTGTTGGGGACTGAGCCCAGGGCCCTGAATGTACCAGGTGAGCACCGCTGAAGGGCACCCCAGGCTCTGTTCACAGCACTTGTTATAATTTATGATTATAAGCGGCATGCTTAAGGGCTTAAATCATGTAGAGGTTGACAGAAAGACCCAGAAGGCTTCTGAGCAAGTGAGTGGCAGAATCACAACTCTAATGAGTGTAGAACTGGAGTGTCTGAAAAGGTCCAGCCATGAGGAGGATGCTCTCCCAGGACAGGCTGGGCTGAGGCAGTAGCCACAGGCACAGAGCTCAGCGGGTGAGGTTCCAAGGAAAGCCCAGCACCATGTGATATGTGCCCAGTGAAGACTGTGGTTGTCATGGTGTTAGGTCAGCTTGGAGTTCTACCAGCAAGGCAGAGATGATCCCACATTGTGGCTTAGAGTGTGGAAACAGGAACAGTGGAGACTCCAAGAGACGTGGGACAGGGGTTGGAAAGCTGGTTAAGTATAGATTCTGGCCCTCTGACTTTTTGGAGTTGTCTAAACTGTGAGTTGATGAGAAAGAGGGAGAGTAAAAGAGACCAGAGAGAAACGAGCAAGAGAGAGATGTGGCCGACGTTAGCCTTACCTTCTTGGCTAGGAAGAGAACCCAGAAAGTGCCAGGAACCTGGGCAAAGACACAGAGCGGGCGTGACTGAGGAGTGGTGCTCTGTAGCCTGGCCAGTGTGAGTTCAAATCCAGGTCTACTCTCAATCCATGAGCTTTTGTTTTCAGATCTGCTCATCACAGACACAGTTCTTGTCAGCATGGGTGAGAGGATTAAATTAGGCCATGGATTCTTTAAGGTTTTTCTTTCTCAGCTATTTTTGCCTGAGAAATTTATAGAAGACCCTGTGCAGATTAGATATAAAATAGGCATATAGGTTAAACATTTGTTGATAGTAAATCATAAAGATATTTATTTTAAAATAATTTTTGGCATGTATTTAATTTTGTTAAAATGAAAGAAAAATCAAATATTAATGAGATATCTGTGCTTGCTTAGCTTTTTATTTAAAAATGTTTGTTTACTTATGAGATTGTAATTTAATCACAACATTTCTCCCTTCCCTTTCTTCCTTTCACACTCCCTCACATACCCCTTCCCACTCTCCTTCAAATTCTTGGCCTATTTTTTTTCATTAATTGTTATTGCATGTATGTATGTATTTGCTTATACATATATATTCCTAAGTATAACCTGTTGGAGCCATATGATGTTACTTGTATGCATGTTTTCAGGGCCGACTGTTTGGCACTGGACAACCAATTGGTGTGTTCTTCCCTGGGGAGGACCAATTCCTGATCCCATCTTTCTTCAGTTGCCTGTAGTTCTTTGTGTAAGGCTGAGGCCTCATGGGATTATCCCCATCCAGTTTGACATGTCTAGTGTGTCAAACTTGTTCAGCTCTTGTTTGGGAGGTCATGGTGAGACTTTACAGGTACAGCTTCTGATGTTACCAGGAGACACAATCTCACAGCAAACTCCCTGATCCTTTGGTTCTTACCATATTTCAGTTCCCTCTTCTGCAATATTCTCTGAGTTTTAGATGCAGGGGTGTTTTATAGATTTTTCCATCGGGACTGAGCTCTGCAACTCTGCATTTTGTTTCATTGTAGTTTTCTGTAGTGTCTGTTGCAAAGAGAAGTTTCCTTGATGAGGGATGAAGACTACACTTATTTGTGTATATATAGACAAACGTTTTAGATTGTCTTAGGGATTATGCTGGTTTAGTAAGTTTGTGGTTATAGATTCTCCACCAATAACCATGATTTCACTAGTATTGAGTAGTTGGCTAGGTTTCCAGTAACAAGCATGATTTCCTTCTTGTTGAATAGGTCTTAAGTCCAATTAGAGAACTGTTGGTTACTGCCAAGGTGTGTGTGCCACTACTGCACCCGTGGGTTATCATGCCAGGCTGGGCATTGCTGCCGTTCAGAGGCATCATAGCTGGGTGAGATTGTTGGTTGCCTCCCTCCTTTGGATGCTTTCGTGGTGCCTTCTGGTTCCATGAATGCTAGTCCTCAAGGAGGGGACATTTAGGTTAGTTCCAGTCTCTGTTTCTGAAGTGTTTGATGTCTTCAGCAATAGGGATTTACCTTCGACCTCTAGGGAATAACCAAGGGCAACATGCT
Organism: Tokudaia tokunoshimensis; assembly: GCA_036184795.1. NCBI lineage: Eukaryota > Metazoa > Chordata > Mammalia > Rodentia > Muridae > Tokudaia > Tokudaia tokunoshimensis. The sequence goes on along the minus strand of BTHU01000003.1, from coordinate 68,853,291 downwards.
TGTTTAGTCGTACATAAAGAATTAAATCTTTTTTTCTTTTGAGACAGGGTCTCACTTATATATCACTGACTGTCCTGGAATTCACTATTTGTAGATCAGACTGACATGGAACTCACAGAGATTTATCTGCCTCTGCCTCCCAAGTGCTGAGATTGAAAGGTATGTGCCACCATGCTCAGCCAATCTTGGACGAATATTTGATACTGCAGGATCAAGTCAGCAACTCAAACAGCAATCTTCTTTATTTTTAAATATTTTCTTCATTTAGTTTTGGAATATTTTATTCAATCTTCATTTTATTTCTTCATATATGCATACAGTGTATTTTTACCATATCCGCCTCAAATTACCTACTCTTTTCCCTCAGATCCTTCCATACTTTCCTCTCCTATGTCATATCCTCCATCTCTCCTCCTCTTCTTCCTCCCCTCCTTTTCCCCCTTCCTCCTCATCTCCTCATCTCCTCCTCCCCCTCCTCCTCATCTCCTCCTCCTCTTCTTCTAAATAACCCACTTAGTCTAATTAGTGCTGCTTGCCTGCTCATGGGTGAGGGATTATCTATAGTATTATGGGCTACTTACCAGTAGCCACCTGCCCTGAAGAAACAGGACTCTTCCTCTTCCAGCAGTCATTGTAAAAAGATCTGTGGTTGGGGTGAAGCCTCATGAGGCCCTCTTGCATCCATGCTGGAATGTTGATTGGCTTGATATTCTGCAGGTAGTCAGAGTTGTGAGTTCAGGAGTGCAAAAGCTGTGTCATGTCTGGAAGACAGCATTCCATAGCATCTGGTCTCCTCCTGCTTTTACATTCTTTATTTGCTTCCTTTATGTTTTCTGAGCTTTGGTGAGGGGGGAAAGGAAGAGTTATGATTTGATGTAAATGTCCTATTTAGAGCTGGGAGATTTATTATTAGCTCTTTCACTGATTACGAGTTTGCTGGACAATGAAAAAATGAAGTTTTTCTGAGCAAGGCTGAGATCAGCACTAATTTATGATTGTGAACATAAATATTTTGAAAGCAGTTGAATATGTCAATAGCAAAAATAGTAGTAGGTCCCCCTGCTCCTACCCCAGGGCTTATAAGTTTCCTAGACATGGACTTTTGACTATGTATACAATACTGGGCATAAATTCCTCCTGTGGACAAGGGCTTGAACCCAATCAGCAACTAACTAGTATCGTACCTGGGAGTACATCTTGTTAGGCAGTTGATTATCATAGCATGCATGATCCAATGGTGAGCATGACCATTGATGCCTTTTCTTTCTCAGTGGCCTTTATAACACCCCCTGTCACTCTGAAAGCTAGCTAGTAGGGAGGAAACTTCTAGATCACTTCTCTCTTAGTTAGAGATTCTATTCCCGTGAAGAGACAACATGACCAAAGCAACTTTTATGAAGGACAACATTTAATTGGGGCTGGCTTACAGTTTCAGAGGTTCAGTCCATTATCATCATAGTGGGAAACATGGCGGCATCCAGGCAGGCATGGTGCTAGAGAAGGTGCTGAGAGTTCTACACCTTGATCTGCAGGCAGCAGGAAGTGACAGTGAACAATTAGGCCTGGCTTGAGCTTCTGAGACCTCAAAGACTACTTCCTAGCAACACACTTTCTCCAACAAGGCCATACCTACTCCAAAAAGGCCACTATGGGGCCATTATTGTTCAAACTACCACATGTTTCATCTTGGTTTCTCTATGCATGTGTTTGAGTCAGTTTGTAGTGTCTTCATCGATAGCATCTTACCATCTAGCTGGGGAGGGGAGATAAGACCAATGACAATTGTCTGTGTTGTTTTAGGGGGGCTCTGAAGCTTCCCTGATCAGAAGCATAGGGACATATCCTATACTTGGCATTGAGATTCTCAGTTAGTAACTCATGTCTTCTAGGGGAAGCACTGTCCATCCATGTGGACAGGCACACATAGTGCTGGAGAAGTGCTAGAGAACACCTGTGTTCAAATTCCTCTTAAAGTTAAGAAAAAAATGGCTTACACACTAGTGAGTTTCTGTAAGAATTTTTGTTGTTGTTGGTCTTTTTGAGACAGGATTTACTTGGTAGTCCTAGCTAACCTGGAGCTCACTATGTAGACTGGGGTGATCTTAAAGTTATAGAGATCCAACTGCATACAGACACACACACACACACACACACACACACACACACACACACACACACACACACATACGTCAGAAAGAGCCCTTACCTGCTAAATCATTTCCTCTGTTTCCCTCTGCCTTCCATGTTTTTAGGGGGACAGACTCTCGTATATTCCAGGTTAGCCTTGAACTTACTGTGTAGCTGAGGGAGACCTTGAACTTCTAAGCCTCCTGCCTCTACCCCTTGAGAGCTAGGATTACAGGTTTATGCTACTACACTAGGCTTATATAGTGTCAGGAACTAAAACCAAGACTGTGCATGTTAAACAAACAGTCTGTCAACTAAACTACATTCCCAGGGTCCCCAAACAGCAATTATTATTTCCTTTTTAAAATTTGAGACAGGGTTTCTCTTTGTAGCCCTAGCTGTCCTAGAACTTGTTTTGAGGCTGACCTCAAATTCAGAAATCAGTCTGCTTCTGTCTCTTGAGTAATAGAATTAAGGGAGTGGACCACCACACCTGGCCTCAAGCCACAATTCTTAAAACCAAACATCCAAGCATAGTAATATCCAAAAATACTCTAATTTGTTGCTAATTTGCTGAAGGATGATGACAGGAAAATACTAATAGTCTCCGTTTTCCAGGCTGAAGAGCTGGCTCAGCGGTTAAGAGTCTCACAACCACCTGTAACTCCAGTTCCAGGGAATCCAACTTTCCTCTGGTCTCTGAGGGCACCTGCACACACCCTTCCCCGCACATATACATAGTTAATACAATAAAAATACATCTTAAAAAATTATGTTTCTATAAAAATAGGAAACCTTGTCCATACAGCAAAAACACTGCAAATCATAAGCTAGCCTCGGGTCTGAGCAGTACGTCCACGTTCATGGGTGCTGTGAAGCTTTGCACACCACAAAGCACTTGTTTGTGCTCAGAGCCTCTAAGGCTGCCGTGAAGCTGTGTGATCCCATCGTGATGTGAGCCATCGTCTGTTAGCTTTTGGATTAATCTCTGTTTGTTTCCTCCAAAATCTTTTACCGTTGTCAATTTTTTTTGTGATCTCCCCTTTCATTTGTGACTGAATTTATATATCCCTATGTAGATCGGATTGTAACTCACAGTTTGAAAAACCAAGGATTAGATCATATATGTGCACACTATTCAGTACATTTAGTTTCTTTCCACCTACCTGCTGACTGTCTTTTTCCTTCTCAGAAGGACATATCCTTTGTCTTAAAGCTGGGCAGGTTCAGGTCATTGTTCATCACTTCTTTCAGGTATGGTCTTATCCTGAGATTTCCTCCTGGGCTGTCGAGGTCAGTTCCTATCCCAGCATTCCAGGAATCAGCTTCATTTCTTTCCAGAAGGAAAGTCCCTCTATGAATCCAAAGCCAGGTATAAGTAACTGGGTGGGAATTAAGCTTCTCTGTCTGTCTGTCTGTCTGTCTGCCTGCCTGCCTGCCTGTCTGCCTGCCTGCCTGCCTCCCTCCCTCCTGCCCTCTCTCTCTCTCTCTCTCTCTCTTTCTTTCTTTCTTTCTTGACAGGATCTCATTCTTATGAAACCCAGGCTAATTTTAAACATGCTGTGGCCTTGAACTTCTGATCTTCCTACCTCATGTTCTGGGATTACAGGTCTCCACCAATACACCTAGAGATGTGAATGATCTTAAATGGCCTTATTAAGGTGTATGTCTCTCCTTGTAGAGAATATAATTGATTATTTTTCTTCTTTTACTTTTTTTTTTAAAGATTGAGTTATTTCTTAAACTTTTATGTGTGTATGAGTGCTTTCCTATGTGCCTATGTGCATGGTGACTGTGGAGGTCAGTAAAGGGAGTTATATCCCTTAGAACTGGAGACAGTCAGTTGTGGACCACCATGTGGGTGGTGGAAATTGAACACAGGTCCTTTGCAAGAACAGTCAGTGCTCTTAACCACTGGGTCATCTCTGCAGCCCTGGTTTCCTTTTGAGTGCATTGAATTCTTGTGTATGTCACATGTGTTATCTCATTTGATCTGTAACTCGGGTAGTATTTGTCTGTTACAGAAGAGGGGAGCATAGATTTCAGAGAGTTACCTATTTGTGAGAGCACATAGTGAATGTAGTTACTTTGACAACTTGCTTGATTTCTTTAGTAAAAGACCCTAATAACTGAGTATGGCCGATCATAGCACTCTGTCTCCCTAGCAACAGTGATTGGCCAATATATTGGCAGAATATATGAACCAAGCAGGGTCAATCAGGGCTTTCCTCCTGTATTAATAAGCAAATCCTAGTGTCTTAGGGTTTTACTTCTGTGAACAAACACCATGACCAAGGCAACGCTTATAGAGACAACATTTAATTGGGACTGGCTTACAGGTTCAGAAGTTCAGTCCATTATCATCAAGGTGGGAGTATGGTACAGGAGGAGCTGAGAGTTCTACATCTTCACCTGAAGGCTGATAGCAGAATACTGACTTTCAGGTAGCTAGGGTGACACATCTACTCCAACAAGGCCACACCTTCTAATAGAGATACTCTCTGGGCCAAGGATATACAAACCATCACAGAACACCTGGCCAGTGGATGAATGAATCGATGATATTTAATTCTTTATAGTCCCCTAGGCTGGATCAATGAATGACTGTAAAGATAAGTTTATTTATTTATCTTTTTTTTTTTTTTCGAGACAGGGTTTCTCTGTGTAGCACTGGCTGTCCTGGAACTCACTTTGTAGACTAGGCTGGCCTCGAACTCAGAAATCCTCCTGCCTCTGCCTCCCAAGTGCTGGGATTAAAGGCGTGTGCCACCACCGCCCGGCTATTTATCTTGACATAGGTAGAGGCTTATGTATCCCAAACTGGCCTCAGACTTACTACGTAGTTGAGGATTATCTTGAAGTTCTAAACCTCCTTCCTCTAATTCCTCTGTGTAAGGAGTATACCATTGTCCCAATTTATGGAATGCTAGAGACTAAACCCAAGATTTCTTGAATGCCAGATAAGCAGGCTACCAACTCCTTCCTTCTTTTTAAAAATAAGGTTTCCCTGTGTAGCCTAGGCTGTCCTGGAACTCCCTCTGTAGAGCAGGCTGGCCTCTGCCTCCAGCCTGGTCTGGAGTGCTGGAATTAAAGGTCTGTGCCACCACTTCCCAACACCTTTCCACCTTCAGGGATCCGCGAGCTCCAGCTGAGTTTGTCTTTTAGCTGAAGCACTGAGTATAGCCAGAGCCTTCTCTTGTTTCTTTGATAAAGTCTGGGTAACAACTTAAAGCTGAAAGGATTCATTTCGGCTTGAGGTTTGAGAAGGTACAGCCAATCATACAGGGAAGGTGGGAGGAAGGAGCACTAAATCAAAAGAAAACTTACACTCTGTCAGCAAGTCCTGAAGCAAAGGGGTCGATGGGACACTGGGCCTGGCTCTCACCCACAAGGCCTACCCTACTTCCTCAGGTTGGGCCTCATATCTTAAAAGCTGTACAGTTTCCAAAATAGAGCAACCAGAGTGGGATCATCGGGGACATTTTCCTTAGTAACACTGAGGATTAAACCCAGGCAGGCCTTGTACTCACTGGGCAGGTACTCAACCACAGAGCTAGATTTGAAGTGGAAATCTAAGGGTTCTTCAGAAAGTCAGTTGTGTTGGATGGTGTTTTGCTGGGGCAAATATGTAAAGGAGTGTTTTTCTGAAGTGGACACAAGTGAAAGGATGTTTTGCTAAAGCAAACATGTGAAGGAACGTTTTTGCTGAAGCAGACATAGGCAAAAGGATGTTCTGTTAAAGCAAGTACGTGAAAGGACACGTGATGAAAGATTCTTTGCTATTGACACACATGCATTGGTCTGCCTTACACTGTGTAGTTGAGCACTCCTGGTGGTGTGCTGTGGCTTCTTGTCACTTCAGCAGACTCAGACTGATTGGCAGAGTGATGTCAGCTGAGACAGACTAATGTACTGAGGCAAGACACATGCTAAGACAAGACCTGTGGGGGACACGTGATGTTTGGAGAGAGTATAAATAGGACTCAATGAACAGTAAAGGAGGCTGAGCTAGGCTTGCTTACAGAGCTAGTTGTGCAATGCTTGTTGGTCTCGCCTCTTTGCTGATCTTTGCTTCACTGAGACAGGCACAGCTGAGAACTCCTGGTGTCACTCTTGGTCCCTTCTGCTGACTCATGCCGAGGTTGAAGACTGACTGCCTCTACTAGGTAGTGCTACTGCTGCTGAGTCGTGTTTACTATCCAGACTCTACTGAACTGGATGCTGACATATCCATGAAATGTTTGCAAATGGATCAAGCTGCTGACCCTTGAACTAAACTAATTTCCTGACAACACAGATGAGATTTGCTCCAAAGAACATTTCTAAACTGGTCCACTTCCCCTGTATCCTTTCTTTTCCACTACCTCAGGTGGGTGGTGGGCTAGAAGGGAGGTTAAAACGTTTAAAAACCATCATTAAAAGTAGGTTTTAGGGCTGGAGAGATGGCTCAGAGGTTAAGAGCACTGATTGGTCTTCCAGAGGTCCTGAGTTCAGTTCCTTAGCATGGTGGCTCACAACTATCTGTAATGAGATCTTCTGGTGTGTCTGAAGACAGCAACAGTGTACTCACAAAGATGAATAAATAAATCTTTTTTTTTTAAAAGTTGGCTTTAAAGAATTAAAGTTAAATAATGTTGGTATCAGGACCACCGAAACCTGTGACATCACATAGGTGGCAGCACAACCTGCACACCTGTTGCCAAGGCAACAGCCACCATATTTCCAGAATCCACTTGGCTTACCTCCCACCTTTACCTGTGATGCCACCATCCACACATAAAGAAAGGCCTCTCTGATCTCTCTCTCTCTCTCTTCCTCTCTCTCTCTCTCTCTCTCTCCCCCCCCTTCTCTTTCTGACACCACCTTGCCCTTTCCTCTCTCAATAAACCTCACGTGGAACTGTTTGGCCTGGTGCGGTCTTTCTTTATAGATTCTTAGCTTTATTTTATTTTATTTTATTTAAAAAAAAACCCTTTATTTTGAGTCAGGGTTTTGCTAAATTGTTCCTGAATCTGTGACCTTCCTACCTCAGCATCTTGAGTTACTAGATCAGGACTTGATGAAAGATTTAAAAAGAGATTCATTTTATTTTAAAGTATGTGTATGTCAGTGTGTGTGTGTGCATGTGTGTGTGTGTGTGAGAGTGTATGTGTGTGTCAGTGTGTGTGTCAATGTGTGTGTGTGTCAGTGTATGTGTGTCAGTGTGTGTGTGTCAATGTGTGTGTGTGTGTACACATACACATTTGTGGTAGTCAGAAGAGGCAGCATGGGATCCCCCTGGAACTGGTGCTTGTAGGATGCCTGACATAGGTGCTGGGAACTGAATTCTGGTCCTCTACAAGCACAGTATGAGCTCTTAATAAGTCGTCTCTGCAGCTCCTGAAAGATTAAGAAAAATTATTGCTGGGTGTGGTGGTGTGCACCTTCAATCTCAGCATTTGTGAGGGAGGGGCAGGTAGATCTCTGAATTTGAAGCCAGATTGGTCTACATAGTCTATAGCTGGTCATTGAAGGCTACACAGTGAGACTTTGTCTCAATAAACAAACAACAAACAAAAAAATAAGAGTAAAAAAATTAAAATAAAATATAATAATTATTTTTATTTCTGTGTATTTAAGTGTGCACATGAATGTGAGTACCTGCCAGAAAAGATCTTCTGACCCCCTAAAGCTGGACTTATAAGCAGTTGTGAGCCACCACGTGTGGGTGGAGGACCTGAACTCTAGGCCTCTGCGAGAACAGCACAAACTCTTAGCCACTGTGCCATCTCTTCAGCCCCTGAAAGGACTTAATTAATAGCATTAATGTTAATTACTGGGTCGAGATTCAAGTACGGATCCCAACGTCTTAACTCCCTTTTACCATAACTGATCTCTGAAACCACTTTCTCATGAGTAACACCCTGGGTCTGAAAACACTGCTCCCACTGAGTCACCTGTTACCTTTCTGAAGCTGGCTACCATCCCTTTCTGGAACGAGGAACTTCCCTGAGTTCATCGGAACACACCGGGACGTAGCTCTCAAGTTAGATGCTTCTGAGAGGATTACTAATCACTTTCGTTTATGTGACTTCCTCTCAGGACCAGTTCCACCAAGTAACACTGTCTACTGTCGGTCCTCTCTTCTGGCAATTGGTGGAGCCTAGCTTCAGCCTCAAACCTGCCTGATGTGAGGCTTATGAACTTGCTGGGCCAGCAGCCAGTCTCTGGCTAGGGAAGGCCCCAGGCGTTGGCAGCCAGGGTACAGATGTTCTGAGCTCTTGATTCAGGAAGCATGAGGTGGCAGAACTCTGGAGCTCCAGGCCCTCTGCAGCCTGGCTGTCAGGATCTGTGGAAACCTGGCTCCAGCCCTTTAGCTACAGTGTGGAGGGATGATGGTCCAGATGGTAGCTCTTCTTTCTCTTCACAGGCAGGGCACTTGAAACAACAGTGTTATACAGAGGTCTAACTGGATTTAATTTAAACTAACAAATGTTCCTCTTTGTGACCCTAGAATGCAATAAATCATCCTTTTATGTGTACACAGGTTGACTCTGATGTATGACATAGAAAACCACACTTTATGGGGCACATTTAACGAATTTTCATTACTTAGTGATGTGGTATCATGACCTTAGCTAGGAGGAAGTACATCTTAGATGCTCCACCCAGTTTAATATTGGAGTCTATCTTGACATGACAAACTGCAAAGTGAGGACACTGGAGGTTTAGGCATAGCTGTGGATTGTGAGTGGTTACAAGTGGATGAGTAATCAAATATTACCCAAGAACAAACAGCCTCTAAAAGAGAAATAAAATAGAAAGGAGGTGATCTGGAATTCTTGGAGAAAGACTTGAAAAAAATGCATAGTTGCAGAACTGCATAAATGTGAGTTGGCAGGCTAATAACAGCTAATATACTAAGCCACCAATTTAACTCTTAAATGAAAATGCAGGCTGAGGGTGTGGCTCAGTGGTAGAGCTTTTACCCAGCCTGTGTGAGACCCTGGGTTCCATGCCTTATACCACAAACCAAACAAACATAGAAAGAAAGGAAGTGAGTATCACGTGTTCCACCCAGGTTAGCATTGCAGTCTATCTTGCTATTACAAACTGAAAATGGAGAACACTTGGAGGTTTAGGCACAGCTGTGGAGGAAGCAGGCCCTTCTAGCAATGTGATGGAGCTGCTATGAAATAATCACATGGGTTATTTAATTTGCTATGTATAATAAAAAATGTTATTGCCATTTAAAACTGATATCTAAGCACATTTGTACTATTTGGCAATGATGGGTTCTATCTCTAGTGTTGGGGAGGGGTGGGAAGAGAGAGAGGATGATGTTTGAATAATTCATGCTGTGAAAGCGTTTGCTAATCTATATTATTTGAAGATTCTAATGAGACAGTTCTTTAACGTATGTTTTATTGATTCATTGGTATTAGAAAAAAAAGTCTACTATTCTTTCGGCGAATCCTTGTAGAAAAGTGCATTGAACACGCAGATTTCCCAGCTAGTATTAGGAAATTCACTTAAAGAGCTCATTGGGAGAGATAGATTAGCATTTTTAACAAGAGTTCAGAGTCTCTGGCTTCCCCTCCTCATAATCTAGCTTGTACACTGACCTTACTTTACTCACAATCACTATTTCTCTGCAAGATTTCCAGTTAGTCCAATGCTTCAAAACTTCAAAGTTGTTGAGATGCTTCAGCAGGAGTTGGAGTCCCTCAAATGTCACAGCAATCTATAAGCCTGTTTCCCTGCAGGATGGTTTCCTTAGCAGTTTAAGGAGAAGAAGAGCTGTTGCCAGGGAGAAATGATTTTTTTTTTGAGAGATGTGGTATTTTCTGATGAAGTCTCTGAGTCTTTGACTTGGAGTACAGTGAGAAGAGAATATGGAAGTCCAATACTCTGAGACATATCACATTCCTACATGACCTTTTACCTCTGACTAACTGGATCTGCATATGAGTGATGGTTTCTAAGCGATGCACAGCTGCATGTGGCAACATGTGCCTGCAACCCCATCACTTGGGAGTCTGAGGCAGAAGGAGCTTGCATTGGAGGCTACCCTAGGCTGCATAGTGAGGTTCTGTTACTAAGTAAAAAGGAAAGAAGGAAGAAAGAAAGGAGAAGGAAAACAAAGCAAAACAAAAAACAGAACAGAGCAAAATAATCAACCAAATTGTGTAGTGGGACAGCAACATTTTCTTCAACTTCAGGAACAATTTTCTAAGTAACACTTCCAGCCTGTGACTGTCCTCTGGAGTGTGTTCTCTCTCTCTCTCTTTCTCTCTCATGAATAAAACTGACATTTTATTTTTACAGTGCATGTATTCTTTTACTTTTTCTTATTTTTAAAATATTTAATCATTTTTAAGAATTTATTTACAATCCAGCTGTTGCCCCCTCTCTCACTCCCCCCTCCCATTGCCCTCTCCCACAGTTCCTCATCCCATTTCTCCTCCCCCCTGTCTCTGAGAGGATGCTCCCCCATAATATATAGCAGAGGACTGCCTGGTCTGGCCTCAGTGGGAGAAGATTTGTCTAATCTTTGAGAGACTTGAGGCCCAGGGAGGGGGGGAGGATTGGTGGGGAGAGTTCTTCCCATCTTTAGCATTACTTAACCTATTGCTTTACTTGCTTATATGTGTGTGTACACACATGTGCATGGTGCATGGACACCTCTGGGATTTACCTCTCTTCTTCCACTGTGCGGGGCCTTCAAGTTGACAGGGAGCACCTTACCTGCTAAGTCTTTCACTAGCCCTGCTTTTCCATAATTTTATATACTTAATCTGTTGCTGTTCAGTGCAAAGCAAGCATTTGACCATCTGAACTTCTTCAAAAAGGCTGTTCAAGAAATATTAAGGATTTGTTTATTGATTACCAAGAAGGTGTGGGTTGTCAGAGCCTGGTTCACTGTCTCTCCTTTTGTGGAGGAAATCTAGGTTCTTGCTCTTTCCAGGCAGGTGCTCTCCCACTGAACCACACTACCTCATTCTTCCTTTATATTTTCAAGGTTATTTACTTCTCCAATTATAATTTGTTTTAGTTTGCTTGTTTATTGTAGATGAAGAGATGCATTGTGTTAAGTACAGGGAAAGTGGCTCAGAATTTCCGTGTCCCCTCTGAGTGTGTCACCCTCCAGGGACTTTCACATGGTCCATTTCCTTGTCCTCTTTATTGGTTCTTACTGAGATGCAATGGTGGTTTTGGTGGCTAGAGGTTGGGGAAACAGTGTTTTTCTTTTTCTGACCACATTCCTTTGAAGAACAACTCTGGTGAATGGTATAAAAGGCTACAGAGAGGTTGAGAAGGTAAAGATCTGGGAGTTGGGGTTTTGGAGGGTGCTAATTATTCCCACCTTTTTCCCTTGAAGCTCAGAGAAAGACTCAAGCAGGACTCCCAATCACAGCCATGGACCAGATGATGCAATTTGAAGCTGAGACCACGCTGTGGTTTGAATGGTAATCCTCTCCCACAGATTCCTATGTGTGAATAGTTGGTTGTTAGATGGTGGCACTATTTTGGGAGATTGCAAGACCTTTTGGACCTGGATCCTATTTGGGGACTTCTCAGCTACGGGAATCTTAAGTGTTATAGCCCATCCACAGTTACAGCATGAACTCTGAGCTTCTAGATGGCACGCTGCAGCATGGAACTGCCTCACGTTCCTACTGCCATGAAGCCATCCATAGCCATGCTTTCTTTCATGATTATACCCACCCAAATCATGAACCAAAATGAATTCTTTCTCTTGAAATTGTCAGGAGTTGGTCAGTGATGAGGAAATAACTAATACAGAAAGCTGTTGCTGTTATAAAACTGACCATATTGTTTGTAAGTCTTTGGTGGTGGTCTGTAGGAGGAATGTGGAAGAGTTTAGAATTGTGGCTTAGAGAGGTCCTAAAATTCTGTAGTCAGAGCTTGCTGAACCATTCTGGTCAGTGCTCAGATCATACTATTGATAGATAGATGGACACTGTTTAGACTCATGAGGTTTCAGAGGGGAAGGAATGGCTAGGAGTGGCAGTGTATACCTGTGATCCAAGTTCTTGGAAGGTGGAGGCACCAGAATTGGGAGCCCAAGGTCATCCTTAGCTGCAGAGCAAGTTTGAGGCCAGATTGAACTACACGTGAAATTTCTCAAAATAGACAAAACAAATAACAGCAAAGAAAAACAAACCATGCACCTTAAAAAAACAAAGCAAGGATTATAGCAGACACTGGGCCAGTGTCTTTATGTTAAATTCAGGTAAAGGAATTGGCTGTGTGTTCTGTCCTAAGAATTTGAGTAAAGTTGAATTTAGAAGCAATAGACTAATTGCCAAACAGAGCAGGATTCAGGTTGTCACATGGTTATTGATCATTGTCTTTAGCTATGTTTCCAGTAAAAATTTCTGGAGTGAAAAATGCAGAAAATGGACAGGTTTAATGTGCACAGGAACACGAGCCAAGCTAAAGTTGCAGAAGGGGCAGATAAAGATTTTTGCAGACAAAGTAGCTACAATTATAAAGACAGAAGCACAATTAAGGACAAACCATGCAACTTGCTTTGGGGCAATAGGAGTGGCGCATTAAAGGCAAGACCTTACTCACTGAAGGGTTCAGGGCATGAAACTGAAAACCTATTTGAAAACGTTCATTTAAAAGGAGAGGGTCTGCAAAGGAAAAGACCTCCACAGGGTGCTTTTTGCTTGAAAATGGCTGCCTCAGGAAATGTTCACTGATTAAGTCATATACATACTTGGATACTGCAGCCACAGTCCAAGTGGGTCAGGATACATTTCAAGTTGGCAGTAAAAACTTGGTGCTATTTCCCATGTAGTATTGGCTTGGCAGGCAAACAAACCTCAAGATTCATGGGCCAATGGAAATTTGCATCAAGCTTCCACAAAGCTGCTGAGGTCAGGCATTATATAGCAATGTTATATTCTCTGCATGCAGCCCTTGAGTGGGCTGTGCATAAAGTTGAAGCCCAAGTTTCAGTGGAGATTACAGGATGTTTGAGTTGCCATGAATTTGGACTTCTGCAGAAACTGAGAAGAGCCAGGTCAAGAGAGAACACACACACACACACACACACACACACACACACACACACACACGCTACAGGTTGCAGGGCTGGAGGGACAGGACTGTCCAAACCTGTTGGAGCCCAGATGATGCCATCATGAGTCCCAGATACTGGTCGTGCAGTTGTTACAAGGTTTGGTACCTGTCTGTGTGAATTCTGGTCTTTCTTTAGTCTGCTATTCTTTTGATGTTTTTCCATTTCTTCCTTTAGGAATGGATATGTTTGTATCATTGTATGCTGGAAGTATGGAACTTGTTTTTTTATTTTTTGGGGAATTCTTAGCTAAGTGTTTGTTTTGAGTCTCAGAAGAGACTTTGGACTTCTGAAAAGTGTTGGAACTTTAAGAGTTCAAGGACTTATCAATCTTTATTTTATTCACTTTTCATTTTTTGTAGTGTATATATACATACACAAATATACATGCATATAATGTATATATGTATGTATAATGTATACATAATGTGTATATGTATGCATATATATAAATATAAATATTTGTGTGTGTGCACACATATGCACACATGTGGAGGCCAGAGGCTAAGTCTGAATGTTTTCCTCAATCACTGTCTCACTTATTATCCAAGGCAGGGTGTCATATTGAACCTGGAGCTCGCCAACTGGCCAGACTAGCGACTAGCGAGCCCCAAGAGTCCTGTCTTCTGCCTCCCAGAACTAGGGTTCCATGTGTGTGCCCTCCATGCCCAGCTATTTATATGAGTTCTGGCAAGCCAAACTCAGCTTCTCACGTTTGAGCAGCAATCACTTTGTGGACTGAGCTATTCTTCCAGCAACTCTAGTGACTTCTAAAGTTGTTCTGAATGTGTGAACACATCCTGCATTATAGGGTGGCCATGAGACCACCTAGCTAGATGCAGAATGTAATGGTTTGGATAGGAATTGTCCTCCACAGGCTCATGTGTTTACAAACTTGGACACAGCAGGCAGTGCTGTTTCAGGAAATTAAGAAACCTTTAGAACGTGGGACGGAGCTGGAGGGAGGCAGGCCTTAAGGAGTTATAGCCCAGCCCAGCTTCTATTTGACCTCTTTGCTTTCTGGCTGATGACATGGTGTAAGCAGTGTCCAACGGTCCTTCTACCCTAACATGGAGTTGCTCTTGCTTCTATGGCTTTCTTCATCATAATAGATTGTTCTATCTTGAATCACTAGCCAAAAATAAATTCTCCTCTTAGGTTTTTTCTTTTAGGTATTTTCATAACAGTGATGGGGAAAGTAACTAGTGCAGGCCAATAGGATCTTTATGTTATTTTATGTGTATAAGTGTTTCCCCTTTAAGTATGTCGCCGCAATCTGTGCATGCAGTGCTGAAGAAGGCCAGAAGAGGGCAGTAGATCCCCTGGAAAATTACAGCTGCTGAGTGGGTTCTGGAAACTTGATCCTGGGTCTTCTGGAAGAGTGCCAGTGCTCTCAACTCCTGGGCCACCTTTCCAGCCCAAGATCTTGATATCTTTATCATGGACAGTTGTGTGGCTATTTCCTTAGAAGTGGCTATTCCCTCCAAAGTTCAGGCAGTAAACACAACTTTCATGTCTCAGGAAGTTCCTAAAATAAGATTCGCAAGGTGCCTCCCTGAAGGTATAGAATCAGAAAAGATTTGTGGGGAGAGGAGACCTGTTGATTTGCAAGCAGAGCAGGGTGTGCCAAGGATGCAGTTTCAAGAGTTGTTACCCTTGCTAGGGTGAACTTTTTTGTAATGCCTTTGACTATCCATGGGTACTCACTGGTGTAGTGAGTAACCTTAACAAACTCCCCACTACAGACATTTGCTCAGGTCTCCCCAAGAAAAATCACACAGCATGAGGTGTGACATCTCACACCTCCTCATAGATAGAAGCTTCCCAACAGCAGACCTCATGGGGGGTGGTGGACCATTAGCAGAGGAAGAGAGCACAGAAGGATGGGAAGGAGAAGCATCAGGGGTGAAGAGAGGACAGAAAGAAGAACACAGTCTTCTCAGAGAGATGGAGAGGGGGCGTGGAGTGAATAGTTCCTTCTGAAGAACTCTTCTAAAGAGGCGGGTATTAAACTGCTCCTACTCCATAGTAAGAAGGGAGTTTCTGATAGCGCTGAAGAGAGCTGATTCCATAGAACAGTAAGGAGTCAGTTTTCAGAAGGTTTGGATTTAGGGTAGAGGACTGACTGTATCTGGAGATAGGGTATTTCAGGGAGAAGAAAAGATATTGGCTGTGAGGGGTAGAACCTGAGCCTCCATTCACCATCCATCAAATACATACTTTGTGCTATGCAGTAAGGGATGGAGGGTTTCATGAATATTTCTAGTGATCTATATCTATCTGTATCACTCTATCTATCTCTATCTATCTATCTATCTATCTATCTATCTATCTATCTATCATGTTGTTATAGAGCCGTGGGTAAGAGGCTTCAGAAGTGCACTGAGAAGCAGCTAACTGCATGCATGAGTGTGCTCAGATTTGCAGGAGACCTGGGAAATAGATTCAGGACAATACCCAGAGGAAATGACCTATGAGCTGGGCAGAAAGGGTGATTAAGAGGCTGGGAGTGAGGCTGGGTCTTCCAGAGGGCCCAGGTTCAATGGCTTAGACTCCAGTCCCTGGAGATCTGACAGCATTTTCTGGTTGCCTTGGGCACCATATATATATATATATATATGGCACGCAGACACACACGTTCAGATAAACACTCATACACATAAACTAAAATAGTAAATAAATAAAATTTCCAAAAATAAAGTAATAAGAGGCTGGTGGATAGCTCCACTGAGGAAGGGCTTTCCTTGAGAGTACATGGCATGGGCAAAGGTTTGGGGGCACGAAAGAGGATGACCTATACCCCAGCAAGGTAGAGTGCCTAGGATAGTGTGCCGTGCCTCAACCTTTTAATTCACCATGTCCCTTAGCGTGGAGAGATCTGACATTTTAAATAGTTACCCTGGTGGCAGAGCTGAGGAGGGTTTAGAGTGAGGCCCAGGAGCAGGGGTGGGAGGAGCATCTGGGTGTGTCTGCAGCAGGGCCAGATGATTTGGAAGAGGCCTAAAGCAGCGTGGACAGGGTCCAGACCTGTTTAGAGACAATAAACAGACTGACCAGACATCTGGTTGGCAGGCAGGAAGCAGGAGGCTGGACAGAAGCCAAGTGTCTGGTGTGGGTCACTGGGTGGACACTAGTGTTCTCTGTGGTAGAGGGGAAGCCTGGTTCGTCCCTCAGTCTGTCTCCAGTCTCCATCGTTGCCCTCTGGGGACTTTGCTCAGCTCCTTTTCTGGGTCCCAGTGGTGAGATGTTTCCTGTGTTCACTCCTCGGGGGTTTGCAGGTCTCCAAGGCTCTGTTTTCCAAGCCTGTCTTCCAAACCCTCACTGTTACTCCTGGGACTCAGAAGAGAAGTTATGATTTGTTAGTGTGATCAGTGGTGTCCTTTCAGGGATCCCCGACCCTCTGGCTCCTACCCCCAGTGACCCCTGTTGTCACTCCGCAGCCATGAGCACTCTGGGGGGCACCTGGCGAGGGTGAGACCCTGTGCTCATGAAGAAGTGAATAAGACCTGGTCTTTACTACGAGGCGGGGAGAGGAGCTGACAAAGGCTTCTTTGGAATTTATTTCAAATGCAGGCCACAGCACAGTTGTAGGCAACAGGAAAAGGTGCCTGAAGCAGAGATGCTGAGAAGACAGGCTCCTGGGCTCCAGTATGACTGAGACCGAGACTGATGTGCTGGGCAGGTGGAGGTTGGTCTCAGCAGTAACTATCCTTAAGGACTGCCAGGATTGCTGGTGGTTGGAGCGCACAGAAGATTAACACCACGAAATAACCCATCTTTAAATCTTCTCTCCTCTCTTATTTGTTGGGTGCGAACATTTCCTTGAGCCTTAATTTTCTTTTCTATTAAGTAGGGTGAGCTTTTCCACTTTCCTGGGGTTGTCTTATGAACTAGGCGGGATAATCTATGGAAAGCACTTGGCACACAGTAGTCCCCAGCTACAGGAATACACACACCCCTTGGGACTAGCAATCAAGAATGTAAGGCCTGCATTCCCTTATGCTGACCATGCTACTATCAGAAGAGTCATGGATAGGATTTATAGAACAGATCGTGAATGGCTTAATGTAGCTTGATAAGAAAAAGAACTTTAAAATTTATTTTAGGGTACAGGGGATACTAAAAGTGATCCTTGTGGCAAAAAGGTGTAGGCTCCGAGGTGTGGTACCACTTACCCAGCATGCAGGGTGAGTCAGAGACAGCACACAGACTTACACCTGGGGTGCTGATCGTGAGACCATTCCTCTTCCCACTGTAGTACGCCTGAAAAGGGGAGAGGGAACCGACCTGGGCAGTGTTCAGGCTCTCATTTGAAGCTCACTTCCTGTTCCCCCTGTCCTGGAGTAGTCGTTGAAACAGGTCCCCAGTATCTGGCTTCCTGTTCAATCCACCTAGGCTTCTCAGCAGGGACTGTCCAGGAAACCCCTTTTGTGCGAAGCAGGTGTGGGTGTGGGAAGGCTCTTTGGAGATGAGTCACCACTGCCTCCTCCTTGGTGAATCATGGTTGGGGCTTGGGAACAACTAGCTGGTGGGAGAGCGAAGAACTAAATCGCAATGATACATCTCAGCCACCAGGGGGCAGACGCCGGATAGGCAAAACGGAGCCAACAGCTGCTGTAAAACTTGTGGCACTCAGAGCTTGGGAGTGGGTGGATGGAATGTGAGACTGTCTCTCTTTGTCAGCCTCTAATCTCCATCCTTGCCCTCTGGGAACTTTGCTCCTTTTCTGGGTCCCTGTGGCAGGAAGTTTCCAATGGTCACTCCTCAGGGGTTTGTAGCTATCCAAGGCTCTGTTTTCCAACCCCGTTTCATTGCCACTCCTGGGACTCAGAAAAGAAGTTATTATTTACTAGTGGTGTGCTTACAGGCAACAAGAAAAGGGAGCCCTTGGCTCCTACCTACCCACTGGCCCCAGTGACCCCTGCTGCCAGTCAGCAGTCATAGGCGCTGGTAGGCACCTGGTGTGGGTGAGATCTTGTGCTCATGCAGAAATGAACAAGACTCAGTATTCATCAGTGAGCTCACCATGAGGCAGTGAGGGCAAGAGAAAGCAAGTAGGCAGTGAATCTGCCTAAATTGGAAGACGCTAAGACAGAAGGGGGGGGGGGCACGAGGAGTGCTTCGGATGTGCCAGGACAGGTAGAAGCTGACGCTAGTTGGGTTAGAGAAGGCCTTTTACGTGGCCTTCAAAGTGTAAATGGGATCTCAGCAGAAGGAGACGCCATGTGGGAGTGTGGGCACATTCTCCCCAGGATGATCTGTGAAGCCAAGGGCCTTGGCTGCACTGTGAGCTTGTACCCTTGTTCAAACCATGAGGGATGGGAGGGAGGTTGGAACCCAGTGGGTGTTAGAGTTTGGAGTATGTCACAGTGCACCTTCTGGAAGAGACACATGTAGCTTCTGAGAGGAGCCTGCTGTGCTGAACGAGGTGGAGGGAGTCACGGTGAGCACCAGTGCTCCTCAGGGAGGAGAGTTTCTGTTGAGTTCTACCTAAAGTAGATTGTGATGGGAAGAGAAACTCGGTGAGGAGCTCACAGGCCCCAGGGAGGAGGGGGACACTGAGTGGCTTTGCAAAGGTTTAGAAGAGGACACTGGAGGACCCAAGACCCACTTTTTGTGTGCCTTGCAGGCTGGTAGCCGTAGTGAGCCCTAGGCAAGACCTGGGGGTCTGATTCTGCCCCCTCTCAGATTTTAGTGGTGTCAACACCCTCGTCTCCCTAGGTGCTACCCGGCGAGGGGCTCCTCTCTGGTGCTTGTGGGTTGGGGTTTCTGGCGGTTGCTCTGGCCCTGGGGAGCAGGGTGTGCCGCTGAGTCACCACCTGGGTATCTGGGCTTGGAACCATGGGTGAGTCACCCCGCCCTGGGGGAGCTGAGAGAAGCTGCTTGGTGTCTGGAGGGGGAAGAGAGCTGGGTCCACAGGAAGGGTGGTGCCCGACCGACCGGGGATGGGGTAAGAAACGGAAGGGGGCAGTGTGTAGTCAGAAGTCTTAAAGTCAGCTCCTCCTTGAAGACCCCTCCCTTGGGCCCAGCTGAAGGACACGGTGTTTGTTTTTCTCCATGGAGAAGGCACTCTGGGGACTGGTGAGGGCCTGAGGGAGGGCATGGCTAGGTCCAGGCCCGTTTTCAGCTCTGGGTAGGGTAGTCTTTCTACCCACTCACGTCTATGTAGAATGAAGAAGAGGATGTTCGTGTCTCCCTTTATTCCTCTTTGGTGCCCTCTTGCATTGGGCACAGACTGTTGCTCACTGCAATTGTGTCTGGTGCAGAGCAATCTCCATGGCTCCTTCTGAAGCAGTTTTAACCAGACAGTCTCCTCACTACCTCTTTAAGAGGTGGTCTGATGCCAGGCATTTACAACAAAACAAAAAACAATAAGAAAAAAATTTCTTTGACTTCCTGGCATCCTCTTCTGGATGTCCTCAGCTGCACTGTTGGACCCCGGTTTTCTAAGGGATAGCTAGGACTGCTCCTCTCTCGCTTTCAGTCTCTCTTTCACACACACACACTCTCTCTCTCTCTCTCTCTCTCTCACACACACACACACACACACACACACACACACACACGCACAAGCACACGCACACGAGTGAGCACAGACTGTGAAGTTCCCACCCACTGGGCCACTGCATTCTTTGACACAGGAAGGAGCCATGACTCACAAGCATTAACATGAGAACCAGGCTTGGAATGAGTGTCTAGGCTCCAGATCAAGAATTGTCTCCTCTCATCCCTGACCAGGCTCCTTATCTTAGTCAGGGTTTGTATTCCGGCACAAAACAGCTTACATTTCCACACTGCTCTTCATCACCAAAGGAAGTCAGGACAGGAACTCACAGGGCAGGAACTTGGAGGCAGGAGCTGATGCAGAGGCCATGGAGGGTGCTGCTTACTGGCTTGCTTCCCCTGGCTTGCTCATCCTGCTTTCTTATAGAACCCAGGACTATCAGATCAGTGATGGCACCACTCACAAGGGGCCCTCTCACCTTGATTGCTAATTGAGAAAATGCCTTTCAGCTGGATCACATGAAGGCATTTCCTCAAGGGAGGCTCCTTTCTCTGTGATAGCTCCAGCTTGTGTTAAGTTGATACATACAACTAGCCAGGACATCCCCCTTCTCCACCACACCTCTCTTTTCTGCTGGAGTCTAGATGACCTCAGGTATGCCCTTGGGTGGACCTGAAGGTGCCTCCAGCTGGTGCTGAGACCAGTGCTATCTGGGAGGGAGTATATGGGGTGGGAGGAGGCCAGATTTTACCAAGAACAGTTTAGGACAAGTTCTGTTTCCCCAAAATGACAAGTTGGAGGTCAGTTGGGCTGGTGTATAAATCAGTCTCTACCCTGGGTGTCTTGACCATTTTATTTCCTTCTAGGTCTCTCTGCTACCTGATCTGGTGAGTACCTCTGTACTGTAGAGGACTTGGGTTTCTATCTTTGCCCCATCTTGACCCTGGTTCTTGTAGCTTTTCTCTGACTTGCTGGTGAGATCTCTTATTTGAAGGGATCCTCTCAGTGAATATTCAGTTGGAAGGGCCTTTCCCACATTCTCCTTTGAGAGCTTAGGGACTTACTCCGTTGCCTGTTCTCTGTGTCTGAGGTCTCTGTGTCTCTCAGTGTAGATATGGCTGTTTAGGGAATCTTTTTTCGGGGGGGGTTAGGCCTAGGAATAGGTTGTGGATATGTGAGCGGTGCTTTTATAAGAATCCCCAATTTGAGGCAGATGAAATGGAGCCTGTCTGTAATCCCACACTCAGGAGACTGATGCAGTAAAGTCATGAGGTCAAGGTCACACTGGGTTGTACAGTGACATGTCACAAACAATCAATATTGAGTTGTTTTTGCTTTTGCAATGTCTCAGAATCTTTTAGGACTAAGAAGGCAGAGAGACAGGGTCTCAGTGCTTAGTCCTGCCTGGGTCCCTAGTCCTGTATGTAGTGGCAGAGCCACGCCCAAGAAGATGAGGGTGATGACGGTGGGGCTGGCAGAGCGTGGCTGGCAGGGCAGGCTGGAGGCTTTCCTGCCTCCAACACTGACTCCTCTGGCCTTACCCTGGAACCCACTCGATATTCTTAGAGGAATTTGGAAGCAGTGACCTCTGACCTTATCTCTTCAGCTTCTAGCCTGATCCCAAGACACTGGCCACTTAATTTCTTTAGTTCCATCGCCAGCAGAATCCTTTCTGTTGGAGAGGATGTTGAGTCACTTACATCTTGCCTATGCCCTGACTACAAAGAACCAGTACTGTGCAACATAGCGCTCAGACTGGCAGGAGGCACATCTGTTACTCTAGGAGAGTCCCTGGTATGAAGAAGGAAACATTCCTGCTCAAGAGAGCTTCCCTTTAGATGGCAGAGACTCTGACCTCAGTAGACTAGAGTTTGTGAAAGGTTTGACTCTCTCATGGAAACTTGTCCTCCTGGGCTGTTCTCATGGTTACTGCCAGGTGATTCTGGGAGCCCATGGTCACTTCTGTGCTCTGCATTCCTGGCACAGGTAGGAGTTAAATTGATACTCTAGACACCCTGCAACCCTCCCCCTCTCATCCTCCTCCTCATCTCCCATTAGACACTCAAGCAGGGAGATCTACCTTCAGAGATATGTCCTTAGGTCACAAGGTTCTGCTCTAGGTGACTCTCATAGCACAGGGAAGTTTAACATCTGATTACACTGTGGACCCTTGTCCTTAGACAGCCATACTTCCAGGGCAGAATGCAGGCAGGGAGTGACTTGCCATTCCTGGAGGGGCTTGGTGAAGCAGAAGCAGGCCTCAGAGACTGGACTTGAGGCCCCTAGTGCCTTGGTGAGTGTTCTTTTGTGTCTCTAGATCCAAGATGTCTAGTGACCTGCGGCAGGCTGTGGATGTGATGGTCTACATCTTCTACAATTACACCAGTCAAGAGGGCAAGAGGCTCAAACTCAACAAAGGGGAGAGGAAACTTTTGTGTAAGGAGCTGCCGAGCTAAACGGGGATAATGAGACAGGCCAGGAGGGGAGCCTGGGAAGGGGTGAGTCTGTTCCTGCTTTCATTCTCAAGGTGCCTGCTGGTGCCAGTGCCAGGGTGGGGTTGAGGATTCTCTATCAACTTCCACTTCACAGTCCCTGGGGTGCCAGTTAGGTCTATTAATGGCTGTTCCCTTCAACATTCTTGAGCACGTTGCTATTGGGGGCTCCATAGTCTATCTGTCTAATCCTGTAATTGACTAGTTGAATGGTTCCAAACTCAGAGAAGGGTAGCAGCTGGCCATGGGTCACACAAGGACATTATTAATGGCATTAATTTCTCCTTTTTATTTTATACATTTATATGCCAAGTCAAGAAAGTATATAGAGAATGGATTTTAGCCAAAACATGTACCCTGGGGCATTTGCCAGAGAGGCGCTGTTACCACTCAATTCATCTCCTGCCCTGTACAGACTAACGGGTAATTGTAGAGTTAGGTCTCAGAACTTAATGTATGAGGCAGGTCTTGCCTTTTTACTTTTCTTCATTTTGGGTTAATTCTTTCTCATTGTTTTGGCTGGCATTAAAAAGTTTGTCTGTTTTGAATTCATCCTGCTGATGGGTGGGGGGGGGCAGTGAAGCTCTGGTTTTCTCATTATCAAGACGAAGCTGGGGCCTAGCAAAGATTAGTTTCTTCGTACTCTGGGAAATACCCCGGACTCCCCCCCCCCACTCCAGTAGGCACACTGGAGACACTTATATCATGAGTCTATCTGTCCTTCCTTACTGGCCTTCTTGGTACCTCACAAGGATTTCCTGGCCATGGTGAACCTGGCTGCCCACCTTAGGAGTGAAAACTGGATGCTGATGAAGGGGAAGGTGTTGGAGGTGGGTTGGGCAGGGGCCGACTTGGTGGTAACTCTTGTCCCTGTCACCTCAGGATAACGTTAGAGGATGAGAAGGTGAAGAAGGTGATGGACGACTTCAATAAGAACAGTGACCAGCAGGTGGACTTCCGGGAGTGTGCTCTGGCTCTGGCAGACATCTTGTTTAATAACTTCCTCGAGGAGTCCCCAGACCAGTCCTGAAGCAGAGCGCTCTACTCCCTGCCAAGGATCTCTTGGTTGACACACCTCTCTATCTTTTAAAGTTTGTACTAAGTAAACTTTTGTAGAGAGAGTATTGTAATGACTTAGTAATGCCTTGTACCTTGGCTGGATCAATTAAAGGCCTGGAAATAGAGGGATCCCTGGTTTCTAACACCTTTTGTACCCCAACTCTCCTGAGGCCAAAGGTTCTACTCTTTGGGATTTCACACAAATTAAATTTTGGGAATTGAGGTAAGCTGGTAACATTTTATTTTGTTAAGAAAGGTATTTTAAAAGGAAGATTGGGAGCTGGATGTGGCAGTGCAGACTTTTAATCCCAGCACTAGGGTGGCAGAAGCAGGTGGGTATCTGTGAGTTCAAGGCCAGCCTGGTCTACAAAGCAAACTCTAGAACAGCCAGGGCTGTTACACAGAGAAACCCTGTCTCAAAACAAAACAAAGCAAAACAAAACAGAACAGAGCAAAACAGAACAAAGGAAGGTTGGTGGCATGGTGGTGCAACCTTTATCCCAGCACTCAGGGGGCAGAGGCAGGGACAGGAGCAGCACACACAAAAAGACAAAAACCACCTACAACTACAATCATTTTATCTAACCCCCCCTAATTCTAACTTCACAGAGAAGGGAGGATACAATCCTGGAACCTAGCACCTTGACACTGAAGGCTGTAAAGGGTGAGAGCCCCTCTGGGTGTGGGGGGTGAGTGGGGAGGGACTGTCGCCCTCACCTGCCCTGCAGTTTCCTTAGGATTCATTGGCAGATCACAGGCTCTAGGCACCATACTTGCTTTTAGAAAAACTTTTTTCCTATCCGCTTGTTCAAGTGGGCTAGCTCAGTTTTGAGTTTACACTCTCCTTGTCGATCTCTGTTAAAACCTCTTAGGAGCCAGCTCAACCCAAAAATCCTTATGGTTTCTACCATTTTTTCCCTAAGATTGTAACTTAATGTTGCCACATATTCTGCATTCTAAAGCATATCAGGTTAACAGTTTGAACACTGTGACTTGCTATACCATAACAAGGGCTTTCCATTCTATAGACTCTAAGCCCTATATTTCACTCTTTTTTTTTTTTTTACCTCCATCCAATTTCATCTTTTAAGTTATTATTCTTCATTGATTTTTATAGCTACTGGATTTTCTACCAATTACACAGCATTCAGAAGTTAATTGAGGCTTGACCTGCCATGCCTTAACTGAACTAGCATTTGAATGTCTTCGTGGCTAGACTTCGTGGTGGACAGTTCAAGTTTGGTTCAGTGACTTAGAGATGCCCTACTAGCTGCCTGTTGCTGTATAATGAACCACTCCAAGATATGGTGCTTGGAAACATACATTTATATCTCTCATGGTTCTGTGGGTAGATTGGAAATAGTTTGGGGGAGTCTCACTTGGGGTGTCTCAGGCGGTTGTAGATGGAAGTTGGGGTTGCAGTCACTTGAGGGTGCTCTCTCAACATGCTTTGCACTTGGTGCTGGTTGTTCTCCTGGAGCTCAGATGGAACCGTCAGTGTGCTGGCTAGATGTATGTCAGCTTGATACAAACTGCAGTCATCAGAGAAAGAGCCTTGAGTGAGAAAACACCTCCATAAGATCAGGCTGTGGGCAGGCCTTCAGGGCACTTTCTTAATTAGTGACTGATGGGGGCGGGCCCAGCTCATTGTAGGTGTGGCCACTTCTGGGCTGGTGGTCCTAGGTTTTATAAGAAGCTGGCTGAGCAGGCTATGTGAAGCAAGCAGCGCCCCTCCATGACCTCTTCATCAGCTCCTGCCTCCAGGTTCCTGCCCTGTTTGAGTTCCTGTCCTGGTTTTCTTCAGTGATGGACTGTAATGTGGAAGTGTAAGCCCAATAAACTCTTTCGTCCCTAGCTTGCTTTTTGGTCATGGTGTTCCAACGCAGCAATAGAAATCCTAGCTAAGACAATCAGCTTACTGGATTTTCCTCCAACAGGGTGTCAAGAATGTGGGCCTCTCTCTTTTTACCACCATGAAAAGAGACCCTTTGTCCTGGAGGCCTGCCTTGGCCTTGTCTCCCAGCTATATATGTGCAGTGAAGACAGAGCACTGAGAGCAAGTGGCTGTCACATGGCCTCTCAGTGGCTCCTTCCTCCTCTGCAGAGCTCCGTCTGATGTACTCTACAAATGATCCACACACACATCAGAGTTTTCTGGGGAAGAAAAAAAATAATAAGAGAAGCACTGTCATCATCATCATCATCATCATCATCATCATCATCATCATCATCATCCATTCTCTTTATTTTTCTTCTCGCTCCCACCCTGCTCGCTCTGGTCCACTCCTTCCCTGTATGGAAGGCTTAAGATTTTTTTATTTTATGTATGTGAGTACAATATCACTCTCTTCAGACACACCAGAAGAAGACATCGGATCCCATTCTAGATGGTTGTAAGCCACCATGTGGTTGCTGGGATTTGAACTCAGGACCTCTGGAAGAGTAGTCAGTGCTCTTAACCACTGAGCCATCTCTCCAGCCAGATCATCCAATCTTTTAATAATAATAATAAAAAAAACCACTTTTCCCCCCAAGTTGCTAACATACCCAGCTAAAGTAGCCATATTACATAGCTAAGCTCCCAAAGATACAGGTGAAACCCTGCATAGAGAGGTCACTACTGCCTTATCAGTAAGACAAAGGTTCTTGAGGAAAAAGCTTTTCATGTCTTTACTCTGTTTTCTACCTAGAGCATGGACAGTGAGTATAGCAGCCATGTTGTGATCAGGAATCAATGAACATAGTGTAGCAGATGGTGTACTGTAGGTTTAAAGAACAAAGTAATAAAAGGATGCTGGGTTTCAGATGTGGCCTGGACCCAACTCTAAGTGTGTGTGTGTGTGTGTGTGTGTGTGTGTGTGTGTCTGTCTGTCTGTTTGCCCACAAGCATGTTCGAGCATGAGCATATGCTAAGGTGTACTCTGGAGATTAGAAGACAACTCCTTTATGTGGGTTCCTCCTGCTTCCGAGCCAACCTTAATAATTTGTGAGATCAATAAAATAGAGTAGAAATGATGCCCTGGGAATTCTGAAATACATCTTAAGACTGTTTCAGCTTCCAATTTAGCCTCCTGTAGTGTTTGCTCTAAGGCATGTCAGAAGCTAGGGGCCATGCTCTGAGAAGCCCAAGCTATGTGGGGACCCTTTCCTCCCAGGAAACTCTGATGTGTGTGTAGGTCATTTGTAGAGTAGACCAGGCAGAGCTCTGCAGAGGAGGAAGGAGTCACTGAGAGGCCATGTGACAACCACTTGCTCTCAGTGGTTTGTCTTCACTGCAAGTGTAGGGCTGGGCGATAAGGCCAGGCAGGACTCTGGGACAAATAATTTCTTTTCATGGTAATAAAAAGAGAGAAGCCCACCTTCTTAACACTCTGTTGGAGAGGGACCTGGTAAGTATAGGTCAGGGAGTCATGATGCCAGTAATTAACATTCTGGGTGAAGTTCTCAAAGCTTGTGATCAGCACACTGTCATTTTAGCTTCATGGTAACCCCAAAGGGGCTATCATTAAACCTTTTTTACAGATGGGAAAGCTGAGAGCTTTAGCCATTTGTAAGCCCTGCTTCTGACCAGGTGCTCGAGATACTAAAGCACCGGCCATTTGATCCTCTCTGAACCTGCACTTTGTAGATGAGGAAACAGAGGCTGGGAGAAATAAAATAAGGAATAGTGTCAGGGTGTAACCCACATCTATAAGAGAACTCCCCATCCCTTTGGGACAACGCAATAGTGGGCTGGGCCTTGTTCTTCTTTCTGAAACCATCTCCAGAAACCATCTTTGTGTGACTTGGAGGGGACCTGGCTGAACAGGGTTCAGAGGTACCTGGCCCATCATCCTGAATCACAGGGAGATGAGACCCCCTTGCAGGTGGTTGGTTCTGTGACCTCTGATTTCTTTTGGTGCTCCAGAGGTGCAGGGCTTCTCAGTTCTGGATTTGGACAGTCAGTTGGGCTAGTGGGACCAGGCTTACCCTCACTGCCTCTGAGTTTTCCCCCACTTGGAGAAGTTCCAAAGTGGCTATGCCTTCCTTTTGGTATTTGTCAGACTAACTGACATACGAATGTTGAATCCTGGCTAAGGAGTTTCCCTATTCTCTGTGCTGAGGCAGAGGAGGGTCTAGACATCACTCTGCTTGTCAAGGTTCTGTGGCCAGATCTCCCCTAGTCCTGGAATTGCTGCTAGGAAGAGAAACACAGTAACCTCCCCTCCTGTTATATCAGCATTTTACTGCATGGCTCAGCCCTGGACTAGCGATGGACTGTGTCTTTTCTGTGATCTGGAATAGGACATTGAGAAATGTGGTTGGTATGAGTTCGGTCACAAGGTGGTGATGTGACTGTGAATCTTGAAACTACCTGAGTTACTCTTATCTTGGTCTTTAGCCTTGAAGGGAGAGGACAGAGGTTAGGGTAAGCTGGTCTTGTACTAGGAGTCCCAGACAAACATTTATCAAATGACTAATGTGCCTCTGTGCAGAGTTCAGCAGAATCTGACCCAAAGGTTAAGGTAGCAAAGGAGACAAGCCTGAATGGTGGAAGTCCTTAGCATTTTTACCCTTAGTTACTGCTAAGATCCCAAGGTATTGCTTCGAAACCTAGGTTGTGCTCAAACGTTCAGCAATCATCCTGCCTCAGCCTTTCTAGTTCTAAGAGGACAGGCACAAAGTGCCAAGCTCAATCTCATCTTGTTTTAGCTATCCACTAGACACTCCTGTGGGCCAGAAGGTCAGTAAAGTGGCTTTCAAGTAAGTCTATGTGACTTCTATCATTTTAAGCCAAACATCAGAAACGTCAGTCGCACCAGCACACGACCTGCTCAGCTCATCACCTCCATAGCTACTGATGTTCAAAGTCAACTAGGAGCCAGCAAAGCCAGAATTGGATGGCTCCACACTTAAGAGCCTGTACTGTTTGTGCAGAGGAACTGAGTTAGGTTCTCATAACCCACATGACACTCAGTTATGGATTCTGAGATGATGGAGTGAACTGGTAACCTACAGCTCCCATGTGGGTCACTTCATCTCTCCACCAACTCACAGTTCTCATCTGGGCAATGGACACAGCCAGTCGCTGGCTTGGTTGTCAAAACAAGTGATAAGTCTAACCTCTGCCAGTTCTTGGTTTAGATTCTCCCTCCTCATCCCAGTTCCAATTCTGTAGCTTTAACTTTGGTTCTAGCTTCCTCACTGGCCCCAGTAATTAGATACCCCTTCCCAAATGTCCTTCATACATGGCTCAGAAGATTGGAGAGGATGTCTATTGTTTTGGTCAAGTTCATTTAGCCTCAAAGGGCTATTGGACATGGGTGGTTACTCTGGACATAGAGCTCAGGACCTTTTGCCAGAAGTGAATAGCGTGTCCAGATTATTGGGACACCCTCTCTTATTTTTCCCCCTGAAGCGCAATAGCAGACACTGCCCTTTAGAAGGGTGATATGTTTTCCAGGGATCTTAGGCGATGGTGGTGATAGTGAGGAGAGTCAGAGTTTTAGCTTGTAAGAGATCCTGCCAGATCGGCTGATATCTGTGTTCACCTTTTGCACACCCTCTTGCTGATCCTTTTAAGGCAAAGCTTCTCAGTCTCCAGCAACGGCACATTTTTCAACGGTCAGCTCTCCTGTCCTCAGGGAGTTATGCAAGGTGAGAAGCCACGATCCTGGGCTCAGCCTAAGGGTGGGGATGGAGCATGTGGACGGGAAAGAGTGAGAAGGATGGCGGATAGCTCTAGTCCAGGCCTTGGAACTGGGGTCCACTGCTGTGCATTGGGGCTATTACAGGAAAAGGGTTCAGGGCAGAGTCTGGAAAAGTTCAATAGAGCAGGAAGATTCTATTTTGTTGTGTTTTGGGCACAGAAGTGGGGAAGATGACCTGGTGAGGAAAGATTGGTTCTAACTCCTTTACCCCCAACAGTCCAGGGAATTCGTATTACATTGAACTCAGGGTTCAGATCACTCACATTGACGCAATGACTAGTAACAAAATGTATTTGAAAAAAAATTTTTGAGACAAGGTCATACTACGTAGCACTTACTGACCTGAAACTTGCTATGTAGACTAGGCTGGGCTTGAACTCACCAAGATTTGCTTGCTTCTACCTTTCAAGTGCTGGGATGAAAGATGTGTTCCACCACATAAGGCAATACTTAGGATTCTTAGGTTAGGAATCTTCGAGATAGGAAATTAAGTCTCTAACAGGGTAGAGTGCAGACAAATCGAAGTCAGGTGCTGAGGTGGGGTGGAGTTCTGAGTGAAGGCCCAATTAAGCATTCTTTCCATGTGCGTCCTCCAACCCAGTGTCTCCACCAAGACATGTTTCTAGGCCTCTCCCAGCTTTCTCTCAGAAGACAGAGAAGCTGTGTTCCCAGGGGCTGTGGCTGTGCCCAAAACCACGAAGAGCTGTTGGATAAGAAAGTGGGTTCAGGAGCCAGGCTGCTGGGCTTTTCCAGCCTATTAAACATTGGTTTGTTATTGTCTGTTTCTCCCACTAGATTGTCATCTCCCTTGAGAGAGACTGTGTCTGTTTTGTTTATGCTATACCCCCGATGCCCAGCATCATTGCCTCTAATTACTTGTACAAACAGTGAATAGCAAGCCTTCCACTCACTAGTTATATGCTTTTGGACAAATCATTACCTCTCAGAGTTAACATTTCCCAAGCCCTCACTATATTTTAGCAATGTTTATTCCATGAGCCTTGCTTGTGCTAACTCAAACTCTACAACCGCCTTATGAGACGGTTACTATTTTATTTCCATCAATGAGGAAAATCAGGTTGCGAGAGCAGAGATGGCATGCTTAAGGTAGCTGGTAACAGAGAATTCTTACCACAGGTGAGAATAAGTCATTGACCTAGAAGCAAATTAATTGCTGGTCCACTCTGGCCTCTCCTTCTGCGGCCGTGTGACCATCTCTGTCCTCTGTTTCAGACTGCTCATAACTCCTTGCCAATAAAACAGAGTTAATCACAACTCTTCCTTCCTTCTGCCTCCATTGCCCGCTCCCCTCATCCACAGACTGGCAATCTCTAAGAGGAGATAGGGTCCCAGACAAAGCTGGGTACTGGGTCTGGGGTGAGGCTTCCAGAATGCCCATGTAGGCATGAGGTTTTTGTCACTGGCCAGGAAGCCATGTTTCTCTTCTCCTTCCTGTATTCTTCTGGGTGTTGGGTTTTCTTTCTTGTGGAATGGGAAGCTTAGGGGTGGGAGAGAACAGAGAAGCAGCAGGAGGGCATTTCCATGTCTCTCCCTATGCCAGCTAAGAACAGCAGGGGGAAAAGAGAATGGCTGAAAATGCCAGAAACATCAAAGAACAACAAGGTATTAAGAAAAATCCCAAACCAGACACGGTGGCGCATGCCTTTGATCCCAGTATTTGGGAGGCAAAGGCAGTTTAAGGTCAGTCTGGTCTACATAGTGAGTTCCAGGATAGCCAGGGCTATGTAGAGAGACTCTGTCTCAACAAACAGAACGAGTTTCATTGTTGTTGGAGAGATGACCCAGAGGTTAAGAGTACTTGCTGTTCTTGCAGAGGACCCAGATTTGGTTCCCAACAACCACATTAGGGTGCTCACAACTACCTGTAACCCCAGCTCTTTGAGGACTCAATGTCTGTGGCCTTTGTGCACACCTGCACTAATACAGACAATACTCACAGACATCACATACAGACATAATATTGAAAATAAATTACAATCTTTCAAAATAAAATAAAAAATTTAAAACAACAAGAAAACAAAACAAACAAAGACTTATTTAAAAAACCTTGTGAAGCTGAGCAGGACAGGTACCCTGAGGGCTCCAGCCAGGCCCAAGCTCAGATTTGGGTTTGATGATTTTGGGGAAAAGACACAAGCTGAAGCCCAGGGCTCACAGAGGAGACAAGTAGAGACTTGATGCTGGAACCCCAAGGGGTAATGTGCTTAAGCTAAAATGAATGCTCTGACCCAGGACTATCTGGAAAGTTGCCCCAGTGCAGAGCAGAGCAGTGGAACGGAAACCCTCTTCCTCATGAGTTTGGGAGCTTGGGGACATGCCAGCTCTCTCATGAATCTGTGGCCCAAATTGATCCATTATCAGTTGGAGTAGAGAGGCAAGAAAGTTCAAGCCTTGACAGCTCGTGGCTCCCTAGGAGGAACACCCTAACTTCTAGGCTTCAAAAATACCTTATGACGATTTCCTCCAGCAAAATAAGCAATTCACAGCCAAAGGTCACCGACACTCTGTGGTCTGGAGGTTGGGCAGAGAGGGGGGTCCCGGGGCCTCAGACTTCTCACCTGTAAATAGGGGCCTTAGCCAGATGCTCTTACGGTCTTCCCTGCACAGATACTCTCTGGAGGTACATCCTAAGAGAGTCCAAGGTGCGTTCCCATTTTGTATTCTTGGTCTCTTTACAATAAAGAGCTCAGGAGAGGGATGTGTGTGGCTGGAAGATGCAAGCAGGAAGCTGTTACCAGTTCCCAGCTTTGGGGAAGGGCAGAGGGGGAAGGAGTGGGGAGTGGTGCCTGAGACTCTGACTGTGTCTTTGATGTGTGCGTTGCTAGGTGGGCGGTGGGCCTGTAATAGAGGCTACTAAGGGAAGGAGGCAGGGGACCCTGGGGGCAGCCTCAGCGTTGACCTACTTGGGTCCTTATAATTGCTCCCTTCATCTCTTGAGAGGCTACAAATAGGGACACCCAGTCAGTAGGCTCCTACAGCTGAAGCTACAGCAGCAGTGGTGAGTGTGGTTGCCTGGGAACTGCCTTGGGCTCGGGGTTGGAGCAGCTCAGAAAGCCCTCAACAGGTAACCTGTTCCTGGATACAGGGCCTGGATATGGGAGCAGAAAGGTGATGTTAGCAGGTGATGGGGACTCAGAGGTTCCCTAGTACACTAAGGAGCTGTAAGGAAGTTTGTTTTGGGAGAGTGTGCCCAGCCACGATCTTGAACTGATGTGGGGACTGTGGCTAGCTATGCGTCTGGAACAACCCTTAGCGAGCTCCTTTGCTTCTGCTCCTTGACTTGCTTCATTCCTGGGGACGGGTTGGGACAGGCCAGGGCTGCAGAAGAAGAGAGGAATCCTGTGAGTGAGTCTTCAAGCCCTGTGCTTCCGAAATAGCAACTGAAGTGGCGCCAGGCAGGCTGGGAGGAACCAGAAGGGCTCTGAGGAGCGGAGCTCCTGGGATCGCTCATGGCGTTTTCCTCTCCAAGGAGCATGGCGCTTTCCTCTACTGGGAACGTAGATCCCTGCTCCAGCGCCGGGCTGTCACAGAGAGTTAGACCCCAGTATGCTCACCACTTCAGACCCATTCCCCTACTTCCTTGTCAGCTAGTCTTGCTGGCCATTTGCTCCCAGTAGAGGGAACTCACCAGGAAGAATCTTGGTTCTGGCTGCCCTGTGTCGCAGGACTTCAGTTTCCTGAGGGAGTCAGGAGTGAGTCATTGGACTCACATGGAAACAACTCCATTGCCTTCCTGTCAGCCCAGGGTTTTGCCAAGGCTGCATGAGCAATGGAAGGGGGCAATGGATGTGGGACAAGGGAAGGGATTCTAAGAAGTCTTTCCCTTCCATCCCAGTGGGGGACTCTTCTCAAAGCCTTCTGAGGTCCCCCAGGGGAGGGGAGAATGGCTAAAGGAGGTCATAGATGAGTAGATCTATGAACCGGTGGACTCTACACCTGGTCTGTGTTTCTGACTAGGCCTGTGAGGCTAGATTATCCCACTTTACAGATAAGACAACTGAGTCCTAGAGAGAAACAGTTCACCTAGGGCTTCAGAGTGCACAAGAGAATGAGGGTCCCCAACTGCAGCTTCTTTGAGTTCAGGGCAGGAGGTACAGTGAGGTGGAGGGGTCCTATCAGGTCTCACCATTGCCTCTGGCATTAGCCTCACCAGGATCTGGACAAAGATGCCCTGGGCAGGGCTTTTTGTGTAAACTCTTACAGGATGGGGCTCTGGGTCCCCAAAAGGCAGAAGCTTTCTAGGACCAGGGCCAGCATTACATGGAATGGTGCCCAATAGGAGACTGAGAATCCCCAGGTGTTGTGACTAGAAAGGATGGGAGGGGATCAGAGTCCTGAGGAAGGCTCCCATTTGGGGGTGAAGGCAGTGGATATTCCCATCCCGAGGAATTTATGGTGATGTCAGGGAATTGAAACTTCTGTCTGGAAAAATCGCAACAGGCACCATGGGGAGGTGAATTGTGTGTGCAGTCAAGGAGGGCTGCTCAGAGGCAGGGGCGATTTTTAGCATGGCGGAGACCGACAGGTTTGGAATTAGTTCCTGGGAAACACCGAGGAAGAGGAGAATCCCAGCCTGGATCTCCTTGTGAGTCACACCCTGGTTTTGTGGCAGTGAGGATGACCCGGCCCCTGGAGCAGGCAGTAGCTGCCATCGTGTGCACCTTCCAGGAGTATGCAGGACGCTGTGGGGACAAATACAAGATCTGCCAGTCAGAGCTCAAGGAGCTATTGCAGAAGGAGCTGCCAAGCTGGACCCCGGTGAGCAAAGAGTGGCCCAGAGCCAAGTGCAGGCCTAGAGCAGCAAGAGGGAGAAGTCGGATTGTGGGGAGGGGCACATAAGGAAGTGAGCTGACGTGGCCTCATGAGCCTTAGCAAAACAGAACGTAAGTAGGATGACAGGTAACTACTTACATTCTGTTTTGCTAATGCTGTCCTGTGGACAATGCCTAACTCACATCGGGGATCTTCCTAGCAAGGAGGAGGTGCTCAGCAAATGAGCTGAGAAGGGGGCTGAAGGGGAATTGAAACGGGTGTCTTATCAGATGGGTAGAATGAGGTTGGCCCCGTGAGGGTTTGGTTTGGAATGGGGGCAGCCTAACCATCGGAGGGAAGTGGTGTGGGAAGCTGCACTGTCTCCTTATCCTGGTTTCCTGACCCTCCCTTCTCATCCCTTCCACAGACTGAGTTCCGGGAGTGTGACTACAATAAATTCATGAGTGTTCTGGATACCAACAAGGACTGCGAGGTGGACTTTGGGGAGTATGTGCGCTCACTTGCCAGCCTCTGCCTCTACTGCCACGAGTACTTCAAAGAGTGCCCCCCTGAGCCCCCTTGCCCCCAGTAGCCTCTGATCCAAAGGCATATGCTATCCCAGAAGGGCAGGGTCTGCTCTAGTGCTCCATCTTTGTCCTTGAGGTGGTCCTGGGTGTGTAGCCACACCCTTCCTACTCTCTCTGTGGTACCCTTTTCAATCTAGGCTTGCCAAGTCCTTGATGTGCTAACCCCAGCTACCCATAAGCTTTAGAGGCTTTCCTAGGGATGTCTTGTTAGTGAAGGGTGGAACAGTAGCCAGCCTTTGCTGCTTCTCTTCTTGGAAAGGAAGAACATCTCTGCTCTTACCTTGGAAACTCGGCCATGTGCACAGTTGGGACCGCTGTGGCAGGGGCCTCCTCAACTCCCAATAAAGAAATGTCCTTTCACGAATTTGCGTGTCATCCTTGTGCAGGGGCCATGCTAGTCTTCTCTGTATCATTCTAATTTTTAGTATATGTGCTGCCGAAGTGAGCACAAGATACAGTTCACAGACCACATGAAGCTCAAGAAGAAGGAAGACCAAAGTGTGGATACTTTGGTCCGTCTTAGAATTGGGATCAAAATACCCATGGCTCACAGCCAACCAATGGACTGAGCTTAAGGTTCCCAATGGAGGAGCTAGAGAAAGGACCCAAGGAGTTGAAGAGGTTTGCAGCCCCATAGGAGGAATAATAATATGTACCAACCAGTACCCCCAAAGCTCCCAGGGACTAAACCACCCACCAAGGAGTACACATGGAGTGACCCATGGCTCCAACTACATATATATCAGAAAATGACCATTTCAGACATCAAGAGAGGAGAGTTCATTGGTTCTATGAAGGCTCGATGCCCCAGTGTAGGGGAATGCCAGGTTAGGAAAGTAGGAGGGAAGGGTTGGTAAGCAGGGGGAGAAGGATGAGGTAGGGGGTCTTTGGAGGGGTAATGAGGAAAGGGGATAACATTTGAAATGTAAATAAAGCAAATATCTAATTAAAAAAAGAAAACATTGAAAAACAAAACAAAAAAAAAAACCAAAAAAAAAAAAAAGAAATGTCTTCTTGGTTTACTTTGGTTTTTCTGATGGGACACACTGGGCCTTGGGACCGCGTCCTTGTTCCTTTATGCTCACCACTGGAGGAAGAAGGCTTACCACTAAAGGCACCGGCCCCCAAAGCAGTGTCAGACCCTGTAGAGGTGCACACATTTCAGGAGGGTGGGGGCAACACAAGGTCCCATCAGATGAGGCTGGAGGGTCTCTGTCTCTATCTCTCTGTCCCCTGTCTTGAGGTAGAAGTCCTTATCTTGGACTTTCTAGGAGGACAAGAGGCTCCTTGGGAGCTCAGTAATTGTGACCAGATGCTACAAGAAGGGTGTGGTTGTGGGAGCCCAGAGCCAAAACCCCATCTAACCTTCACTCAATCCCTGCATTTGTACCCTATTCTTAGAGATTAATCCTGACTCCCCATTTTACCTATTTCCTCTTTAACTCTCTTCTCCAAGCTGAGTATTCAACCCTGAATGCTCCTGCCATCTCCAATACCCTTGAGCTTCCATCCATTCATAAACCTCCAGGCCTCACTACCACCCTAATTCTATCAGGACCTCCTAGGTATAGCTCCCACTTGATACCTGGGGTGGTCCCAAGGTCCCTCGATTTGCCAGCCTCCACCTTGGGTCTTCCTGATTGTGACAAGAAGGTGTTTAGGCTGGAGAGAAGGGCTGACATTGTCCCACTGACTGGGGTCACCTCCTTAGTTCCTGGGCCACATACTTCCAGGGTAGTTTCCCATTTCTTGCCCATAACACCTCCATTTCCTTTCCTGTGGCCCATACCTCATGTCCAGGTTGCCCATTCTCAAAACTTCCTAAAACTCTGGCTGAGCTGTGGCTACTTGGTGGTGTCTACCCCATCCAAGTCTCTGCGTGCCCACTGGAGCTCACTTACTACTTGATTGTGTCTGCTGCTTCCCAGGCCAGGCTGGTGGAGGATGCTGTGACATTTATTACATCAACCAACAGCAAGAGCGCAATATCCATGCTCCCCCATCCCCTGCATGGGCAGGGCCTGGCAGGGTATAAATAGGTCACATTGTCGGACTCTCCCCAAACTTCTCTGTTCAGCACTTCCTCTCTCAGTCTGGTGAGTTGTGTTGGCCTGATAGCACTGTTAGTGGCATTAGAGGCTGAGGCTAGGGCAGGAGAAAGGGGGGCTGCCTGGGGAACAGATGTCTTTAATAGAACCAGATGAGAGATTCTGATGCGAAGGTTCGTGTGTATGCGTGTGCGTGTGCATGTGTGTGTGTGTGTGTGTGTGTGTCACAAGAATGAAAAAAAAAGTGTATAAATGGCTACATTTGAGCTCCCGGAGGTTCCGAGATGCTGAGACTTGCTTGTATGTTGCTATAGTGTATGTCAGTGCTTGGGAGTCACTGTCATGGAAAAGTATGCTGACTTGTGTTGCTGGGTCATACAAGCCTGTGTGTGGACACTTGGGTACAGGAAGCAAAGGGAAGGCATCAGTAGGCCTTTTTGTTTTATAATGTTTAAGTGACATTTATTTGTATGTCCGAGTGTATGGGTTGGGCTGGGGGCAGATGCCAAGGTGCACTTGTAGGAGTCAAAGGACAACTTATGGGAATCAGTCTGTTCCTTCTAGCATGTGGGCTGTGGAGATCAAAATCAGGCCATTGAGCCTTGGTGGCAAGCACCTCTATCCACTGAGCCACCTCTCCTGCTCCCACCTGTAGGCATTTGTGTTCGTAGTGTGTTTTGTGTTTAATAACCCTATGAACATATAACACCTAGTCCAAGAGAGCCTGGCTTCCCCAACCCCTCCCCTTGCACCCCTACCTCAGCCTCTTGCTGGTTTTTTTCCGCTGTAGGCCCCTGGGCAGGCAGCCAGCAGCCACACCCAATGCTGGGAGGGAGAAGAATGGGTCAGAGCCTGGTGCTTGTGCGGTTGAGTTGTGGGAGTAAGCTGAGGGAGGGATGGAAAACTGCTGTTGCTGAGGCCAGGCCTCGGGGGGTGGGGTGGGGGGCTGGCACAGAAGGCTGCTGGCGTAGATCTCCAGAGTTTGAATGGTAGGCTTTGCAGGTTTCAGAGCCCAGAGCACACTCGACCTTCTTGCCATCAGTGGGTCCCATTCCTCTGATCTCCCTGGGAGTGAGGTCAGTCTCTTGAAGTGCTCTTAGAGAGTCAGTTGGGGTAGAGCACTTAAAATGGGGACAGAATGAGTGAGACTTGGGTGATGCTCAGTGACACATATCCAGTTCTCAACCCACCTGGGCCTGGCCTGGGTTGGAGAAGGCTACTTCTGTGTCTCCTGCCCTTAGGTCTCAACAGTCACCATGGCAAGTCCCTTGGAGGAATCCCTGGATGTAATAGTGAACACCTTCCACAAATACTCAGGCAGAGAGGGTGACAAGTTCAAGCTGAACAAGACAGAGCTCAAGGAGCTACTGACCAGGGAGCTGCCTAGCTTCGTGGAGGTGAGTCCTGCCTGTGTATCACATGTGTGATGCGTCCCCGGGAGGAGGTTAGGGCTGGTGGGCACTGACACAGTACCTAGCTATTACTGGCATATATCCCTGCTCCAGGTGCTTGGTATGGAACCACAATGACCCATCTACTTCACACTAGCCCCCAGCTGAGACAAGACTTAGAATGAAGACAACTGAAGAGACAGAGGAAAACCAAAACAACCACATTAGGCAATCAGTGTCTGAAACCACGGCCTAGATCAGGGCTGTCTTTCTGGTGATGGGCAATAGAAATTGAGTTCCTATTTGTGAAGACATGATTGTGGAGGCACACAAATGCCTGCAGATCCTCCCCTCAACAACACCTTATGTTAGTTAACGCATCACTATTATGACAGTTACCTATTAAGATAATTAAAACAAGCATGGGGAAGATGTAGTCGCATCCTTTCCCAGCTATCCCATGTGTTCATTGCATAGTTTAGCCCCGAGGCTAGCAAGGAGTGCCTGGAAACCTTGCTGCGCTCCTGGCTGGAGGCAAATATCTGGTTTGAGCTGGCTTCTAACTGCACCTCTTCTACCTCCAGAAAAGAATGGATGAAGCTGCAGTCCAGAAGGTGATGAGCAACTTGGACAGCAACAGGGACAACAAAGTTGACTTCCAGGAGTACTGTGTCTTCCTGTCCTGCATCACCATGATGTGCAATGAATTCTTTGAGGGCTACCCAGATAAGGAGCCCCGGAAGAAGTGAAGACTCCTCAGATGAAGTGTTGGGGTGTGGTTTGCCAGCGGGGGCTCTTCCCTGTTGGCTGCCAGCGTAGTGCCTTACTCTGGCTTCTTCATACGTATGCACAACGCTGAGCAAGTTCAATAAAGGGTTTTGAAACTATGAGCTGTTGTCTGGGAGACTGGGGATTGTGGGTTGAGGGTTGTGGTAGAGACTGCCGGAAGATGTCCTGGAGCTTTGTGGGGCCAAACTAGAAAAAGTTGAGGAGGAGTGGCTTATTTTGAGAGCATTGCAAGCATGTATTTGTGTGTGCGTGCTTGTGTGTGCATGCATGCATGCCTGAGTGCGTGCGTGTGTGCGTGCATGTGTGCATGTGTGTGTGTTCATGTGTTCCTGCACATGCAACAAAGCAAACTCCGGGAACACTAGAGGCAGAAAGCACCCGAGGCTTGGCTTGAAAGGATCCAGATGTGGGATGTTAGCCAGTCCACGGTTCTCCCTCCTCTCTCCAGCACTGCCTCTAGGCTCACACTGAAGTTGGGAGGGGATTAAAAGTCACATCTGCTGTTGGTTGGGGTCTGGAGGGAAGACAGCAGGCCTGCCTGACTCATGAGGAAGGAGTTTTGAAGGCAGAGAAGAATGGGGAGGTGGACTGGCACTCAGCCCTGACATTTATAGTACAGGTCCTGCCCTGCTACCCATTCCAGCTCACTGGCTTCAAACACTGGATTAATCCTTTCCTGTCCATGAAGGGTTAGATGAAGAAGGGTAGTATAGAGGGAGGTCATTTGTAGTAGCATAAAATCAATCTCTCTCTCTCTCTCTCTCTCTCTCTCTCTCTCTCTCTCTCTCTCTCTCTCTCTCTCTCCCTCTGTAGCCAAAGCTAGCCTTGAGCTTCTGCTCCTCCTCTCCAACCTCCTCAGCACTGGCATTATGAACATATGTTACCATGGATGACTGAAATAGTCATTCCCTTAACATACTGTCTCTGCCCTCAGAAGGATGTGGGACAAGCGATTACCATTACTATCACTATTATATTATTTACTATTGCTATGTTAGTAACTACTATTACTAAGAATCATGTTGCTTAGAGGAAGACAAGAGATCTCAGGGAGAATAAATGAGGCAGGGGGTAGCAGCTAGGTGGGAGTGAAGGAGATGACAGGGAGCTGACCAGAGTTTTAGAGACGTAATTTTGGCCATAGGATCTGATGAATAAAATTGAGATCCCCATCTCCTTGTCCTCTCACCCCTAGAACATGAGGCATAATGTTGCTTCCCCCTAGGGTAGGCTTAAGGCCAGTG
The DNA here is from genome assembly GCA_036184795.1 of Tokudaia tokunoshimensis. NCBI lineage: Eukaryota > Metazoa > Chordata > Mammalia > Rodentia > Muridae > Tokudaia > Tokudaia tokunoshimensis. The sequence continues at coordinate 68,813,494 of BTHU01000003.1, read as the reverse complement.
CTTCCAGAGTGAAGAGAAAGGCCCGAGATTAGTTGTCAAACCCTTGCCCGGATGATATGGAGATGCTTAAGGAAGGGTGTACAGAAGCTGTCCCAAGGCTGGCAGGTTCGGTCCTCTTGACCCCGAGCTTCCCTTCTCATCATCTTGTGCTTTTCTCTCCATCCTCAGAGGAGTGGGGTGAGTGACTCAGATGTTCCCTTGGAGTTTGACTACAGAGACTTAAGTCCAGGCTAAGCCTGTCTCCTCTCTTTTGCACTCCCAGTCAATTTGCCCATCTTCCATGGGAGTGTGCTCCCTAGAGCCTCCTCCTGCATCACTCTCTACATTCGGAAACTCCTGTTGCTTAGAGACAAGTCCCAGATGTATCACTAGTGTAATAGTTGTAGTGGGATGACAAAGGGGCAGCAGAGAGGAAACAGGCAGGCTAGCACAGGACTTCGGCCAAGATGAGTGTTATGCTCCTAACCCAATTCTGTTCTTAGATTCAGTGTGAGTGTTTGCAGAATAAGGCATCTTACCTTGACCTCTGTGCCAATGACTGTACCTTAAACCTGAGCCTCCTCCCTAGTCCATACTCTCATTCCCTTTTACAGTCCAAAAATTTCCTTTGGACTTTCCCCAACCCTGGATTCTTAGTCCTCCAAGCCAGGAGTCTCCAACAATTATTTTCCAACTTTCACTTTATATTAGCTAGTGACTTTAGCCATGTCCTTGGCAGAACTTACCTTCCTTCAATGATCTCATCTCAAGAGGGGTCCTTTCTGCTTTTGGAATGGATTCAAAGATGGAGGGTTTCAGTGTAGAGTTTATCCTACCATATGGGGAATTACCCTGTGTTTGGTCCATACCTTTTACCATTTCTTTTTCTGGAGACTTTCCCTTTCTCTGTCTATTACTTCACCAGATGGTGAGGCTTCATAGGAAAAATGGTTTCTGTTATCAAAAATATGTGTCATGGGTAACTTCATGTGCCATATCTAGCTCTGTTTGTAAACAGCAAGTCAAAATTTCCAGTGAGGGTTCCCTTCAACCTTGTCTGGAAGTCCTCATATTCCTGACCCCTTCTCATTGGCTCCACCCATCCTGATCTCCTGGGCACTGGGGACAAGGGAATAAAGGCACTGGCGGGGAGGCTGTGGCTGCAGAAGAGATTCTTCAGGTTCACTTCCTCCTTCTCCAGGTTCACTTCTTCCTTGGTGAGTCCTTCCTTCAGATGACCTCCTTCATTTCTGCTGGGCCAGTCTGGGTGAGAAGAGTGTGACAAGGCATGGAATCCTCCACAAGGGAGGCCTAGCCTTGCAAGTGGGAGCACGCTCAGGGAGGAGAGAACAGAGCACTTGGAATTGTGACTGACTGTAAGGATTCCCTGAGATCCAATACTGGCAGCAGGAAAGATGAGGCAGGATGATCATGGGTTTGAGGCCAGCTATCTCAAGATACATTATGAGATACTATCTCAGAGGGGGGGGGGCGATCAGCCAGATGTTGCTGTAGATGCTCAGAGTTCCTTCTTTACTTTGAGCAGTGGTCCTGGCTGAGCCTCTGTGAGGTGAGAGAAGCTGACAGTCTGGGTGGCAGGAGATGAAGGATAGGTCCAGTCCATTCCAAGAACTTCTCGGATTGGAGGCAGAAGTTATCACCTCCCTCTCACCCAGCCTGGGGTTCTCTACAGGATCTGCAGAAACCTCTGGTTCTGTGGGCACTGTTTCCTTCCTCTTTAAGGGGAAATGTATTTTAAGTCTTGAGTCTCACAAGCTTTGGTTGTCTGCTCTTTTGGTGGAGTGGCTATTCTGACAGAATTGAGACCATCAATCAAGCCTAACTTCTAGAACTAGGTCTTACAAGATCCCGGTCATGTTGATAGCCCTGCCCCTCATCTCCTGCCCCTGCCAGACTTTGGGTACAGCTCTATGGGCACAAGACTGGAGGTCACTGAGCAAGTCTAGTCACCTCTCTCCTGCTTCCTGCTGAGACCTTATCTCCCAGTTTCAGCCCCTGCCTCCTCTGACCCTTGGACTTCTTTTTTGACTCCATTTACAGTGAGACACTCCATTTCAGGTGACTCAGGATAAAGGAGGGTGTCTAGGTGGGAACTGTGGCTGGAACTGAGTAGGGAAGAGAAAAATCCTGACCCTTCATCTGTTCTACAACTCTTTTGAAGAGGCTATCCTGTACTCTCTTTGATTCTGGACCTCTTTGTCAGCATGCCTTGGTCAAGGAAGCTGCACCTCCTTTGGAGGCTGGACTTACTCACAACTTCAGCTGTTCTAGTGTTTGCCATGGTTCTTATTTCAACACACACACACACACACACACACACACACACACACACACACATTCTTGTTGGTGGAGTTTGGTCTCACTGTGGACTCCTTTCAATGGTGGTTTGCAAGAGGGTCTTTGGGTGTGCATGACTGGTGAGGAGCAAGCTTAGCTTCTCCAGTGCTGAGATTGTCCTCTCTCCTACTCCAGAGTACACATCGTCATGGAGACTCCTCTTGAGAAGGCACTGACCACCATGGTCACCACTTTCCATAAATATTCAGGGAGAGAGGGTAGCAAGCTGACCCTGAGTAGGAAAGAACTGAAGGAGTTGATCAAGACAGAGCTGAGCCTTGCAGAGGTAGGTGACCATTCTTCCATATCCCACTACATGCTCTGAGCACTCCTTCTGGGAGATACCCACCTACTCTCAGGGTACTGTAGTTTAAGCAAGTGCCAAGATTGGTGAAGTTCCAGAGACAGGGGAAGAGCTGGGCATCCCTGGCTACCAAGTCTTAGACTTCTGTGCCAGAAAGGAGGAGGTGAGTCTGGGGGGTGGACTTCTGCCCATGGGAGGCTAAGGAATCAGATACAGGAGACTTCAATGATGGCTTGCATAGCCTGTGTTAGGGATCTTGAGGTGTGAGAGAATCAGGGTGCCAGGTTTGGCTGCATATGACTAAGGATCCTTCTTGATTCTCCTCTATGCCCAGCAGAGCCAAGGTTCTAAGTGATGTTAACAAATAGACTAACAGGCTGATTTGTGAACACAGGGTGAGAAGGAGAGAGCTTTGAATCTGACTGGATGACCATGACAGGAGTGGCCGAGGGGCTGATGTGAGGGTCTATGCCATAGAATAACTGAGTCTCGGAAACATCAGAGACCTTGTCCATTGGGAATTCCACTGAGCTGGAATTCTAGGCCTCTGCACCAACCTCTTATTTATTTTTACACTGAAGTCCTAAATCCCAGTGTCTCCCTGGAGAGAAGGTTCCTGGAGTATGTCCACGGGCAGTGGCAAAGCAGCTGCCACTCTTCCTAGGCCTCTGTGGCCTCGCTCTCCAAGGCACATGAAGTTTACCATAGCATATACATTTCCTTTTCTTTTTGAGACAGGATTTCTCTGTGTAGACTTAGCTGTCCTGGAACTCACTCTGTAGTTCCTTACCAGACCAGCCTCCAGCTCACAAAATCCACTTGCCTCTGCTTCCTGAGTGACAGCACACCTGGCCTGGCACATACATGGTCAATCCCAGAAACTGCTTTGCTTTCCTGGAGCTAAGGAAGGTAGAGAGGAGGACCTCTGGTTCATCTGGTGCTAATTACAGGGACAGAGCCCCAGGGGAGAAGCCCAGATGGAGACCAGGGTCATGTTACAGAGAAGCAGTTTCTAGCATCATGAGTATCAATATCCTACATCCAAGGGAGACTTAGGGCGGTGGTGGTGGTGGTGCATACCTTTAATCCCAGCTCTTGGGAGGCAGAGGCAGGCGAATTTCTGAGTTCGAGGCCAGTCTGGTCTACAGAGTGAGTTCCAGGACAGCCAGGGCTACACCGAGAAACCCTTTCTAAAACAAAACAAACAAACAAGGGAGACTTAGAACTGATTGCAATGGAGAGAACGCAGGGTCTGCATGTTTGCATTTTCTTATTTTACCCTAAAGCTCTGTCTTTAGCTTCCTACTAGAGCCAGGGTGCAGAGAACAAACTGGGAGAAGGACATCTGGTGCCAGGCCAGGTTTTGGGGCAGGGGGTATGCTGGCTTCTCAGTTCCAGTATACTGATCTTATAGAGAGTAGTGATGTCTGTATCCTTTACTAGTTTGGCCTTACAATGCTAGTCTAGGGCTTGGACTATGCTCAGGGCCACACGGCAGGTCTCAAGCTGTTTTTAGTAGGTATTGGTATGAATTATAGATTATTATTTCTTTGGATGGGAAGATGTCCCAGGAGCAAAGGCTAGACAAGCCTCCCTACTGTAATTCATTAGGAATCAGCATGCAGGCCATTGACCCCTATTTGGTGCTGGGTCCTGTGGTAAAGGTGTGGGTTGGGGCTGAGCTGCTGAGCAGGCTCCTCCCCTTGGGCCCTTGCAGAAGATGAAGGAGAGCAGCATTGATAATTTGATGAAGAGCCTGGACAAAAACAGCGACCAGGAGATTGACTTCAAGGAGTACTCCGTGTTCCTGACCACACTGTGCATGGCCTACAACGACTTCTTCCTAGAGGACAACAAGTGACCAGGATCCTCTATACCCTCACTGGCAGCTCCTTGTCCTGACCTCTGCAGTCTCTTTAACTGCCCCTCCTATGCCTCTTGCCCTTTTCTTTCTCCTAGATGGATTCTTCCAGCAGAGAAATAAAACCTTATTCATTGCGTGCGCTGGTTTTAAGGAGGTTTGTATCGCGTGGCTGACGCAGGGGAGAACAAACAGACATTTTGAACCACTCAGCCTTAGGCCACACACAGGCGGTCTGTGGGCACAGGAGCTGGGCCCCACATGATCTCACCCCACTCCACTGGCTGTCTCTCATCATGGACGTCGCTGGAGGTGTCCTGGCTTTGCTCCGCACTCTTGTAAAATAACAAAGCTGCTCAGACAGCAAAAATGCAGTGAAAACGGCGAAAACAGCGCCATGAGAGCCAGGAGGCCAGAGGAAAGGGCAGAAGCCCGGCAGTGATGGTCCCGCAGGAGACCACCCCAGGAGTAAAGACGGGCGTCTCAGCCCTTCTCCTCTCCCTTCCAGGAGCACCCTTACCATTACTCACTGAAGAGTGACTTCAGGATGCTAATCCCTCCCAATCCCCCAGCAACTTCCTCTTCTCAAGACATTTTTTTTTTTCAGGAGAAAATGTTGAAAACTTTTCACTTGAGATGAGTAATTAAGAATGCTCGCTGGGCTTGGCTCCATTGTGTGCACATTAATGCAAACGCTGCTCTAAGGATAAAATTCCAGGCAGTGAGTGGGAGGAGGAGAGTGATGTTAGAAATTTATGGTTGGTGGGGGATGCTGTTTAAAATCTTTTAGACTGTGTTCCTCCCCCCCCCGCCCTCTTTTTGTGACAAGGGTTACCACTTGGGATCAACCTATTTAGCTATAGCATCAAGATACAGACCAGTGGTTCTCAACCTATGGGTTGAGACCCCTTTCACAGGAATTGCCTAAGAAAAACTGATCTGAAAACACAGATATTTATATTATGATTCATAACAGTAGCAAAATTATAGTTACGAAGTCGCAACGAGAATAATGTTATGGTTGGGGTGGGGAGGGGGATCACCACAACATGAAGAACTGTATTAACGGGTTGCAGCATTAGACAGGTTGAGAACCCCGATCTTAGAGGATGTGTTAGACTGACTGCTTCCCCTCCCTCACTTGGAGTTGACCTTGCCACTAGAGGGCAACAGCATCAGTGTGGTTCCCAGTCCCTCTCACTCTGATACTAACTTTAAGGACACGGCTTTCTGCCTGGCCGAAGGTTCAGCACACGAGCCAGAGTTATGAGTCACGTGCCAGAAGGGCAAACTAAACACGGAATTAGAGAAAACTCGATGTCTCCGGCTCGCACTGGTCTCCTCTGGACCCGTTAGGGTCCACTAGATTCCCTCATACCGTTCCCAATCCCTGACAGTCCAGGCAACAGGGGCGTGGAAAGTTGAGGGGGCTGGGATGTGTGTTTGCCTTGCCTCAGGCACTGGGTGGGGTCGGGGCGTGCCAGCACTCCCTGGGCGGACCTCACGGATGCTGGCCACTATAAGGCCAGCCAGACTGCGACACAGTTCACCCCCATCGACCACTCCTTTGGCGCTTCGTTGTCGACCGTGCGGTGAGCTCTCTCGGGGGGGGGGGGGTGTCCCTCTAGGGTCTGTCCGCTTCTGGGTAAGGGGTTAAGCCACTTCCTGCCCCAGTCAGCTTCTGCGGACTCCGTGGGTGGAATGCATCGGGATCCAAGTTTTCGGAGCCCAGGGAGTCAGGGAGAGCCATGATCAGCTGGGCTGTACCAGGCAAACCCCGAGGCTAAGGCATCCCTATGGGCGGCAACCTGAGTCTGTTCTTCTGGGGTGCAGGAGGGTTTGCCCTGAGTGTGTCATTGTCGTCCCAGTGTGTGGCCCTGTCAGGAGGTGCCCAGGGGCAGCCTCCATTCTCTCCCTTGCTCAGTCATATGCCCCAGTTCTCTTGGAAACCCTGGAGGACAGACAGTGCTCACAGACCCCAAAGCCCCTTCCATCCCTCACCTCAGTTGCCTTGGCTGCCATCTGGATCGGCGCGAGGCTGGCTGCTGCAGCCAAGTAGTCACCAGGCTCAGGGGATGGTGAGAGACCTCTCTGCTGTCAGCAGCACTGAACAGCCCCTCTGTCAAACAGCTTCTTCTAGTCCAGTGTTCAGTCATGGCATGCCCCCTGGATCAGGCCATTAGCCTTCTTGTGGCCGTCTTCCACAAGTACTCTGGCAAGGAAGGTGACAAGCACACCCTGAACAAGAAGGAGCTCAAGGAGCTCATCCAGAAGGAGCTCTCCATTGGCGCCGTGAGTAGCCCCGCCGGGGTTCCCTCCCACCTCTTGTCTGAGTGGCATTAATCATGGTTCCTAATCCTACTTCCTGTGGAGGGATGCCCATGTGCTCCCTGCTGTCCTATTCCCTGAGGGAAGAGAGGAAATGAAGGTAAACCCAAGCTGAAGGCCCATCTTTGGTCACGATAAGCAAGAGCTACTTGTGTGAGAGAGGGCTTCCAGGGAAGGGGGAAGGATTCTAGGGTGCTGGCCACCACTGACTGTGGACTTCTCCTTTGAACGTATTAGAAGCTGCAGGATGCTGAAATTGCAAGGCTGATGGATGATCTGGACCGTAACAAGGATCAGGAAGTAAACTTCCAGGAGTATGTCGCCTTCCTGGGGGCCTTGGCTTTGATCTACAATGAAGCTCTGAAATAAAATGGGAAGGTAGAGATGCCTTCTGGGGGCCTACCTCAGTCAAATCCAGTGGTGGGTAATTATACAATAAATATTTCGTTTTTTGTTATTGCCTACTCAAGTGTTCTGGCTCCCCACTGACTTCCGGTTGCTTCCTGGCTTGCTGCTGAACCCACCGTCCAGGGGTCTTAGTCACGGTTAGTCTCTGAGAGTAGTAGCTCATTGGCCCACCCAGACAAGGTCTGCCAGCTCACCAGGAATCTGTATGGGTATTAGAAGAGGCGCCCCCTCTAGGCAAAGCCACTTAAAACGAAGGCTCAATCAAGTGATATCCAGGGGAAAGGGGCCCCTAGCAGCAGGGCTGCAGTCCTCCCAGCAGTCTCCTCGTCTGGGTGTGGTGAAATGGGGAGTAATAGATGGGCCCTGACGTTGGGCACTCCAACTTTTTTTTACTGTGTTTGTGTGTTATATGAGGGAGGGGTGGGGAGAGGTACACTTGAGGTGAACAGGGACACAGGATGACTGAGTTTTCTGTAGCTGCCCGTGTTCCAGTTGGAGGAGGAGACTTTAGGAGACTGTCCCTAGTATCATGTATGGGGTCCTTTTTGTCTGGTGGTGAGCCAGGGAGCTGGTAGCTTCATGAGCATGGGACTCAAGAGGTGCTCACACACAGGGCAGGGCTGGGGTCCTTAGCCGTGCCAAATGTGACTTCAGGCCTTTCTGTCAATATTGACCCAGCCTGTACCTGCGGAATGACTCACGGGGCTACTCCCTTGGAACCCAGTTGAGCCCTCGATTCCTATCAGAGTAGATGGCCAACGGAGTTACTGTCTATTGTGTACGTTAGCAGTTAAATCCTAGGTGTGGGGAAAGCTGTCCGTGACTTGTCTGGGGGTCATGGAGACCGCATTTGCTGCTATTCCTCCTGGGAAGGCCTAACCCAAGTTGGGCAACATCCTGGTCAGGACCCAAGGAGAAAAGATCTGGACTTCATGTGGAGACCAAAGCTGTTTTCTCTTCTTACCACCCATCCCTTCTCCAGTAAACTTAAGACATTAAATGGTCTTCCCTTGCTGTGGGTCGGGGTTAGCAAACACCAACAACTGTGTTTCTTAAAAGCCTTTCTTCTCCAGCAGTGTTCTGGTCTTACCACGATGTTGGACAGCCAGAGGGTCCGCGGGCTACCCCCATCCCATGCTGTTCAGTATAGACTCTATTCAGTGGCTCTGGAAAAGTACACCACACCCAGTTGTTGATACTTTGGGGTGTGGAGGGATCGCCCTCTTGTGGACAGAGAGCAGGTTACGGGTAGGGAAGCTGGGGTTAGGGGGTGGGTGTGGCAAAAGAAGGAGTGGGGAAAAGGAGCCTGGCTGGAGGCCTTAGGGAGAAAGTTGATTTTTCTGAACCCTGTGGAAGGAGCACCGCACCGCACCGGGGCTGGAAGCCAAAGCTTAAGAGGTCTGGGCTGTTAGAGGGGGACAGAATTAGCTATTCAGGGAATGTCAGGGACGAGTCATCGTTTAGTTCCCAGCAATCAACCCTACTTCATCTGAGGTACATCTATTATAAGCAAGTCAAGGAAGAGAAAGCTTTTGTAAAGACAAGAGGAATCCAGTCCCATCCCTCCCACCTCTTTCTGGGGTTAGAAGACCAGGACAATCAGCTAGGCTCTTGGAGGGCAAGGGAGAGTTTTTTTTTCCCCAGGGTGCAGGGCCTGGTGGTGGAAGGAGATGCTTGGTCCTTTAGGAGGCCGGCAGGCAGGCTTTGCTGTGTATCTGGATCACAAGACTAGAGAGGAGCTGGAGGTGCAGAGTCCATCTGCTAAATAAAGCTTCACCTCACTGAGCATGATGGCGCATATCTTTAATGCCAGCACTCAGGAGGCAGACAAATGGATCTCTGTTGAGTTCAGGGCTAGCCTGGTCTACAGAGAGAAATGCAGGCCAATTAGGGCTGCATACTGAGACCCATTCTTAATAAAAAAAAATGAGGTTGGGAGGGGAGCTTTGAAAAAAAGAACAAAACAAAACAAAGTGAAATAAAATGAGTAGCAAAACTTTTGACTGCACTGGGGATATAGTTTAAAATTGAGAAGTGAAGGACCATTGACGCTGGAAGTTTGGGTGGGGGCAGAAGGCAAGGGGTGGAATTGGGTGTGGTCAAGTGTAGATTGACTTCTTTCATTAGCCCAAAAGATTTCAAATTGGTTCTTGAGCATCGTCCAGGTTCCCAGGAGAGGGCTGGAGCTGGGGACTTTGGAACAGATTCCTTCCCTGCAGATGGCCCAGGACTACACCCAAAGGCTGGGCAGAGGGAGTGGTCATGCTCCCCCTCTTCCTGTAGTCAGGCTCTCTTCTTTCCTTGCCCTGCCTAAGTAGCACTAATCCCATAATCTAGTTACCCTTACACATGGGAGGCTGGAACAGTGGCAACTGCTTCCATAAGCTGGTGGTCTCCTAGGTTGGGTGCTGGGGTGGGACTGACTTGGGACGTACTATCTGTCCTCTGCCAAGGATATTGGAAACTGTCAAGAACACCAGTACCACTTCCTTCAGTGTCTGTGTCCTACAGCACTTGCATTTGAACAAGGTGTGACTACACCTACTGAGGCCTCATCTCTGGAAGAAATATGTGTAGTGTGGGCTACTAACAGCTAGAGTCCCACCAAGGTGGGACAGTAGAAGTTCTTGGAGGGAATGAACTCTTCTGACCCTAGGCCAGTTCAACAATGTTTTTCTCTGTTGCTTCAGGATTTAATGTCACTATTTCTTCTTCATCCCTTTCTCTTAAATGTTTTAATTAAATATCAAGAATATACAAACAGCTTATAGACCACACTGAAAATATAAAAATTTCAACACAAAACACCCAGTCTAAGAAACAAATATTGAGGTGCATGTCTTTAATCCCAGCATTTGGGAGACAGAGGCAGGCAGATCTCTGATTTTGAGGCCAGCCTGGTCTACAGAGTAAGTTCCAGGACAGCCAGGACTACACAGAGAAATCTTGTCTCAAAAAACCAAAACACAAACAAACAAAACCAAAAATAACAAAAAACCCAAAAGACCAACCAATCAAATTAACAAAAAACAACTCCTAACATTTTGCTGAGATGAGTCAGTGGGTGTTAAGCCGGCTGACCTAAATTTAATCCGCAGGACACACATGGCGGGCGGGGAGAACTGACTCTTGTAGGTTGTCTCTGACTTCCACATACATGCTGTGGCGTGTGTGCCCATATATGTGTGCACACATGCAAATGCACACAGAAATGAATAAATGCAATATAATGAAAAAAGAGAAACAGGGTTGGAGAGTTAGCTCAGCAGGGGACTGAAACTGGATTCCCAGTACCTGCTGTGGGGCAGCTCCTAATGGCCTGAACTCCAGATCCCAGGGATCTGTCTGATGCCCTCTTCTGGCCACTGCAGCCAGGTGCACTCAGTTGCACATTTTATTTTCTCCAATACGTATATACATCTAGTTAAAAAATAATTTTAAATCCTTAAAAGATACTATAACAGGTAAATGGTTTGATTAATTTTTCTAGAGTGGGTCAACAAGTCAGACAGATGACATTTGTGTAGTGGCTCATTAGGGATCTAATGAAGGAAGCAGATCAACAGCCAGATGGAAAAGAGCCCAAGGCCCAGCATGTGAGGAGTAAAGGACTCTCCTGCCTTCTCTGGGCACTTTACACTCAAGGAACCTGTATATATTCAGCTACCTGAGCCTCTCATTCGTTTTACTTTATTTGTACAGAATCTCAGGTAGTCCCAGAAGGCCTTGACCTTGCTTTGTAGTTGAGGCATGGTGTGAATTCCTGATCCTCTTCCCTCTCACTTCTGAGTGCTGGGCTCACAGGGGACATGCCACCACACCTGGCTTGAGCCTGATCCTTTTAGATTATTTATGGAAGCTTCATTAGGAAGCATGATTGATTATATCCCTAGCCACTGACCAAGTTTGCCTTCAGCCCTGAAAGTTGGCACGTGAGGATGGAAGTATTAATCATGGAACATCTGGGTCTTCCTGATGACTAACTCCACTTTATCTTGGGCCATTGGACATCTCATTAGTGTGCAGTCCTAGTTAGGGTTACTGTTGCTATGACGAAACACCATGACCAAGATGCGAAGGAAAAGGTTTATTTGGCTTATATTTTCACATAGTAGTTCACCACTGGAGAAAGTCAGGGCAGGAACTCAAACAGGGCAGAAAGCTGGAGGCAGAAGCTGATGGAGAGGCCATGGAGGGGTGCTGTTTACTGACTTGCTTCCCACGGCTTACTCAATCGGTTTTCTTATGGAACCCAGACCACCAGCCCAGGGATGGCAGCATCTACCCCTGTGGACTGGGCCCTACCACATCAATCATTGATTAAGAAAATGCCTCCTCCATGGCATGGCATGCATGAGGTACACTTACGTACATGCAAGGAAACCACCAATATACATAATATAAAAATGAGTAAATCAGGCATGGTGCCACAGACCTTTAATCCTAACACTCTGGAGCTAAAGGCAGGCAGATCTCTATGAGTTCCTGGCTAGCCAAGGTTATTTAAGAAGGCCCTGTCTCAAAACAAAATAAAACAAAACCCAAACAAGTACCCTCCCTCAAGTAAATGAATAATAAAAAAAACCCATATACTTCAGAGTGAGATGTTCCACAATAAATTTCACAATAAAACTTTTTAGAATTTGATTGGCATTGCTTTGATTTTGTAGAGCAACTTGTGGAGAGTGTTGACCCTTGAAACCCATGAACATGATTTATCTTTCGTTTTGTTTGTTTGGGTTTACCTGCGTAGACCTGGATCTCCTGAAACTAGTTCTGTAGACCAGGCTAGGCCCAAATTCAGAAATCTGTCTGTCTCTACCTCTCAAATGCTGGAATTAAAGTTATATACCATTATGCCCAGGTTATCTCTTAATTTTAAAGGCTATTTTCAATATCTTTGAATGACATGGGATCATATCTAACCTGTAAGTAGGTACTTGTATTAGCTTTCTGTTAGTTACCATAACAAAAGATGTGAAACAATAAACTTAAGAAGAAAGGTTTATTTTAACTCATAGTGTTGAAGACTTAAGTCCATGGTAGGTTGACCCTAGAGGCAGTGCACCGTAATGGGAACATGTGTGAAACAGTTTGAACAATTTGCCTCCTAGCCTAAATATGATAGAAGAGGAAGGGGCTGTGGTCTCAATATCCCCTTTAGGGATATATCTCTACTGACAAGAAGACATCTCACTAGGTTCTACATTTTTCCCCTGTGTGTTGAGTGATGGGCAATTCTTCTACCACTGAGCTAAAGCTCCCACACCCTTAAATTACAAATTTTGTGGTTTAAAATATCTATTTATTTGGTCCCACTAAGACTGTCCCTATGTACAACTTGTACTAGGTCCATGGAAAAAGCCCAAGGTCAGAGGATACTGGTGTACTCTTCAGGAATGTCACCGTCACTGCTAGTCTTCTGTCTTCCCAGGAGCCAATCTTCATCATCCTAGTCTCCAGTCAAGACCCCACCCTTCTGGTCTATGTCCAGCAAAGTGTCTCTTTACCTTTGAGTGTGTGTCTGCCTTCCTCCCTGTCTGCCTCCCACCTTCCCAGTCCACCCAGCTTGTGTAGCATCTCACCAGCAGCCAGCAACCCTTGCCTCAGTCTACCCTCTTCAGGCTCCAGATGTCCTTGCTGTCCAGGCCTTCCCCATCTTTCAAAAGCCTTCCCAAGCTATTCTTCACCCTCAGCCGGAAGTGGGGCTTTCAAACTCCATTAGCGCCTTTGAGTGGCTCAAGATTTTTACAGATGTCAGAGATGCCAGGAAAGGCTGTCCTCATTGACTGCTAATGGAAGTATGAACTGTTATTACTGTTTTGGAAAGTAATATAAATTAAATATACATGTGTCTGGCATCCAGCATCTTCACTTCTGGGATTCACATCATTGAAAGAAAAGCATCATTCCTTAAAGATGAAAATATGTAAGTACTTCAGTGGAAATTTTAATTACTTTTGGTGAAAAAAAGAAGCAGGAAAGGGAGTTAGCAGATGGCTGGATGAATTGTGGCACTTCTCAAAATAATATACGCTTACCTTAAAAAAAGTGTCTTGAATCTGGTGTGATGGCACAGTCCTGTAGCCCTAGCACTCAAAAGGTGGAGGCAGGAGGACTCCTACAAGTGTGAAGCCATTGTAGGTTATATAGTGAGCTCAAGGCCAGTCTGACATATATCTAAAATCCCTGTCTCAAAGCCAGGCGGTCCCAACCCTCACAGGCAGAGCTGGTGGAGGGGGCAGAATTTGGGGAGCCGAGTTGGGAGAGGGACTGAGGAAGAAGCTTGCTGTGGAGCTGTTCTTGAAGGTGTGGTAGGTGAACTGGGATCAAAGAGGAGCCCGGGAGCCAGTGCGCATTGCAGGGCTGTGTCAGGGAGTTCCCCTAGGGCCCACACACCATGGCAGTGCCTTTTCAGAGTTCTTCTGTGTCCAGAAGAAGGAGGAGGGATGGGGAGACTGCAGGCTCCTGCTTCCGTCCTTCCTCCAGAGGAAAACAAGAACCACCCATCAGTAGGACTCTCTTCTGCCTGCAGGCTCATTTAGGACTTTCATGTGGGGAGGGTCTCACAGGATGCTTCCTTGTAGTGACACCTCTCCTCCCTCTTCACACCTACAGCTCTGAATGCTCATGTTCTTCCTTGGGTCACTCTGCCTCACTCCTTACAAAAGACAGCCCAGCGGTAGCCTCTGACGGGTTGTCTAGACTCAACGTGGAGGATGATCCGAATACTGAGTCCCTTTCTTCTTTTTTGTATAAAGGCTGCTACTGATTTCCTCATGAATTATCTACAGCAGCGGTTCTTAACCTTTGTTAAGAACCTTTTGACCCTTTTGGGGTTGCATATCAGATATCCCCAATATCAAATATTTACATTGTAGCAAAATTGCAGTTATGAAGTAGTGATGAAATAACTCCATGGTTGGGGGTCACCGCAACATCAGGAACTGTACTGAATGTACTGAAGGGTTGCAGCGTTAGGAAAGTTGAGAACTACTGCTCTAGAGGAAGGTTCATTATGACTTCCACCTGCTCCATGCACTTTCCCCTCTGGAAAAAGAATTAACAAGCTGAGATGAACTCATTGTCACCTATCTGTCATTATAATTTCTTTTTCTATCACATATTTATTTTGTGTGTGCATGTGTGTATGTATGTGTGTATGTGCTCCCCATGGCTTGGTTCTTAACAAACCAAGGACCACAGCCCAGGAATGGCACTACCCACAATGAACTGGGTTCTCCCCCATTGGTCACTCATTGAGCAAATGCCTTACAGCTGACTCTCATGGAAGCATTGCCTCCACTGAGGTGCCTTCCTCTCTGATGACTCTAGAGGGGTCAAGTTGACACAAAGCCAGTCAGCACACCATTTCACAAAGAAGAGGGTGAATGGCGTGAAAAGCCATGTAAGTCACTTTCTGTGTACAAGGAGACTACCCATGTCGTGGTATGTCCCCGAATGAATTAATTAAAAGGTGTATCTTTACAAAAGCTGTGTGAACACTCATGTTGAGAACAGTATGATTTGTAATCTCTTTTAATGTAGAGATAACATAGGTGTTCATCAGCTGCTGTACAAGGTCAACAAAGTGTGGCGTACACCTGACGGAGTGCTAGTCATAAAAAGAACTGAGTACTGATGTGTGCTGCAGCGGTGAACTGTAAGCAAGTGAAGCAGTCCGTCATTAAAGGCCACTGAGTGGTTTCATGTATATGCAGTTCCCAGAGTGGACAAATGCAGAGGCAGGAAGTGCATTAGTGGTTGTCGGAGGCCAGAGGGAAAGACTGTCAGTGAGCATCAACTTGCTAAAGGGATTAAAATGAGCTGATATCAAATCATGGTAAAGGTTACAGAAGGCTGAGTTTATTAAACACCTCTAAATTGAAGCTGAAGAGGTGAGTTGTCAGTTAAGAGCACTGGCTGCTCTTGCAGAGGACCCGGGTTTGGTTCTCAGAACCCGCAACTGTAGCTTACTGATATACATATAGGCAAAACACACTTTTAAAGACTTAAATATTTAGACCCCTGAATTGACATTTTGGGGGTTTGTGGATTTGGGGGTGCTTTCTCAGGCAGGGTCTCCTTATATATCCCTGGCTAGCCTGAAATTCACCATGTAGCCTAGGTTGGCCTCTAATGTGTTATCTGTTATCCTGATCATTGATTCAGGTACTTGTGTTGTCCTCCCCTAGCACAGTGGTCCTTACTAGCTTAGCCTAAGTGTTTTGTGGATTCCCCTGACCCCACACCCAGAACTTTCTGAAGCTGGGAGGGCAAAGGGGCCTCAGAGAACTTTGCTGTGTTAGCGCCGTCACAGTAGCTGCAAAATGAAACAAAAAGTCCCAAGAAACAAAAAGCCCCTGCTGAGTGAAATCCCCTAGTGAACCGAGCAGCAGGGGAGCAGTAGGCTTGCTGCCAAGGTCACCATAGCAACCAGAAACAGAACCTTCACACAGTTTCCCTGCCCCTCCAGAGACAAAAGACCTGTGGACCTCACTGTGAACTTTTGGCAGCTCTTGGTTGCTCATGCCCGGGCCCTCTCTTCCCAGGGTCGACAAATTTTCCCTGATTGGTGCTACCTTTTTCACCGTATTTGTACACCCACATTCAGCCAGTCAGGCCCAGCTGGCACCCTGGCACCTCTGTGAATCCTCACTTCCATTGCTGCAGAGCCAGAGCTGCTGTAGCCCACCAGGGAGGAACAGAAGGAAGACTTCAAAGCCTGCTCCCTGGCCCTGGCCTGCAGCCAGCCCCCAGATGTTCCTGCTTTCCTCCAAAATTCTTCCTGAAGACTTAAGTGTCCGGCTTTTAGCTGGCTTGCTCATTGGAGAAGGAAGAGTGCCTTCCGGAATCACCAGGGGCACAGAGAGGAAGGTCCTTGGGTCTAAGGTTTTAGGCAGGAAGCTTGCTGGTTTCCTGGACTCGAGCAGCTGCAGATGCTCCTCTCATTCTTCAAGCCTTGCTTGTCTCACTCTTCACCGCTCCCGTCACCTGGTGGGCTACCGAAGGGAATTTTCTTCTGCAGCTGTTTGTACTCTCTGAGACTTGGCTTCTGAGCCTGGAAGCTCCAGACTTTCAGATCTGCCACTTGAGAGACCTGTGACTCCAGCTTTGGAGACCCATTGCTCCAGAGACCTTCCGCTCTTGCCTTCTGGAGCCAGAAGACTTGCTGCTTCCGTTACTCTCACTGCCGATCTGCAGGCTTATTCCGCAAGGTTCTGTTCTTTATTGGCACCTGAAGGCCTCCAGTCTTTGAGGTGTACCAGTTCCCAGAGTTCTAATACTTCTCGGAGCTACCATGGACGCCTGTTTCAATTTTTATCTCATTTAAAGGGAACTAACGATAAAGTGCCTCCAGTTTGTGCTCTTCACCGTCTGCCTACTTCATTCTCTGAGAAAGGTGGGACAAGAACCTGTTTGGAGACAGATGTTAGACTCCACTGACTGCTTCAGAAGGGCTGTTGTAATGGGCAGTGACTGGAGCCTAGATTTTGGAATAGGCAGAATCAAGTTTAAACCTTGTTGTGAGCCTGGTGTGGTACTCATGCCTGAAATCCAGCACTTAAAGGTTAAGGTAGGAGGGTCAGGAGTTCTAGGCCAGGATGGTCTATGTGGTGAGTCCCAGGCAAGACAGGGCTACTGTGAGACTCTGTCTCAACCAAACTAATCCAAACCTACCATCCCACACAAAAACAAAAAAGAAAGCACTCCCCACCCAAGCCCACAAAGTAAAACAACCCCTGATTCAAACCAAACCATTATCAAAACCCTTACTTTGCCTTAGGTGGAAGAAAAGTCCTGAAGCCTCATTTTGGTCTTCTTTAAATTGAGATACACTCAGCTTCCTGTTAGAGATGTTTTGAGAATGAAAGGAAGTAGTGCTTTTACAATCCTTAGCATTACAACACAGTAAATGATAACTATTATTAGCATATTAAAAATGTTATTACTTAGTATACAAATACTTATTAGGTAGTAGTTAGAGTAGGTTGAAAGATAATAATGATATCATTCCACAATTAGATCCATCACAGCTCGGGGGTATGGGCAGCTGGGAGCCAGGCAGCCATCACCCCTATGGAGGAGAAAGCCACGTCCTGGTGGTGGGCAGAGGAAGCACTATGGTTCCTGGTGAGTGAGCATCAGGGTGAAGTGACCAAGACTGGGTCTGAGACCATGAGTAGAAGTGTGAAGAGTGATGGAAGTGAACAAGGGCCAGGGGGCCAGGGTGAGGAAAGTCATCCTCCTTATAAAGGACGCTGGCATTCCTTGTTTGGAACTGGGTTAACACAATGCCAACACCAGAAAGCTGACGGATAGAGTAGCAGGGGAGTAGACACAAAGAGAAGCTGTCCTCAGAAGAATGCCAGTTAGGAACAGTTCAAAGAAGTCTGTCACGGGGCCCACGGGGAGGGAGTTGTCCACTCAGTCTGTCACTGGCTATTGCTTTTGCTTCAAACAGTAAGAATAATAATCATCAAAAGAGTGAAGGCAGCTGGGATGGAGAGAGAGAGAGAGAGAGAGAGAGAGAGAGAGAGAGAGAGAGAGAGAGAGAGAGAGAGAGAAGCTTCTGGGAGGGTGTGTGTGTGCATAGGAATCCAGGAAGAAGTCGTGTGGCCCACCTGAAGAGGAGGCTCTCATGGGTGGATGACATGCAGGCTGCCTGTCTGTAGAGGTGAGGGACTGGTGGCCAAGTGGGAACAATCACGGACAGTGGATATGGACTGTGGTGAACAGTCAGCTCTGCTCTTCCTCAGGAATAAGGGCAGGGGCAGTAAACTTCATAGGAAATCTGAAAAGCCAGTATTACAGATGAAAAATTAAAATGAAAAGTTCCAGGTTCTACCACCTAACCGTGGTGGGTTTTCATATTGTGTTCTGAGGCACTTATGTCACCATTACGTGGTGACATCACCAGTGGGCATTTTACACTTTCGCCTTGACTTGTGGCATAAACTGTCCCCACCACACGCTTAATCTATTCCGCATATTACAGCAGTAGGGAGTCCTGTCCACTACCCCACCTAGAGTCTGGACGTGCTCATTTCTGTACAGTTGTCCTGAAGGGGTCTCAGGAAAGCTGTCCTGCTGATATGTGTGTATGGCTGTGTGGGTCAGAGTCTCACTGGACAGAACAGCAAAGGATTTGAACAGAGTCCAAAGTGTTGAAGACTGAAGGGTCGGCAGGAAGAGTCAAGTTGTACCCTTCCTCTGGGGGCATGACTTCTCTTGCCCTGTATCCCAGCACCCTCAGAAGGTGCCTGGTGTCTTTTTAACAATTCCTCCAGCTCTGCAAGTTTCAAGTCTCCCCACCCCTACCCTCCTGTTGATGCCCTGGTCCTTTTATCCTTTTTCCTGACAACTCCCAGTTCCCTTAATCCTCCACTACAGAACCCCAGTGTTAATTGAAGTTTAAATATAAAGCAATGGAAAAACCGGTTGAGCCTGGGAGGCCTCATTCTTAGTGATTGTTTCATGAGGCAAAAGGTCATTACTTGCACTTTTATATTTCACACAGTAGCAAAATATGGATGGATACTTGCATTTTATGTAGAAGTTTTCAGAACCTATTAAGTGATTGGAATAACCTACTTAGTATATTTTGGGAAAAATTAGAAACATACTAAAAAAATCACATAAAAGGCAAAAAAAAAAAAAAAATCCAAAAAAAATAATCCCAAATCTTCAACCAAGCAAGAAGTCCTTTGTGCCTTCTGTTAGTCTCTGGTGAGAGATGCACAGAGTTTGCCCCAGGAAGCTGCCCTCTCACTGCATACCTACCTCCCCACTCTGAAGACAGCACTGTGTTTCCTCATCGAGTCTTCCTAGAAAAACATAGCGTTAACTGACTGTCAGAAACAGAAACTGCTTTTGTGCAGTGTTTGCTAATGCCCCTTCCTTCGGGACCCTTGAGACAGTTTCTGGTTCCACTTCCCCGAATTATGGATTGCTTATGGAGAATGTGTCAGCGAAGGCAGCTTCACTGTGGCGGTGATTTTCTAGAGCAGGAGGCAGTCTTCAGATCTCCCTTATGCTGAGCCCTGGTATGGCCTTTTGTTTTGACGAGCCATTTCGGCAGTGCAGAGCCAAAGTGTTAGTTCAGGAACACCCACGTCTAACTGTTTGAAACATGACCATTTGTTGATTTACGAATTCGGTAAGTAAAATCTACTCCAAGATGGAGCTGACGGGATAAGGATAGCGCCTGTGGGGTCCCTGAAACCCACTTAAAAAAAGCTGAGTGTGGTGGTGAGTGTTTCTGACCCCAGAACTGGGGAGATGATTGGTCCCAGGGATTCCTGGGACTCCCTGACCAGTCACCTTAGCCTATCTAGCAAGTTCCAGGCCAGCGAGAAACCCTGTCAAGAAAAAAAAATCCCCAGTCTTAACAGACACACAGTACAACACAACTCTTACACCTAAGGCTTAGAGACCATTGTGGAAGAGGGGGTAGGACTTAGGGATCATTGTAGGAGATGGGGTGGAAAGGCTGTAAAAGTCAGAGGGACAGAAAATTTGCTCTGAGGTTGGTGGGGACAGCAGGTGAGTTGCAGCAAGTCTCTTGTAGCTTCCACATGCTGGCTAATAGTGTGCTTGCTTAACTTTAGTTTGGTAGGAACTAGTGGTTTGTCATTATATTTCTTTCTTTTTTTTTTCTTATAAGGACAGCATTTAATTGGGGCTGGTTTACAGGTTCAGAGGTTTAGTCTATTATCATCAAGGCGACGGAGCATGGCAGCATCCAGGTAGGCATGGTGCAGGAGGAGCTGAGAGTTCTACATTTTCATCTGAAGGCTGCTAGTAGAAGACTGACTTCCAGGGTGAGGGTCTTATAGCACACACCCACAGTGATACATATTCCAAGAGGGCCACACTTTCTAATAGTACTACTCTCTGGGCCAAGCATATATAAACCACCACATTCCACTCCCCGGCCACCATAGGCCTGTTCAAACATGAGTCTATAGGGGCCATACCTAAATATAGCATAATGAAAAATAGGTTTAGTCTAACTTCTAAAGTCTCCATAGTCTATAGCAGTCTCAACAATGTTAAAAGTACAAAGTTCAAGGTCTCTTCTGAGATTCTTTCAATCATGTTACTGTAATCCCCAAAGCAAGACAGAAAACCAACTAGGCAAACTCCAAACACTGCATCACCTTAACTGATGTCAAAGCAATCTTCAGATCTCCAACTCCTTTTTCATCTTTGTTGACTACAACAAACTTCTTTCTCCTGGGCTGGTTCCTCTCCCTGTTAGCAGCTTTCCTCAGCAGATAGCTCACAGCTCTGGCATCTTGAACATCTTGGGGTCTCCAAGGCAACTTCAGTATTATAGCTTCTTGTTTCAATGTCTGGGATCCTCCAAAGGGCCTCCTTCAGCTCTGACCTCTGTAGCACTCTTAGCTCAGGTTGATCCACTTCATTGTTGCTGCTGTTCTTGGTGATCATCACATGGTACCGGAGTCTCCAATATGCTGGGGTCTTCTGCTGCAAGTAGGTTCCACCAATAGCCTCTCATAGGCTCTCCTCATGGTGCCAAGCCAACTCCTTTGCATAACCCCTTTAGTCCAGGGCCATCAACTACAACTGAGGCTACACCTTTACCAATGGCCTTCCATGGCCTCTCACAGTGCCAAGCCTCAGCTGCTCTTCATGATGCCTTCATGCCTTCAAAACCAGTGACTCTTACACATTACCAAGTCCAGTTGCAGCAGGAGGTTCAACCTTGGTTATCTCTGGAACACAGCTTCTTTGTGCTTTCACGAAACACTTCCCAGAAGATTTCACGTCAGTGATGCTGGTCTCTTTTTAATCACCACTAATTTCTTAGCTCCAGCTAACCAGCGTCAATCATCCCAGTAGTCTCCTTCTCCTCTTGACTCTAAAGCTACATGGCCAAAGTTGCTGAGTTCTGCTGCTTGTAGGAGTTGGAACATGGTTCCCTTGTTCTATTACATTATCACCAGCTTTCTGTTTTCCAACTCCCTCACTGTCACTATATTTCAAAAGGGCTTATGTGATAGTCATAAGGAAGTTAAGTCAGAGGCAGAGGAAGAAATGAATGATTATTAAGGGAAGTAAAGGTAACCCAGGACAGTTTGGCTCTGAATCTGCCACACTCCAGTGCTTTAACCACGAAGGTCTAAGCAGCCAGTCCATCTGTGGATCTGTAATATAGGTGTAGCTTCTTTTCTGGGAACCCAGTTCATACTCTGTATTCCAAATGTTGGAATAAAAAAAAGGCCCCCTTTCTCTTGTGCTTCCATCTGAGCTCAGAGCCTGAGGGCAGGGATGATGGAGACTATACACAAGGTGAGGAGATTGGCTGATTTCCTCTTCTCTGAAAGATGAAGATGCCTAGTCTGAACTGTCTCAGAACCCATCCTTTGGCACCTCCTTCTGGCCATTTCGTCCCCACTCACTACGACCCTGCAGGGAAATCAGCCTGAGGTGGTTAGGTTGCTATTGCTGGGGGAGTCCTTTGGCCAGATGTTTGGACAACAGCTGGTTTGAGCAGAAGCTAGATCCATTTGTTCCTCTTCAGGGCTTAGCCACTGGACCACAGCAGATCACAGGCCCCCAGAGGGAAGAGCTAAGCTAAGATTTTATATGCCCATGTATCTCCCATGTTGCTGTTGAAAGTGCTTTTGTTTTTTCAAACCAAACTGGTCCTGCACTTCAGACTCTCTGTGGGCTTCAGTCACAGGCCAGGTTCTTGAGTTTGCACATCAAGCCTTCCACAGTTGTGTCTCTGCCTCTTCCGTTTCATTTTCTGCAACTTGTTTTTTTTTTTTCCCTTCCAGGCCAGAGTTTACAGCTGGACAGAAAGAATCCTGGACATACACACAAACCAAACCAAACCAAACCAAACCAAACCAAACCAAACCAAACCAAATACCCCCAAAGGACCCCCTAACCCTAAACTAACACCCTCCAATAGAAAACCAAAAACTTTCCTTTTAGTTATCTTGGAGAAATGTGGGTCACAACAGGATGCATGGACAAGGTGACATTTGCCAGATGGTGCAGGTTGAGACATCACAGTCCTCTGCGAGAGTAACTGTTCAAAACAGCAAAACACACTGGGACATACTAAAGCCAGTGCTTTACAAAGAGGATGTTGGTAGCTCATTAATGGGAGAACGTGTATCTTGCAGGTAAAAAGTGGCACATTACAAGTTTTGTTTGCTAACAGGTATTTTAGGAGAAAGGGGTCACAGCACCTAAGTTGGAAGCAATGTATCTACTAGCTTCACTCTAAAGAACCCAGCTCAGTCCATGCTGCTGTGAGTAAAAGAGTCTGGCTTTCTCAACAGTAAGAACTGCCCTCTTCTGATCTTGCATTCTTCCAACCTCTGTAATTCAGGCCTGCAACTTTCCTGTCGCGCTTCAGTCTTCCCAACCTTCCATACTCAGCTGTATATTGTCTACTCAGTGAGCAGAACTGAGATACTTCTCCTAGGGACACATTATCATCCTCTTCATTCAGCTAAAGTCCTGCCATATAGTGGGTGCTCAGTGAATCTTTACTCACACTGAGGAAGGATGTAGGGTAAAGGACTCAGGAGGAGCCAATGAAAGGTGTTTTTAGGTAGGGCTCTGATCATGAACATATTGGAGGATGAAGCAGAAAATTGAAGTATGTGACACTAGGCCACATAGGTGTGTGTGTCTCTGAGACTTCAGGCACTGGGCAGGGGTGTCTTTAAGTCATCATCTCAGGGACACATGGAGGGCTCAGTCCTGAAGGCTGCATTCATTGCTGTGTTCTACAAGCCCAACATTGAGTCAGGTACAGCAGGTGCCTATGAGTCATACTCACTGACTTTCTGAAGTACAAATGCAGACTAAACCAGTTCTCTTCAAACAACACACTCTCAGCCACCATTCCTTACCCTGGATGAAGTCATGGCAGGCCCATAGCCTTTTTAGTGTCTCTGAGGTCATGACCTATAGGTAGTAGAAAGTTCACCTGAAGGTCTCCCTTCTGGTTCCACTCAAAGGCTTCTACTGCTCCAGTCAGGCCTACCTTGAAGTGTGGAAGGGACACATGAGGAGCCTCTTTACTCTTAGCAATCTGTCACCATCACTGTGTGGCTGCCTGCTCTTCTGATCAGGGGTATTAGAGACACAAGGAGTCACAGGCTTTCTGACCATTACCTTCAAGTTGTGTTGATTCCTGTGGATCTGTTTCTTTCACCTAATCACTTATGACTGGTGACTTACTGGGTCACTTACGCCTACACTTGGATTCTGTTGGGGTTAAGTTGTTTTGTAGGCAGACCCTGTGTTTTATGGATCTGAATCTAATCATGAGGCCTCAATAATTGCCTGGACATTAGGTGGCAGCACAGTTGACTTCCCTGTAGCCATCTTTCCTCATTGACTTTGGGACAGGCAGCCTCTCACCTTCAGAATGTTCTACGCATGGGTCAGGGGCCATTTCTTGTATTTTCCATTACATAAACCAGCTTCAGTCAATTGAGAGGTTCTCTTAGTGAGCTTCCCACTTGGTCTAGGGGGATAGTGTCTGCTTTCCTCATCTATGGGGGTGAGGTGGGAACAAATGGCACACCCAAACACCCTAGCTGTCTGAGTAATCCAGGACTGTCTTTTCTTGAGATGACAATAGGGTTATTGTAAGTGTTGGAGTTAGCCTACTGCCTAGAATATTCCCCATAGAGGAAGGACCAAGAGCCTCTCCAGAATGCTGAGAAATGTACCCCCTTTGCCTTCTACTTTGGAACCACTGTAATTGAAGCAGTGAAAACATTTAGCTTTCTGTGGCTTTGGGGTCTTCAGAAAGAGTGAATGGATGGAATTGCAATTGGGAGGTCTTGGGGTTGCTTCCTCCAGGAGCCTTCCTGGGTGAGAAATGAAGCTAGAAGGAGGAAGACTGGCAAGGAAGTGGCAAAGGGGCTCGGTGCTGGGTCCCCTGGATAGAGTGTGTGGTCATTGCAAAATGACCCAGTAAGTACCCAGTGCCCAGAGGCTGGCTATGAGGCCAGGTGGTCCTTGCTATTGTCCTTGCGTTCATGTTCATCTGTCCAACCACTATCCTTTCTGAGGCTTTGCCTCTCATTTCTAGGGCAGCTGTCTTTCTCATTTCCATATCCTTCTGGTGGTACTTCAAAATCTAATACCCACTTCTCACACTGTGGATATGTGACTACAGACCTGGATGATCCAAGAACCTTGTCCCTTCATGCCATGAGCCCTGGACAAGCCTCCTGTGTGCAGTCTCTCAAAGCTCTGAAATGCAGGAGGCAGCCAACAGTGGCTCATGACTGCAGTGTGGTTTCCACACACTTGGGTGATGGTGGTACCTGTAGCTGACCTTGGGTTAGAGTGAGGTGACGTGACTAGTTCGGGGCAGATTTGGAACCCTGTTGGAGTTTCAGGAGGCAAGTTTGAGGACATGGAAAGGAGAATTGGTCAGTGAACATCTCCTAGCTGACACCCTCTGAAATGTTCTGAGGACATGGAGTCCTCTGGCTGTTTTACAAACAACAACTCTTCACAAACAAAGCATCAGAGGGTGGCCTTTTCTCCAAGCCTTTAATTTAGCTCCTGTGGATGATGTCACCCTGGCCACAGTGACTGTTGAAAGAGGTGGATATGTAACCTGAATCAGGCCAAACAGAGCTGTAAATTAATCCTATATATAATTTACATTATAATATATATATATATATTCCATTCCTAAGGGTATAAAATCATCACAACATGAAGAATATTCCTAGTGTGAAAGAGGAAGAAGAGATTAACATGCAGAATAACCACTGATCATAGAAAAGGAAGGGAACATTCAGGAACCAGAATATTGCATCCAGAGAGGTAGGGGCAGCTGGGTGGGGTGGCGATGTATGTTCAGGAAATGATTTTGGACATGACTGCGCAGGATACAAAGTTGGGTTATATAGTGATATGTACACCTTTGCATTGAAAATTAATATATGTAGCTTTTTTGTCATGTAGTAATATAGACTCCATAGGCTTCTAGGCTTAGCAAGAGAAACTCCACAAAACAATTGAAAACCAGATAAAACAGAAACTATGAAAGTCATGGTCCAGGAAGAAAGCACACTGGAAATATGCTTTTGGACAAATAACATTTAGTGTCTTAATGGTTTTCATTTACCAGTCTGAGACAACAACATACCTTAGGCTTGGTGACTTCCCTGTACCAAAAGCTGGGAGGGATAAAGTCAAAGGGCCAGTAGTTTCAGTGTTGGTGAGGGCCTGCTTCTCGGTTCACAGATGGTTGCCTTAAATTGTTTGACAGTTTGATACATTTATGTAATGAGTTTTAGTTGTGTTCCCCCAGTCCCCTCACTCAGCCTCCATCTCTCACTGGAACATTTCTTCCCAGCAAGTCCACCTCCAACTTTCACCTCTTCTTTTTTGTGTGACCCACTGACCTCAACTAGAGTTTCTTTCCAGAGAGCAAGCAGGACCTTATTTGATGGAGCACAGGGAACTTGTCAGTGGCTACACCACTAAAGAAAATGAAAACTAAGGTTATAAAATCACCACAATATGAAGACTATTCCTAGTGGGAAAGAGGAAGATGTTAACACATTACCTCTACCCTAACAGCTGTTGACTGACAATAGACCCTCAGGGAGGGGCTGGGTGTCATTGGGTCCCTCCTCCATCTATAATAAAATGTTGATGAGTCCAGTCATATGCAGGTGTTGTCCAGGTAAACACAGCTGCAGTGTGCTCGTGTTTGGAAGAGGTCATTTTAGATGTGTTCTTCCACATCTAAAGACAGATGGATAAGAGATAAAAGAACACTGAAGTTTCTTCACTAATTCAGTCATAGTGTCTGTACCTAAACAGTCTAATATTCTGGACTGAGCTTTGACATATGGAATTTGGGGTAGGGGTGGTATAGACATTCAGTTTATAGCTAAATGAAAAAGAAGTGTTTGCTTTGCTTAAACCATGAAAGATCCAAGGTTGAGATCCTGGGTCACTAGACAAAGAATGAAGAGCCACCTGTGTAATGATGATGGCTGCCACACGTAGTTCTACAATCACAGAAACACAGTGTTTGGTTTTCTGTTGTGTGTGATAAACCTAAAACGAAGCCTGGAGCTGCAACCATGGGTCCAGAAGTGTGTGTAGTGATTGCCTGAAGATGTAAAAGCAAAGGTCTGACAGAGCAGGTGGGTGGATGCTGGAAGGATGGGGATGCACTTTATCTTAGAGTCAGGAGTGCAGAGGGACAGTCTGAAATACGTGGGAGGCTTGGGGCTATGATTAAGAGTCACAAAGGTGGGCCTGGAGAGATGACTTGGCCCTTAAGAGCACTGTTTCCTCTTACAGAGGACCTGAGTTTGGGTGCCAGCATCTATATGGTGCCTCAGAACTATCTGTAACTCCAGTCCCAAGTGAGCCTCTGCCCTCTTCTGGCCTCCAGAGGCACTACATGTACATGGTGTACCAACATAACTATATACAAGCAAAGCACCCATACACACAAAATAAAAATATGTCTTACTAAGGTGATGACATTTGCAGAGCAAGGGGAAGAGGAGTCATTAAAATGACCACCCTGGGGAGAAGCTTTTGTGGTATAAACATCTGAATTATTTAACTTAAAAAAAAAGGCATATGCAAGCATCGGTTTGCAGCGTAACGGCTGTCACATTTCCTTTTCTCTAATGAGGATGGGTCACTTTCACAATTCAAAAGAGAAAAAAGCAGGACAAAGAAAAGTTAAAAATGACATCTTGGGACTGCGGAGGTGACTCAGGGTAAGTGCTCACTGTCGGGAGCCCAAACACCTGAGTTTGAGTCTCACTGGGTCCGTGATGAAAGCTGGGAGTGCTGGGGAGGTGGATAGGGCAAAGTCCCAGGGCTTGGTGGCTAGCCTGCCTCGTCTAAAGAGCAAGGCCCAGTTTCCTCAGTCTAAAAAGACAATAAAAAACAAAAACAAACAAACAAACAAACAAAAAACAGAGCAAAACAGAACAAACCCAGAAGCCCAAAGTGGGTCATGCCTGAAGCTGTCCCCTGGCCCCGGATGCATGTGCGTGACCACTGGATGAACACAACACTTGCACGCAAATATAACGCCCTACACACCATCCCTATATAATAAATACATATATAATTACATATGCCAATAAAGACATAAAAATACCCTTAATTCTCAGACTACATTTAGAAAGGGTGAGAATCTTATGTCTTGTGTATTTTCCCTTCTCCAACGCTCAGGCAGCCTGGTGCCCAGCAGGTGCTGAGTGAATTGAGTGCCAGAGGACAGCCTGGGAGAGGAGGCCTGAGATGGAAGGGAGGCAAAGGCGTCCCAATCTTGCCTAAGTCGGCTGAGGGCTCGGTCTCTTCCCTGAAGGAACTTTACTGCTCCAAACTGCTTTGTGGCGGCTGGCTTCTCCGAGACGGATCCCGGTCTCACGGAGGATCTTCAAGGCTCTTAGTGTCTGTATCTGCTGTGGCCTGTGCACTGGTTCTTGAAGCTGTTTAGAGAGCCTAGAGGGCATTGCAGAGGTGTTGGGTGACACATAGAAACCAGGGAAATAAAAACCATTGGCCCTCAGAAGGACCAGATCATAGCCACTTGCTGTCATGGGAAGCTGGAAGCCATGTCAGCAGGCAAGGAGCAGCCAATGTGTTCTGCACTTTTTTTCTTTTTCCTTCCTTCCTTCCTTCCTTCCATCTCTCCATCGGTCTTTCCTTTTTTGTTCCCCTTTCTTTTTCTTTCTCTTTTCCTTTCCTTTCTTTTCCTTCCCATCTGTCCATCTCTTTTCTTTTTTTGTTTCCCTTTCTTTCTTTTTCTTTCTCTTTTCCTTCCCTTCCTCTTTCTTTCTTTCTTTCTTTCTTTCTTTCTTTCTTTCGAGACAGGGTTTCTCTGTATAGTCCTAGAACTTGCTCTGTAGACCAGGCTGGCTTCAAACTCAGAGATCTGTCTGTCTTTGTCTCCTGAACACTGGGATTAAAGGCAAGTGCCACTACCACTTGGCTGACACCAATTTCTTTGCAAGTATGTCTTTCCCCTCAAGAAGCAATAATATGCTTCCTTTCACGATAAGAGCCAGAATCTGAAGGGAGGCAGGAGCCTGCTCTTTTAATATTTTTTCTCTTGTTAAAGCAGAAAACTACCCTCCAAGCTCCCCCAAAGACTTCTTTGTATTATTAACTAGAACTGGACCCTGTCTAGAACACTTCTAGATCACAAAGGTAGCTTAGAACCAAGCCTTTTGTGTTTTCAGCCTTTGTCATGAAGGGTAGATTTTATCAGGAAGAAGAGACAGAGGAATTGTGGGTGGTTGTACCAATGGTGACTGCTACAAACCCCAGGGGCAGGAGTAAAGATGGCGGAGTCCTGGGGTGTATGAGAACAAACCTTGGTAGATATAGTCCACACTCATCTGCCAGTACGTGCATATATACGTATATATGCATGCTGGGGAGAGTTATTCATGGTTAGAAAGATACAACGATAGGGAGGGAACAAGGGTAAGGAGGTAAATGGGGTCATATGCTTAGCATAGGTTGAAAAACAAGTTTTGTAGTTTACATCAGATCTCAGTAGCAGAAACTTATTCTTAATTACAAATTGAAACTAACTTGAAAGGATTTAACACAGGGCAAACAGGAATCGATTCTTTACAAACAGAAACCTACACTGCATTTGAACAGGACAAGCAGGGACTTATTCTTTATTACAATAGAAATATTACCTCACAAGGGCTTAACATAGGACAAATAGGAACTTATTCATGACTATCTTAAGCAAACAGAACTTTTAACTTGCAAGGTCTATTTTTCTCATTTTGGTCTCCCATTAACTTACAAAACTCCCATCTGTTTTGATCTCACAGAAGCCAGTGCTAGAATCACTGGAGAGATAGCGCAGTGGGTGAGAGCACCCACCCTGCAGGAATGAAGACTGAGTTTAATCTCCAGCACCCACGGAAAAGGCCTGACATGGCTGGGATTCCAGTGCTGGGGTACGGAGACAAGCGGGTCCTAAGAGCTCACTGGCAAGCCCGACTTTTTGATATGCGGAACTTCTGGTTCAGTGAGCGACCCCATCTCAAGGGAATGAGGCAGAAAGAGAGGAAGACATTTGGCTTTGGCCCCCACATGCCTGTGCATAAGTATGTATACCTGGATATTCACATGAATGGGCCACATACATATAAACAGGATCATACACACATGCCACAAACACACAAGCAAACATCAAAGAAAATGACAATGACAGCAGTCACTTTTAAGTAACAGGGTTGCTACAGTTCCTGTCAAAGCTCCCATTATCTGACAGGGGTTATGACTCACGCTGTGGGAACGTTCATGGAGGACATAACCCACACACTCTGCCATTTACATGACATCTGCCTGACTTGCCAGTGTACCCACTCTTGAAAGACCGTAAGGACTTCTCTGTCTCACAGAGCATGATCTGTTCCGAGACCCAGTGGGCTTCCCTATTAGCTACAACATGCCCTGTGCCCAAACTCACGATTCTCAACCAAAGAGGCTACAGGATAAGGGGGAGTATATTACCATGGCCAGTTCTAAATGAATCAACACAGCAGAAAATTCTATACCCTAAGACACATGATCAAGAGAAAGCTACTTACTAAGAAGGCTATCGCATCAGTGTAAGGCTGTTCACCTCAACAGAAATGCACATCTCAACAGAAACAGGAAATATGAAAGCAAAACCAAAACCAAAAAACCAAGTAAAAACAAAACAAAGTAATAAAATCAAGGTCACTTCTGCTAAAGCTCATTGTCAGATCCCAAAGACATCAAGGGAGGAGATGCCAGAAATAAATGCAAAAGAATGATTTTTAAGAATGGCCAGTGTGCTGGCTGTGGTGGCATACTTCTATAATCCCAGTGCCCAGGAGGCAGAAACAGGCAGATCTCAGTGAGTTTGAGGCCAGCCTGGTCTACATAGCGAGTTCCAGGCTAGCCAGTGAGACTCTGTCTGAGAAAAGCATGGCCTGTGTGCTGCAGTCACAGCACTCGTAGTCCTCAGGATTGGAACTGGTAGGAGGGGGACAGAGACAGAGATGGCTCTGACCTCACATCTAAACAGCGGCAGCATGGGCATGCGTGGAAAATCCCCCACACCGAACACTTCTGAAAGTGTGTGGAAATGAAGACCTAGGAGAGGGTAGAGGTCAGAACGCAGCTCTTTCCAGCGCTTCTCTATGCAAGCATTCTGCCCCTAGCGGCGGGAGAAGATAGTGCCGAGGAGACAGAAGTCCGAAGCCTTGAACTTGTGATGTAGCTGTCCTTGAACTCCCATTCCTCCTGCCTCCACCTTTAAGTTCTGAGGTGACAAGTGTGCTCCCTTACGTATGTTGGGAGTTTCCACATTTGTGAGGGGTGCTGGGGCCCTTGTTTCAATAAGATAGGAGGCTGGAGGTCAGGGCTTACCGTGAAGGGCCTTTGGAGAAGAGGGATGGAAGGGAGAGAGAGAAAGCTAGAGTACAAAGCAGGAGAGGGGCTTGGAAGGGGGATTAAAGAAAAGGTCTGATTTTATGTTGGCCGACTACTCCTGGGCATGAGACCAACCTTAGAGTATATTAATACACCCAGTGACTCTCCTTTGGGGAAAACAGATTTCCCCTTTCCCAGGAGTTATCAATTGCAAGCAGCTTTTGGGGCAGGGGTGGGACTTTGTGTCCACTTCTCCTTTTCAGTGCTGCAAGTTTTCATGGAACTAGAGCTACGGTTGGTTGGGAGCCACCATGTGGGTGCTGGGGATCAAACCCAGGTCCTGCTAGAAGAACAACCAGTGCTCTTAACCTCTGAGCCATCTCTCCAGCCTTTACTTTAATAAGTCCAGGCTGGCCTTGGATTTGTGACCTTCCTGCCTTTTTTTTTCCTGTAATGTAGAGCATTGGAATTAAGGGTGTCAGCACATCTGGAGAGATTTTTTAAAAAATAATTAATATAGGATGTCATGTAGTTCAGGTTGGTTTCAGACTCACTATGTGGCTAAGGCTGGTCTTGAATTTCAGATTCTCAGCTTTAGCCTCTGAGTGCTGGAGTTATAGGCAGGTGCCCCACATTTAGCTGAAAATATAAATTTCTTTTGACCTTTGCATCTTATATAATACAGAATGAGATACAATCCCATTTTCCCCTATCTGGATAATTATCCCAGTACACATCTGCACTAGGTCCTCCACCCCCATATCCTGCGCCCACCTCCCTCGTTGCTTGTTTTCATTTGTGTGTGGCTCCGTTTCTGCTGTACAGGCTTGCGATTCCAGCATTTCTGACATCTCTGCTCTGCTCCGTCTTTCTGTCTCTGTGTTGTTACACAATAAGTCTGTGGTAGAATGAGCTCACCATCTTGCTAATTTTCAGAGTTGTGAGCCCTGTTGATGCCATGTGCATGTGATTCTTCAGAGAGTGAAGGAGGCAGGCCAAACTGCTGTTAGCTGTCTGTGCTCTAAGAGTTCCAGCTGTGGCTGGAGCCGGAGTCCTAGTTGCTACTTTGATGAAGAATGAGAATGTGGTAAAGGACAAAGGTGATGTAAAATAAAGGAAAAACATTGGAGGAGAGATGGAGGGATTGTGTGATAAGATAGTTGACTCGAGGGAGAGTAAATCTCTCTGGAGAAGACATTCTACACAGTGCACTGACGAAATCCCTTTGAGTGAGTTGAACAAGCCATTTGAGAAAACCTCAGTAGGCACTATAGTTAGATTTACGGCTCCGTTGACTGTGACCACGCGTAAATCCTGGTTAGTTGATGAGTGTGGGGAGGGGGAGGAGCCTCAGTCTCAATTGAGTTGGACCTGGCATCCAGGAGCTGGCCAGTAATTGCTGACTGTGTGATCACATCTTCATCACATCTTCATTGGCGGGTTGATAGTGCTCATGGGGGTGGATGGGGCTCGGTAGACTTTTGTCTGGAAAATGGGGGAGATGGGTTGTCTCTTCTCCTGAAGAACTACTGCAGAGTATTCAGAAATAGCCAGCCAGCCTTTTAGGTAATGTAAGGCAGTGCATGCAAGGCCCAGCACTTAGTAAACCCAAGTTAAGCGACCATTTCTAGCTCTCCTTAACAGCTGCTAGGTTAAGACCAAGATGGCCCTGGGGGAGCCTTGCTGGAAGGCACAGTGGTCCTGAACACCTACAACAGACATCACTGTGCCTGGGGCCATGATTGGTACTGCCAGAACAACCCTATATGCAAAGCCCAGTGGGTACCTCTCTGAGTTTTTGGCTTGTCAGCATTTTATAGCCCTCTTTATGTCATAGTTGTAACATGTCATTCCCAGATTTTGATCTTCAAGAAGCTAGGGTGAGAGAGCACTGTACCCTTTCATCTACATTCCTGAGGATGTAGTTAGAGAATGTGGTTAGAGATCTGGGGGCAGGAGTGGGGGGACAGGGAGTCCTGGGGAGCTGAGTCAGGAGGTGGTGCCCTCTCCTTGATGAGCTGTCAGGTGGGGCTAGTGTTTGCTCCTGAGCACTACCTAGGGTGAGAGAAGAAAGCTCAGACCCTCGAGAGGTCTAGTCTGAGTCCTTGCTGAGAAGGCCAGAGATGAGGATGGTGTCCTTCTAGGCCACAGAGCTCTCAGCTGTGGTGGGTGGGGCTGGATATTAAGCCCAAGTCGGGGTAGTGTACGGGATGAGAAGAGAGGTAGTAACAGACTTGGTGAAGGCTTGAGTAGGGCCTGGGTGGGAGATAGGGTGTGGACAGGGAGAGGCCAGGACTGCGAGTACAGGGCACATACTGAACCCGGACTGTAAGGACACAGAATGTCGTTCTGTTGCAGTGCTAACATCCAAGTGTGAAACGTTCTCAGGCACTTTCCAAGTAAGGCCACACCCGGGCAAGGCAGGTAGCTAAGAGTTAGCTGAGAGCTTGGGTTCGAAAACTCCTGACTCCCAGGGTGAGGAGGCTTTAAGGGAATGCTAAGCCTGGCAGTGGTTTCTCGGGTGTCCTCCTGTGCCACATCAGCTATTGGGACCCCCTCCCATTGCTCCCTCCAGAACCCCCACCCAGATCCCTTCTAGATCTGGTGTCTTTCCAAGGTCCCTGCTTTAAGCAGGCTGATATTTAATTACCACCAAGTGTTAGCTGATAATTTAATAACTTGGTTAATTCAGGGGAAAGCCACTCTGAGTTTGTTGTGGGGCAAATTCTGTGCTAGATGCTGGTGATACACTTGAGCATGGTTGTTAAGAACAGTGACTGCAGCACACACAATCCTATTTAGGGGGTCAAGGAAGATCCTGACAGTTAACCTAAGCTCATATCAGTCAGGAAGAATGAAGGGTGGACAGTTGTTCTGGGGATATTGATAACACAGAGAAACTTCTGGGGGAGGGAAGGAATCATGACATGATGGAGGAGCTGGAAGGGGCTGGAGAAGATGGAGACAAGTGAGGTGAGGCCTGAGGCTGCAGTGGAGGCCAGACCACCCATGGTTCTGAGTGACACAAGTCTATACTCTAACTATAGTGCTATCTCTGACTCTCCCTCTATTACTCCCTCTGTCTCTGTCTCTCCTTCTCTCCTTCTTACTCTCTCATTTTGAGTGGAGTATGTATTTATTAGTATGGATGAGTGCATGTAGAGACCAGGGGATGAGATAGTGTCTCTTTCCTTATTTATTTATTTATTTATGCTTTTTGTTTTTGTTTGATTTTCTGAGACAAGTTCTCACTATATAGTTTTGACTAAACTTCCCGAGATCCACCTGCTTTTGCCTCCCAAGTTCTGGGATTAAAGGTGTGTGCCACCACATCTAGCAAAATATTTATTTATTTTATTTGTGTGTGTGTGTGTGTGTGTGTGTGTGTGTGTGCGCGCACACGTGCATACATGCCTGAGAGTGTGTCTATGCACAGTATGTGTGCAGGAACCTGAGGAGGTCAGAAAAGGGTGTTGAATCCTCTGAAACTGGAGTTACAGGTGGTTGAAAGCCACCATGTGGCTACTGGAATAAAACAGGTCCTCCGGAAGAGCACTCGTGCGCCTAACTTCTGAGCATCCTCTAATAATTAATCCTGAAATTTCATTTACTTATTTATTTTTGTGCGTATAGGTATTTTTCCGGCTTGAATGTCAGTTCACCACATACATGCAGTGTTCATGGAGGCCAGAAGAGGGCGCACCTGGGACCGGAGCTACAGACAGACGTGAGAAGCTGAGTCTCCCAGGACTCACCTTTTTGTTTTTTTTTTGTTTTTTGTTTTTTTTTTAATTTAATTTAATTTTATTTTTTTAATTTACATTCCAAATCACTTCCCCTTACCTTTTTGTTTTTTTGAGACAGACAGGATCTTTCATTGTCGTTCATGGATTTGGCTAGCCTGGCCAGCCAATTGGCTTCAGGGATCTTCCTGTTCCCACAGTATGTGTGAGGGGTAGGGGTGTGTGACAGGGGTCCCCTCACAGTTGTAAAGCCGGCATTTTACCAACTGAGTCACTCTTCACTCTCTATAAGAAATAGAGAGTTAAAGCCGACCAGAGGTTTAAAGAAAATGAAAGACTAAGAGTCTTACAAACAAACAAACAAATGGAACTTGGAAAAAAAAGTAGAGAACATCAGAAGAAAACTTACACGTTTAGAGTTATGAGAGACATTTTCTCTGAAACAAGATTTCAAAAGGAACATTCAGAGACAGTAAAGGATCTTGGATCAGCGCCTAGCCCAGTTGTCATCAGCAACTGAAGGGCACAGCCCAACGCTAGGCGAAGCCAGGGGAGCCCTGAAGAGGAGGAGGAGGAATTGTAGGAGCCAGAGGGGTCAGGGACACCACAAGGACATGGCTCTCAGAACCAAGTAAGCAGGGCTCACGGACACCGAAATGGCCAACACGGACCTTGTATGGGTCTGACTAGATCCTCTGACTATACTGTGTGGTTGTGGTTGCATAGCTTGGTATTCCTGTGGTACTTCCAACAATGTGAGAGGGGTTCGTCTCTGACTCTTTTGCCTGCCTTGGGGCCTTTTTCCTCCTACTGGTTGCTAGGTCTAGCAGTAACAGGGGTTGTTCATAATCCATAATCTTATTGTATCTTGTTAGGCCATGTTCCATTGTTTGGTGGATATCTCTGGGAGACTTTTTTTTTTCCAGGAGGAGTTGATTTCTGGGTGAGAGGAATGTTTGGGGGAGGAATTGGGAGGAATGGTGGGAGGGGAAACTGCAGTTAGGATATAATGTAAAAAATATTAACAAAATAGAACTAAAAAAAAAAGATCTTGGAAGCTACAGATTCGACTAGCTTCTCAATCTCCCTTCAGTGTTTGTTGCTACTTTGTTTTCAACCCAATTCCCGGGAAAAAGAAAGCTCAACTCAATCAGTTAACAAAACAAGCTATAAGCCTAGATCGGGCAGATCTCCCACTGCACTACTCTATTTCCATCTATATTATCCCATATAACTTGCAGTTTCTCCAGGCCACGAGCTTCTCCTCTCTCTGCAGCCTCTCTATCGATCCTCGTAGCTCCTCCCCTCGTCTCTCCTCTCTTCCTGTTGATCCCCTGGCGCCTCCCCTAAACTCTCATCTCCTCCTCCTTCCTCCTTTCCAATCATTGGCTCAAGCCTTTATTTGAAAAGTTAAGGTGGAGAGAAGGTTTACAAGGCAACTCCTCATCTGCAGCCCCTCTGAGGAGTGGAATTAGCATCAAAATACAAGCCCAGGGCTAGTCACAACAAGTGTTGGTAAGAATAAGAAATTAACAAAGTGCTAGAAGACAAAGGTTAGTGAAAAGGTAGAACCAAGAACCAAGCAAACAATCAACAGAGAGAGAGTAAGAAAAGTAACGGATTGAGATTTGGAGAATCCGCCCAGGAGTTCGAGGAGTAGAAAATGGATCAAGACAGCAGGGACACAGGAACAGTGTACTTTAGCAAGGCTCACACTGAGGTTGGGACATCATCTGATGTCCCTTAAGCGTCCATATTTTTAAGTTTAGTTCCCAGTGTGGCGATGCTAGATGTTCTGGGAGCCTCCAGAGATGAAGCTTATATTGAACTGATTAGGTCACTGTGAGTGCTTTCCTCGGAAGGATGGAATGTAGGTTTCTTGGAGTGAGTTCTCAGAAGTGTGGGCTGCTATTAAAAAAAAAAGTCAGGACTGATCCCTCCCTGTTTTTTGTCTTTTGGCCTCATGCAATATTTTCCTCCTGAGTTTCCACTATGGTGATTCCATTCAAAGAAGGTCTTTACCACAGCTTTTTTTTGTTTGAGCTAAACAAACTTATGGGGACCATTTTCATTCAAACCACCATACCCCCATAGATTGACACCCATGAATCAATGATTCTAAGTGAATCCTTACTCCTGTAATTTTATTTTTTGGGTATCACAGTAGCAAAACACTGATCTGTACACAGAAGGTGAACATTTTCCTTGGAAAAATTAGGAAACTGGCTCTCCAAATCTCTTCACATCTCACTTGTAAGAAATATAAAAAATGAGCTGGGCGTGATTGTGTACACCATTAGTCCCAACATGCATGAGACAAAGGCAGGGTGGATCTCTGTGAGTTCATGGCCACCATGGTCTACATAGTGAGTTCCAGGACATCCAGGTCTATATTGAGTGATTGTCTCAAAATTATGAAGAAAGTATTATTTGTTTGTGGGAATGTCCACTCTTTACTCACACTATTCCTTTAGCACTCTATTTATAAGCTACCCCTTCCTCTCCTCTGCAGGAAATTCTTTCCAGACCATAATCTACACCATGGCATTCTTCAGGGCTCACCTCCCACACTCCAAGGCTCTGCTGTTCCTTTTTGTCTCCCTTCGCACACTCATCTTTATCCTGAAACTGCTCTATTCATGCTCAGAATTCAGTAGAAAATAGAAAGTGCAAAGAGAAGATGGAGAAAAATATGAAGAGTGTAAACAAATCAGTCAATTGTTAGATTACTGAACATCTACCTTAAAAATAACCGAGGATGATCTTACCTCCAGTGTCTGGGGGGCAACCAGGGATGATAGCAATAGCTTACATTGCTTTGGAAGTCTCTTGGACTCTCCGACCAACAACTTAAAAGGTCTCCCATATCTGATACTGTTTGTTTTTTGTTTTCCGTTTTTGCTAGACAGTCTATGGCTCGTGAGGGGCATTATCACCCCTCAAGTGGCATAACTTCATCTAAACTATATATGTATGCATATACACATATATGTGAGGGGCATTAACACCCCTCAAGTGGCATAACTTCATCTAAACTATATACGTAGGCATACACACACATATACACAGAATATTATATGTAATTTTTAGTAAACATGAAATAATATGCTTCTCTATGGCCTTTTCAAACATCATCAGTATTATTTATCCTTCCTCCACTTCCCTCTTCTATTGCCACCCCTCTCCTTATCCTAAACCCTACCTGCTCTTGGGCTTTACCCTTGAAGTCCAGCCCCACCCCCCACACTGAGAATTCTGTGGCCTAGAAGGACACCCTCTATCTTTGGCCTTTTCAGCATGGGGGCGCACTAGACCCCTCTAAGCGCCATAGCGGAGTCCAACCAATATTGAAAAGCCAGACTTTTATTCACAGAGACATGGAGGAAGTTATGGCAATTCTCCTTTAACATCTTCTCCCTGCATTCATGAGACGTCTTGGCTCCGCCCACCATGGGCTTTGAGGGCTAGTGTTGGTCATGTTTGTTTTCACAAGTCTGCAGGGAACAAAGATAACGGCCCTGTTTCCCTCCTCCTCACATGTGACTGTCAACTGAGGGAAGGAAGACTAAGGCAGGCCGGAAAGAGCTTACTGCTTTCCATGCGATGTGATAATTGTTCAAAAAGAGGAAGGCAGGAACATGCCTGCCACATTTGTTCATCTACTCAGGAACCAAGATGAAAATATAGGTGAACCAAAGTCTAGCAGTGGGGACCATGAGCGGGATGCAGAAGCAGAGAGAACTGGGGTTAACATACAGAAAATGATTGAGCCCTAAGATAGTGCACCCAACCACACCCAGTATTTGGTAGACCACTCTTTAGGAAGCATCAAGACCATCTCTTTCAGCTTCAAAGTCAAGGTTAGAATGGTGGAAGCAGGGTAGTGACCTTGGTCATCTGCTCACTGCCCAACCTGTATCAGGGACAAGGCACCCGAGGGCCTCATCATTACCCATTGTAAGATCTTCATGAAATGCTGTGAATGTCCCAAGGGTGAGCACATGAGTAAGACTGTGAGCAGACATTAAACTCAGTCCTGGACTAGTAAGAGCAATTCCTGGAACATCCTGGGAATGAGGAAACAAAGATGGATGACTACAATAGGCACCCGCTGAACAGAAACAACTGTCTTGCTTCTTATGCTGTTGGGTCAGATTGTTCATAGTAGTTATCAGCATCGTGTTTCTTTCTTCTTTCTGGCCTGTTGGTGACAGGGCTGTGGCTAGCCTCAGGCCCCACAATGCTCCCTATCCTTTAGGTAGCAGGATGGACTAAGAGGAGGGTAAAACAGTCCCAGGGTACAAGTGTCAGTTGCTGATTCACCTGAGCTGAGGAAGGTCCTAATGGGAGGATAGGATGGACTAAGAGGAGGGTAAAACAGTCCCAGGGTACAAGTGTCAGTTGCTGATTCACCTGAGCTGAGGAAGGTCCTAATGGGAGGATAGGCGGCACGTGTGCCCTGGACATAGAGCAGTCTCTTTATAAGGCTGAGTCTCGTCGTGGGGCTGGAAACCATAGGGCCACTGATACAGTCAGCTTCCTTCAGTGTTGTCCTACTTCATGTGGTTAAGACATGTGCTGTGCTCAGCCTTTCCAATGACCAGGTTCTGTATCTTCCAAGAGATCTTATTTGGAAGAAAGGCTCTTGTCATTACTTGATGTAGCACTTGGCTGGCCGGTGGATGGGCAAATAGGAGAGAAACACTGAGTTGCTAGAATTTTTGAACCTGGGAGGCAGTATGGTTTTATTTGATCATTCACCTGACTTACAGATTTCTACATATTTGTCCTGACAGCTAGTCACAACAGCTGCACAATTAGTGTTTAATGAACCAGACATCAAGAGTCCTGCCGTACCTTCATTCCTCCTTAATTCTCATAATCCTAACAGTTAGGCTTTATTTTCATGTTAGGTAAAGAGAAACTGACAGGTACAGAGTTAAGCAACCTTAACAAGTTCATGCAGGAAACAAACAGCAGAAAATCCCACTTGAAATCCATACTCCTGTCTCCTAAGCTAAAGGCTCCCAGGTCTCGTCAACAACTGCCCTTTGAGAACTGATGGTCCAGGGAAAGAGGCAGAATCATTTCAGTGTAATGGATAGTCAGATGCTCACAGGGTTCTGATGAAGAGGGGAAGAGAACGCTGGCGCCACTCTCCTTCTGTTCTTCATTGCTTGGATTCAGTGATGATGGAAGGACCACTAAGGACTAAGTTTGGAGCAGGGTATTAAGTAGTTTAAATATATGCAAAGCAGCCTGTGTAGGAGTTGGTTGTCATGGTACTAAGCCTGATGTGTCCCACACTACAGAAAAGGTTAGTGCAAGTGGGGGAAGAAGAAATAGGTTTTCAGTGGAGTTAGAAAGTCGGTGGAAGGAAAGAAGGGGATGAGTAACTAAAATGGGAACTTTTCCTGTTACTCCGCACCTGTGTGGCACAAGGGAGTCGAGGGTCCATTTGGTGGCCAACCTTTTGGGCATCTTAGGCCTCCATTGAGTTAGGATACTCTGTTTTCCCTAGGTAGTGCCTGCTGTCTTAATCCACTTTATTCCCCCAACTTTCTCTCCAAGGGATCCCCATTGTAACCAAGGCCTTTGTTTCTTTCTCCCCACTTCTCCACATGATGGAAATACTACTTTGTGTCAATGGGCTATAAATAACTTGAATGAAAATTAAAATAGAAATAGTTAAATGTTATTGTATCTATACCACAGACATTATACAGTTGTTTTTCTTGGGGGTCATACAAAGGTTTCTTTTCTTCAATTTCAAAGTTAGTCAATGAACGTCATGATGACATTTTCATGCATGTATGTCATTATACTTTTCTAGCACTCAGAGTCTTCTCTTTCCTGATCATTTCTACCCTCTCCCATCAGTTCCTCCTCCCCACTCAGTCCTCCTTCTACTTGCTAGTTGTCCACATGAGAGGACACCTGCAACATTTGTCTTTGTGAGCCTAGATTATTTTGCTTAGCATGATGACCTTCACAGGTATTCATTTTCCTCTGAATGACATATTTTCCTTCTTTCTTATGGTCAAATAAGATTCTACCATACATATAGACCATGTTTTCTTTGTCCATTCATTCATCTCTAGTCATTGGTGGGCATCCAGGCTGATTCTATGTATGGTGGCTATTGTGAATAGTGCTTTAAGACACATGGGTGTGTGGGTATTTCTGTTGTGTACTAATTTAGATCCCTTTAGGTATATTCCCAGAAGTAGGAGAGCTGGATCATATGGTAGCTCTAGGAGCCTCCATGCATAATGAATACTGTAATTATGTTTCCACCAGCAATATGTCAGGATTCCTTTTCTCAGCATCATTCTCAGCATGTATTGTTTGTGTATTTGATAATAGCCATTCTGACTGGGGTGAGATGCAATATCAATTTAGTTCTGGTTGATTTTCTATGATGAGTAAAAATGTAAAACATGTTTTCTTTTTCTCCTCCACATACATCCCTGAGACAGGGTTTCTCAGTGTAGCCTTGGCTGTCTGGAACTCACTCTGTAGTCCAGGCTGGCATGAAATCTCACAGAGATCCACCTGCTATTTGCCTCTGGAGTGCTGAGATTACAGGCATGTACCACCACCAACCAGTGTGTTTTCATATTATTCTGAGTCATTTATCGTTCTTCTGAGAACCACCTGTCCGGTAGATTTTATTGATGACATGATTTGGGTTTTTTTTTCTTTCTTTTTTTATCTTTTCTATATTTTTTTAATTTACATTCCGAATGATTTCCCCTTTCCCATTTCCTCCCTCCCCCTAAGTCCCATAAGCCCTCTTTCCTCCCCCTGTTCCCCATTCAACCCCCTCTCGCTTCTCTGTCCCGGCATTCCCCTACATCCAGTCTTTCCAGGACCAGGGGGTCTCTCCTTCCATCTTCTTGGAAATCTATTGATATGTGAATTGTGTCTTGGGTTTTTAATATTTAATTTTGGGTTCTTGATTATTTTAGATATAATTTAATGTCTACTTTACATACAGCAAATATTTTTTTCTCCTGTATCTTAGACTGTCTCTTCACTATCTGGTTATTCCTTTGTTGGGCAGAGGCTTCTAGATTTCAGACAATCTCATTTCTGACTTCTTGCTATTATTTCCTGAGCTACTAGAGTTCTTTCCAGAATGTTCTTGCCTAGTGCTTCCCCCTATGTGTGTGTCCTACAGCTTTAAGGTCTTAAGCTTTACATTAATGTCTTTGGTTCATTTTATAATTGACTGTTACAAAAGATAAGAGATAGGGA
The DNA here is from genome assembly GCA_036184795.1 of Tokudaia tokunoshimensis. Taxonomy (NCBI): domain Eukaryota; kingdom Metazoa; phylum Chordata; class Mammalia; order Rodentia; family Muridae; genus Tokudaia; species Tokudaia tokunoshimensis. The sequence goes on along the minus strand of BTHU01000003.1, from coordinate 68,771,817 downwards.
CCTATCTGAATCTACAAATTGCTTTTGGTAGGATGGCCAGTGTCACAATCATCCTACTGTAAATCCATCTCCTGACATCTTTTCCAATTTTTTTTTTTGGTGTTTTCAAGTTTTCATTGTACAGGCCTTTCATTTTCCTGGCTAGATTTTCTTCAAGACATTTTTGAGGCCATTAGTATTCAGAATTATTATTGAAAAGTGTGTATTAATTTCTGTCATTTTGTTGATTTTATGATCTTTTCTATCCTAGCATTGTTTATTTGTTCTCCATGGTTATTCTTCTCTTCGAACTGAAGTATCCCTTCTGGTAGTCTCTGTAGAGCTGGCTTAGTGGTCAGAGATTCCTTTAAATCTGCTTTTATCATGAATTGTTTTTTATTTTTTCTTCAATTTTAAGATACTTGACTTTTTTTTCCTTGCAGATTCCAATACCGCCTTTCATTCCGTGTTTCTAATATTTTAAATATAATATAGCATGAACATTTTATTTTCTGGTCTTATCTATTTGGTGTTCTATAAACTTCTCCTGAATGGACATCTCTTTCTCCAGGTTTGGGAACTTTTCTTCCAAGATTTATTGAACATATTTTCCATGTCTTTGCTATGGCAATCTCCTTCTATGCCTCAGAGATGAGATTTTTCTCATGGTGTCCTCCAAATCTCTATGCTCTGTTAATGTTTCTTTTTATATAAATACATTTTATCTAATTTTAAGTTAGTATACAAAGTACTAGGTTTCTTCATGAATTGTTCATACATATTTCTTTTTTTTTTTTGAGAATTTTGTATATGAGTGGTACACTTCCATCATTCCCACCTTCTTCCCCTCCTTCTTTTAAAAGTTATCTTGCCTGTAATTGTTATTGCTACATATACGTATGTATAGATGTATACTCCGTTATCTGATTCTTCTGCTCTGCCTTCCACCCTTGACCCTGGCTTGGACACGATTGTTCTGTGGTGGAGCTTTCTCTGATCTGAGGCTCTCATTCGTCTTACTGAGTTTTTTATTTCCAGCATTGTTTTTGTTTGGGTTTTCTTAAAAAAATGCAAACTTTATCTTCATGGATTGACTTCTTTATTTTATTCTTATCTTATCTCTTTGTTTTCATTGTCTGGAAGAAATTCTCCCAGGTAATTTTCATTGTGTGTGTGTGTGCGCGCACGCGCGTGTGTGTGTGTGTGTGTGTGTGTGTGTGTGTGTGTGTGTGTGTGAGAGAGAGAGAGAGAGAGAGAGAGAGAGAGAGAGAGAAAGAGGTGGGGAAGGGGCAGGGGGAGAAAGTACGTGTGTTTTAACTTATGAGTTGAGGTTTACGAATTTGGAGTTAGTTCTTGGTTGAGTTTTTGTTTTTCTTTCTTTTTCTTTTCTTATTCTAGTCATCTTCTTTCATTACAGGTTACAATATTCAGGATGGGGCTAATTCACAGTAGAGCTAGGATGCAGGTTTCCTGTTTGTTTACCATTTGGGGCTATGGACTATTCCAAGACAAGTCACTATAGCTTTCCTGCTATGGTCTGGTGCTTTCAGCAGCTTGATAAAAGGGTCCGAAACAAGTTTTTCCAAGGAATGGGGCTGGTCCTGGGTCTAAATTTCAGATAGGACCACTGCAGGGTCCCAACCAGGAAGCTTACCGGGTTCTGGGGCTCTGGGTCATATATGGTGCCTGGGGAGTCCCTGGGGGGATGGGCTGGGATATGGTGAGTTCCAGAGTGGGGAGAGGGGCCAGAAGCAGGTGGTGGTCCCTGAAAGCAGCCTGAAGCTTGGGTGATTTTACAGGATGGGGCCCGGAAGGAAGTGCAGATAGCATAACCTGGTATCTGAATCACTTTTGGTGAATAGAGAGTTGGGGGTGGGGGAGTGAGACAGGCCAGGAGGAGGTGCTGGTCTCTGACAAGCAGCAGTTTGGTTATTAGATTTTCATGTGATAGCTAGAGCTGAAATACAAAATATTATAGAGTATTTGTCTAAATACTGAAAGTGTTAATTACAAGATTTACTTATGCTTCTAAATTATAGGCATTACAGTGGTGAATATTTTCTTTTTTTTGAATAATTTCTTAATTATTGCTTAAAACTTCTAGTTAGTCAATTTCTTGGCAAAAATTACCAGTGAATGATGGACAAATCAAAGATATTTAATAAAGTTCTCTAGGGTACTAGCTTGGCGTTTCCAAATAGTTGAGAAAATCAAGCCATATTTTTAGCATAGAAACACAATAGAAGTTCAATAAACCACTAGTCTGTTGAGGAAATTCTGTCGTTAGAGGAGTGCAGACTGGAAAAGGTACTTGGCTAAGTATTTGTTATTATTAAGCGTGTCATTGTGCTGTGGATGTTGTGGTGGTTCTGGTGCTGGGACTGAACCCTGTGCTCTAGTACACTTACTCTACCTTCAACTTCTGGAGAAACTTCTGGGATGCAGCTCAGACGCTCAATCAGTTGCTTGATCTTTGGCGCCACCTTCTGGGAGATACTCTCATTAGCCTGTGTGGTCTCTGGTGTCCTACTTGGATTGAGATGATCAGACAGAAGCTGCCACCGAGAGAAGGCTTGTTGTACTGGGGTGAGATGAAGAAGGAGAGTTAATTTGTCCTTTATAGTTAAGTGGCACTTGTACAGAGGCCAGATGTACAGATCTGGACTCAGTAGAGTTAGTTCCAGGTTGCAGTTGGTTATTTCCTAATGGTCTAAACGGATCCTAGCACTGTGTGTGTGTGTGTGTGTGTGTGTGTGTGTGTGTGTAGGTCTTGACCTCCATACATCATCCAGACTACCAAAGCAATTGTCTTAGTCAGGGTTTCTATTCTTGCACAAACATAATGACCAAGAAGCAAGTTGGGGAGGAAAGGGTTTATTGAGCTTATACTTCCACACAGCTGCTCATCACCAAAGGAAGTCAGGACTGGAACTCAAGCAGGTCAGGAAGCAGGAGCCGATGCAGAGGCCATGGGCTGGATGCTACTTACTGGCTTGCTTCCCCTGGCTTGCTCAGCTTGCTTTCTTATAGAACCCAAAACTACCAGCCCAGGGATGGCACCACCCACAAGGGGCCCTCCCCTCTTGATCACTAATTGAGAAAATGCACCACAGCTGAATCTCATGGAGGCACTTCCACAACCGAAGCTCCTTTCTCTGTGATAACTCCAGCCTGTGTCAAGTTGACACACAAAACCAACCAATACAGCAATATCTTAGCTCTTTTCGCTTTCTCGATCCCTGGCCATCTTGGCGGCTGACCTTGGGTGGGGCTTGTCCTGCACCTAAGGCAGGAAGATGGTGGCCGCAAAGAAGATGAAAAAGTCTCCGGAGTTCATCAACTCTAGGCTCTAGCTTGTTATGAAAAGTGGAAAGTACATGCTGGGGTACAAACAGACTCTGAAGGTGATCAGACAAGGCAAAGCGAAGTTGGTTATCCTCACCAACAACTGTCCAGCTTTGAGGAAATCTGAAATAGAGTACTACACCATGTTGGCTAAAAGTGGTGTCCATCACTACAGTGGGAATAATATTGAATTGGGTACAGCGTGTGGAAAATACTACCGAGTGGCTCTCATTGACCCAGGTGATTCTGATATTATTAGAAGCATGCCAGAACAGAGTGGTGAGAAGTAAGCAAGAAAGTTTTCCTTTAACAAAACTTTGCAAGAGCTCCTTTTGAAAAACAAGCAAAGGAAAGCAAAAGACAAACAAACAAACAATAAAAGCAAGTCAAGGTTCAGCCTTGTCTAGGTGCACAGGGCCGTCACCTTTCATCTGCTTGCTGCTGGGAGCTTTGATCTTCTAAGCATTCATGTGTACCATCTCAGCTCCACATTCAGAGCAGGCCACGCTGCTCCCTACCTCCAACCTTTGCTTACACATTCCCTCTGCCTAGAGCTCCTCTGTTCTCCAGAGCAACTCAAAATTTATTTTCAAACGCTGCTCAAATAGCACCTCCCTAAGTTGTCTTCCTCATTTTTCTTTTCTAGGAGAAGGTGGCCCTTGATGGGTGCTCTGACTGTCCTATACTTGCCTAGGGTACTTGGTGTCCATGTATAACTGTCAGCCTTCTTATTCAATCCCATTCTGTGAGCTAGCCAGACAAGTGCCTTATTCACACTGCCTAGCAGAGGGCCTGGTACGCTGCAAATACTCATAAAATGTTTGTTGATTGAGTGGATGAATGTGATTCATTACTGTGGACTTTGGAGGTTCACTAATTGAGGGAGGGTGTCCAAGGATGCTGTTTTTAAGGATGTCCCTGGGGCTAGGGGGTGGGGTGAGATGACGAGCTCTGATTGGAGGCAGTGGATGTATAATGAAACCTTTGTGATTCTTAGGTTTTTCAGGTCCTGGAGGTGGGTCCCTAAAGTCAGGAGTATGACGATGTCATCCCAGGAATGCAGTTAAGGTTTGGTCCTGCTGTAGAAGAACCTGTGGAAAGCCACACACTGGCTGTCATAAATGGGTGGGCTGGGAATGGGCAGGATGTCTGGCATGGTGGAAGTTCCCCTCCTCAGAAGTCTGCCTTTTGTCTGATTTCCAGGATCATACAGAGGCTAGGCTGTGGATGACGAGCAGCCCTGCGCCAAGAGCAACAGGTCAGTGTCTCCTCCAAGACAATCTCGGGGGTGGTGTGGGATGTGCCGGGTGTGCGCAGCTCTTAGAGCAGAGCTCCTCAGCTTGTGTGTTGTGGAGAACACGCACAGTATGAACAATTCTCTGACAACAGAACTGTGGCCCCAAAGTGGTTTAAAATCCCAGAGGACAAGCTTGTCTCTGGGCTTGTCCACAGATACGAGGATTTGAGGCCAATTCTATGTGTAGCAGCTGTGTAATTTTGGTAAATTCCCTAGCTTCTTTGGATTTCATTTTCCATCTAGGATAATAGGGTCATAATGCTCAACTCCTCAGGGCCCTGTGTGGATTAAATGGGCTGGTGTTTGAGATATTTTGCCTATCATCTACCTGGCCCAGAACAAGGGGGATGCATGGTTGATGTGCTTGTTGTTTGCACAGGGTTTAGGGAAGACATTTGCTTCCCATTACCTTCACCTCTGTAGGAAGTATGGAGTGAGGGGGCTGCAGGCATCTCTGATGGACAGTGCATAGAGCTGTGAGAAGGCCCTAGGGTTAGAGAACTGTAGAGACTATGCTGGGGGCAGGGTGTCAACTCCTAGAAAATATAACGTGCCAGATTGTGATGGGGATAAAGGTGTCAATGGCTGTGCTGTCTGTATATTCCAGTGAGAAATAAAACACATGAACAGCATAATGCCTGGCCTGATTCTCCTGTGCAGTATAATTATCTTAATGTTCTGCTGGTCCCATGAAATAGTTTACTGTAGGGGAAGGGATTTTGCCTCTTCAAGGATTTCAACATTTTCATTGTACACAACAAAGACAGTGCCTTGCTTCAAACCATTTTCAGATCTTGACTATTAGCAATGAGGAGACCACTCAAGGACACAGGAGGCCCTCAGTTCTAGTGAAGAGTCTCATTCTTAGATCAGGCGGGAAAACTTGTTGAGGGCAGAGCCATTGAACCAAGTTCGCATGGGACTAGCAAGGGTGTGAGGAGGCCTCTTTCTGATGCAGCACAAGGGAAGTGGGCAGGGGGCAGATGTCTCCAGGAGGAAGAATCCCTCCTGTTAGCAGATCTGGTTCTTCTTCCTCCTTACAGACTCCCCACTGTCCCAGAGCCTCCTCTTCTCTGCAGATCTGCCTGTACCCTGCAGGATCCATCAGTCATGCCAGACACACCAGTGGAAGACTCCCTCTTCCAAATCATACACTGCTTCCATCACTATGCTGCCCGGGAAGGGGACAAGGAGACCTTGTCCCTGGAGGAGTTGAAAGCCCTGCTCTTGGATAGTGTGCCTCGCTTCATGGACACCTTGGTATGTAGGGTCTGGGGCTGGAGTGGGAGATGAAGAGAGAACCAAGGTGCCCAGAGAGTGCTGTTTGTGGGATTGGAAGTGAGTGGTGAGGTGGTTAGGTGGAAGGACCTGACTCCCATGAGAATCTCCTGTTCCTGAAAGGAGGTTGGAGGAGGGAGGGCATGCAGAGGGTAGAGTTTACTTCATTTCCTGTCCTTCCCTCCTCTGAAGTCACCAGCTCAGTTTCACTCCAGTCCCATGAAGAGCTAATCTCTGAGACTACAGCCCGACACCACACCTTCAGATTCTTCTGCCTCCTGTGTCCTGTGAGCATGACAGGCTCAAAGTTGTTCTCTGTTCACAAGCCTCTTTAGTCAGTGACATTGCCCCAAACTCAGACTCTCTCTGTAAGCCCTCAGAGCATAAGTCCCTTCACTAGCACATCTGCCATGAGTCTAGAGTAGGTAATTTAGGCTGTGGAGGCTCCCCTAATCTGGTGGGCATGGGAAATATAACCTCTTCCACTTCCCATGCCTAGGGCTTCTTAGAGTCAGATGGAGCCAGCCCCAGATCTTGGGCTTATAGAGCCTGCTCATCCGGTCTGTGATTAGTTCTAATCCCCAGCTACTGCACTTCTCAGGGCTTGCAGCTCTGAAGTAAAGCATGGACGCTGTCTTCTTAAGTCTGTGCTGTCCCAGGCTCTCTGGCCTGCCACCTCTAGAGGAAGTGAGAGTTTGCTCATTCCTGTAAAATATCTCCTTCACCTACTTCCAGGCTTTGAGAAAGAACATAAAGACGACCTCATTCTTTCTGGAATATTCCTCTGAGGGCTCAGACGCTAGCCAGGATGGGAGTTCCTTGCTAACAGTTTTTTTTTAGGAAGTATTTCCCTTTTGGAAAGAACTCCTTGGGGCTGCCTTGGATTGCCCAGGCCTTCGATCACAGAACCTTTTGTCTTTGCTACAGGGCTCGTGGGGCCGGACACAGGGCATAGCTGGTAGACTTGGTTAGGATGAGCGTTGATAAGGGAGCTGAGGAGCCTGTCAGATGTAGAAAGATTCGTACTGGATGTGACGGGGTTGTATGATGGTGGGGCTGGTAAGGGGAGAGAAGCTGCTGATTTCCTACATGGGTGAGGGGCTGCCCTCTAGGTCTGCAGCTACTTACAAATGCATTCCCTTCCTTCCCTCAAATGCTTCCCGGATGCTCCATTCTGGGCTTGAGCATGCCCACACGTACCAGGAAAATGTTGCTGAAACCTGCTTTTCCTGCCCCTCCCTCGTTTCCCACCATGCCCTCCATCTTCACCTGTCTCATATCGTCTTTGTAAACAAGAACCCCGGCTTTCCTCACACTCCTCGCCCATCTCAAACAGTCCTTTCCTTTGCCATTTGGATCTTCAGTCTCAGGGTCCTCTGCTTGGATATCCTGGGCGGCTCCTGTGGCCATTTCTCTGTCCTGTTCCACTTTCTGCACACTGTAGATGAACCAGGTAGGGTTTCATAAATAATGCCTAGGTAGGTAGCCTAGCATGCCGATGTCTGCCCGACTTGGAGATGGTCCTGCTAGAGATGTGTGTATGCACAGAAACAGGTTGATCTTCTCCTTAAGGAACTCTTGGTATGGAGAAAGAAGGCAGTGTCTTGCCTTCAGGAAGCCTGTACAAGTGTCTCTTGTGGAGAACTTACATTGCGTCTGGGAAGACAGCATAGACACTGACTGTGTATGAAGTGGTTCTGGGGACTCCAGGGTGCTGAGTTCAATTCAGGAATTACTTACAGTTCTCCTTTGAAAGGACTATTTTTGGTCTCTGTGCCTATGCCACTCTAGGTCCAATGACCCAAGGTGTCCACCAGTGCCTCTTCAGACTGATTTTATAGGATGTGGTGATCTTGTCATTGATACTGGGTGTGAGAACTTGTTTTCCTGAATGCTCCTGGAAGGGGGGGGGACCATGCTGCTGTAATCCCCTCCATCCCCAGCAGGGGGAGTCTGGAGGACTGGATGCACATTGTATGTTGATGATCCACTCTGTGTTTGGCAGGGCCGCAGGCAGCCGTACTACATCACAGAGCTGTTCCGGGCGGCTGACAAAAACAAGGACAACCAGATCTGCTTTGATGAGTTCCTGTACATCTTGGGCAAGCTGGTGAAGGACTATCATCTCCAGTTCCACCGGCAGTTGTGCACACACTACTGCACACAGCACAGCCTCTACTAGAGAGAGGATAGGCAGTCTCGCACCACCGGAACCTCTCCCCGGAGACATGGCCTAACTGTGAACAGCTTACAGAACTCAGCAATGTACTTCTTCTTAGGTGTGCACACATGCGTACAAACAATATCGTACACAAATATTTCTGGGAAGTACTCAGGTCATGCTTCTGGGTATCCCTTAATGTTCAGTAAAGAAGTTTAGTCTTTATTATCAGGAACATTGTTTTGGGTAGGAGACATGGCTCTTGCCTTCAGTGATCCCTTGCTCATTGGGGGAATACTGGCCTTGAATCCAAGGTCCCCTTATGAGATGTAAGAGACCCAACCTTGCTAACAGAAATCTTATCTGAGGTGTGAGATGGTCTGCTGTCTGGCCTCAGTCTGTTAGGAAGGGGTTCTTTTCGGGGCCAGGGCACCCTGTGAGAAGGAAGTAAGACCTTCCAATGATGCTGCTAACTGATCATTCACTGCACATGCAGGATAGGGGGAGGGGAGCCACACGGATAATGGCATATAGAAGGAGTCCTTTTGTGAGTCTGCACGCACAGGAGATTGGGAGGACAGGAGATGCCCAGGACCAGGGAGTAGAGGAGGAGGTGTTTCAAGAAGATATAATAGCACCAGAGATCCAGATGGTATGCCTGGAACAGCAGAGAGCACTCTGGAAATAAATGTCCAAGGGGAACATGTGAGTTTCATTTACTCAGGAGGACATTGAGATTTGGATTTTATCCTTGAATATGGTGTAGTGGAATTTGGGTACCTTGGAGGATGGAACATGTGGGGAGAGATGGGAGACTCAATAAGGGGTTCCTGCCCATCCTGGACAGGTGCAGTGTAGACAAGTCAGTAGGAAGGGAGGAGACAGGAGAAAAATGTAAATGTCAAAGTCTTAGTCCTCAAGGACAGAGTTTTTTTTTGGGGGGGAGGGGTCCAGAGTGAGACCCAGGTGTCTGCTGCTGCTGCTCCTGGGGAAGGTGATGCTGGTTGTTGACCTGGACATGACCCATGTCACCGTGGGAGCGTGTGATAGGGAGCACTGTCCACTGGCTTTTGTGTATGCTGAGTCAGAGAGGCAAGGCAAGTACTTGCAAAGCCAGCAACCTAGCCAGGCGAAGAGCAGCAGATGCCTGCCCTGGGAAGAGTGACGAACAGGAGCTGGGAGTTGTCAACCACGAAAGGCTTCTTGGAGGAAAGAGTGGCCGGGTGCGGCTGTTACTAATATAACATGGCGATGACTGGTATTTCTCCCGGTTCTGAGCTATTCTTGACTCAGTGGGCCCAGTCCTGTGGTGCCTGCCCTCCTCACTGGTCCCTGTGGCTGCCTGGCTGTGTCATTTTTCTTTTACTTCCTGGAGCCCAGACACAAGAGAAGACTCTTGCAGGAAGGGTTTCTTTGCCCCAAGGCACTGTTAGTGTTCTACTTGGTGGCCTGTTTTTTTCTGAAGACTCCGGGTAGAAGTTTGTATCCCTTCCCCCTCAAAGACTCATTCCATAAGGGGCATACCTCTATCTTTCTGCAACTGGCCTAGTGTCCTCACACGATTGGTTCAGCAGGCTTTTGAGGAAGGAAATCAGGAAGGGGACCCATGGAACTGAAATCTAGTGACTTAGACCTATGCCCCTCCTATGACACCTCTTGATTACTTTTTGTTCATATCAAAGAGCCAGTATCCTGGGTCACTCAGCTGCTCTCCCTCAGGGTCCAGGCAGGCTCTGCTGGTCACACTGACAGGTGGTGGGTCGCACTGACCTTCTAAGGTAACAGAGCACTGGCAGCCTGAGCCCCTGGCACCTACCCAACCCTTCCTGATGATTTCCCCACCAGTGCTGCTTCCTCTGCCAGGGTTTCCTCAGAGCTGGCTGTTGAGACACAAGCCTGGGGTCTTAGTCTTTTCCTGTAAACACAGCCCTGCCGCTCTCATCCTAGATTGCTCCACATTGTCAGGTAATTACAAATTCGACCTTACCTCCAACATGCTTATTTACTTCTTGTTATCGAACTTGGAGGTCATAACCAGTGCCCCAAGTCAGATCCAGCCACCAATCTCCAGTTAGCCAATTAAAAGAGCAAAATTACAAGTGGGAATCAGAGAAAGATTTATTCATGTTAGGAAGAAGGACAAAGAGACCCAGTGGACTCCCCAAGTTCCTAAAGTAAGATGGAAATTTACATGGAGGGCCGAGGATATGTCCCTTGTCAAGCAGTCCCAGTCAAGGTGTGGCCCTGCCCATCACTGATCCTGTAAGGCACTCAGACAAGTTGTTAGAGTGGTGTGAAATCTTTTTGCTAGAGACAGGTCCCCCTCTGGCTGGTGCCTTTCCCTTCTCCTACCATGAGATCTTTGGGGAACTTCCCATTTCTTTGGAGTCCACTGTTTCAATAGTCTGATAGTCAGATTGATAGCCACAAAATGTTCCTTTAGAATTCATTTCTGCCAAGCCAGTTATGTTCACATGTGGCTGCTGCTGTCAGACAACCCTGCTGCCCACTTAGAGGGAATACTATCTGGTGGTGAGAGTTCATGGACTCACACACTACTCATCCTACTGAGGATGCTGGCAGGAAGTTAAGTTCAATGAGCCTGAGGAAAGATGTTGAGTAGCACATGTGCCTAAGTTTCCTTATGTTTTATATAGGAAAAATTTTACTTGTAAAGTTCACTCTACTAGACTTCCAAGAGTATCAAACGAATCAGCAGATGTAAACACACTTTGAAAAGAGATGTGTTGCTTTGGGGTAAGGTGATGTATGCATAATCATATAAAACCATACCTGGTGGGGAATATGTATAAACTACGGGCTGATTATTGGTTGGAAACTTGTGATATAGCATTGAGTTCTATTTTGCTAGCTAGGAGTTAACTTACCTCTTATCATGGTGGATGTATACCATTCCCTCTTACAAAAGAGACTTATTGGAAGCATAATATCGCTTGGGTCTCAGGCAGCTTGTGTGCTCCCTGCTCCCAAGAGCTGGGCAGGTCTGCGGTAACCGATGTGCCAGCTCTGCTGTGGGACTTCTGCCCTGCAGAGAGACCCCACACTCTGGGAGAGATCACACCAGCAGAGGGCGGGAGCCTACCAGCCTCCCCTTGGCGACCTCTGCTCCGGGAATCCACTACACTGAGCCTTTGGATGTGCAGGGATTCCCCAATATAACATCACTTGGGGCAAGGCACATCAAGGCTCCAAAGTCACTCAGGAGCAGGACAGGCCCCAGAAATCGGTGCCAGGGGAATCCCGGTAATCCAAGGGGGTCAGAAATAGCCTTGCAGGCTCACAGGAGGTCCAACCAACAGCCAGTGACATCAGGACCAACTAACACCAGAGGTAACCAGATGGCAAAAGGCAAACGTAGGAATATTATTAACAGAAATCAAAGTAATATGGCACCATCCGAACCCAACTCTCCAACAGCAGCAAGTCCTGGATACCCCAACACACCCGAAAGACAAGATCTGGATTTAAAATCACTTCTCATGATGCTATTAGAGGATTTCAAGAAGGACACACATAAATCTCATAAAGAATTACAGGAGATCATGAATCAACAGTTAGAAGCCCTTACAAAGGAAACACAAAAATCGCTTAGAGAAATGCAGGAGAACATGGATCAACAGATGGAGGCTCATAAGGAGGCAACACAAAAATTGCTTAAAGAAATAAATCAACGGGTAGATGCCCTTTCAAAGGAATCACAAAAATCGCATAAAGAAATGCAGAAGAATATGGGTCAACAGATGGAGGCCCATAGGGAGGCAACACAAAAATCGCTTAAAGAAATGAATCAACAGGTAGATGCCCTTACAAAGGAAACATGAGAATTGCTTAAAGAAATGCAGGAGACTATGGATCAACAGATGGAAGCCCATGAAGAGGAAACACAAAAATCGCTTAGAGAAATACAGGAGAACTTGGGTCAACAGGCAGAAATTCTGAAAGAGGAAATGCAAAAATATCTTAAAGAAATACAGGAAAATACAAACAAACAAGTGAAGGATCTCAGCAAATCCATCCAGGATCTAAAAAAGGAAGTAGAAACAACTAAGAAATCACAAAGGGAGACAACTTTGGAGATAGAAAACCTTGGGAAGAAATCAGGAGTCATAGATGCAAACATCAACAATAGAATACAAGAGATGAAAAAAAGAATCTCAGGTGCTGAAGATACCATAGAAAGCATCGACTCAACAGTCAAAGAAAATGCAAAATGCAAAAAACATGTAACCCAAAACATCCAGGAAATCCAGAACACAATGAGAAGACCAAACCTAAGGATTATAGGTATAGATGAGAGAGTGAAGATTTGCAACTTAAAGGGTCAGTAAATATCTTCAACAAAATTATGGAGGAAAACTTCCCTAACCTAAAGAGAGAGATGCTGATGAACGTACAAGAAGCCTACAGAACTCCAAACAGACTGGACCAGAACAGAAACACCTCCTGTCACATAATAATCAAAACACCAAATGTACTAAACAAAGAAAGAATATTAAAAGCAGTAAGAGAAAAAGGCCAAGTAACATATAAAGGCAGACCTATCCAAATCATATCAGACTTCTCACCAGAGACTATGAAAGCCAGAAGATCCTGGGCAGATCTCATACAGACACTAAGAGAACACAAATGCCAGCCTAGACTACTCTACCCAGCAAAACTCTCAATCACCATAGATGGAGAGACCAAGATATTCCATGATAAAACCAAATTTTCACAATATCTTTCCACAAACCCAGCCCTGCAAAGGATAATAGGTGGAAACCGCCAATACAAGGAGATACAAAACAACACCCTGGAAAAAACGAGATAGTAACCTTCTTGCATCAAACCCAAAAGTAGATAACCACTCAAACATAAAGATAGCGTCAAGAATAGCAGGTGGCAATAATCACTACTCCTTAATCTCTCTTAATATCAATGATCTCAATTCCCCAATAAAAAGACATAGATTAACAGACTGGATACGTAAACAGGACCCAGCATTTTGCTGCGTGCAAGAAATGCACCTCAGTGTCAAAGACAAACACTGCCTCAGTGTAAAAGGCTGGAAAACAATTTTACAAGCAAATGGTCCCAGGAAACGAGCCGGAGTAGCCATCCTAATATCAGATAAAATTGACTTTCAACCTAAAGTCATCAAAAAAGACACAGAAGGACAGTACATACTGATCAAAGGAAAAATCCACCAAGAAGAACTCTCAATTCTGAATATCTATGCTCCAAATGCAAGGGCACCCTCATATGTAAAAGAAACTTTACTAAAGCTCAAAGCACACATCGCACCTCACACAATAATAGTGGGTGACTTCAATACCCCGCTCTCTGAAATGGATTGTTCAGGAAAGCAGAAATTAAACAGGGACACAGTGAATCTAACTGAAGCCTTGGACCAAATGGAACTAACAGATATATATAGAACATTTCATCCTAGAGCAAAAGAATACACCTTCTTCTCAGCACCTCATGGTACCTTCTCCAAAATCGACCATATAATTGTTCACAAATCAGACCTCAACAGATATAAGAAGATAGAACTAATCCCATGCCTCCTATCAGATCACTATGGAATAAGGGTGGTCTTCAATGGCAACAAAAACAACAGAAAACCCACATACACATGGAGGCTGAACAATGCTCTACTCAATGATAACTTGGTCAAGGAGGAAATAAAGAAAGAAATCAAAGACTTTTTAAAATTTAATGAAAATGAAGGCACAACATACCTTAATTTATGGGACACAATGAAAGCAGTGCTAAGAGGAAAATTCATAGCCCTGAGTGCCTCCAAAAAGAAACGGGAGACAGCATATACTAGCAGCTTAATGGCACACCTGAAAGCCCTGGAACAAAAAGAAGCAAATACACCCAAGAGGAGTAGAAGGCAGGAAATCATCAAACTCAGGGCTGAAATCAATCAAGTAGAAACAAATAAAACCATACAAAGAATCAACAAAACAAGGAGTTGGTTCTTTGAGAAAATCAACAAGATAGATAAGCCCTTAGCCAGACTAGCCAGAGGGCACCTAAAGAGATGTTCATCATCCTTAGTCATTAGGGAAATGCAAATCAAAACAACCCTGAGATTCCACTTCACATCAGTCAGAATGGCTAAGATCAAAAACACAGGAGACAGCAGTTGTTGGTGAGGATGTGGAGAAAGAGGAATACTCCTCCACTGCTGATGGGATTGCAAGCTGATACAACCACTCTGGAAAGCAGTCTGGCGGTTCCTCAGAAAACTGGGCATGACACTCCCTGAGGATCCGGCTATACCATTCCTGGGCATATACCCAGAGGCTTTACCTGCATGCAATAAGGACACATGCTCCACTATGTTCATAGCAGCCTTATTTATAATAGCCAGAAGCTGGAAAGAACCCAGATGTCCCTCAACGGAGGAATGGATTCAGAAGATGTGGTATATCTACATAATGGAATACTACTCTGCAATTAAAAACAATGAACTCACGAAATTCCTAGGCAAATGGTCAGATCTTGAAAATATCATCCTTAGTGAGGTAACCCAATCACAAAAGAACACACATGGTATGCAGTCACTGATAAGGGGATATTAACCCAGAATCTCGGAATACCCTAGACACAATTCGCCTATCAATAGATTTCCAAGAAGATGGAAGGAGAGACCCTTGGTCCTGGAAAGACTGGATGTAGGGGAGTGCCAGGACAGAGAAGCGAGAGGGGGTTGAATGGAGAAAAGAGGGAGGGAAGGGGGCTTATGGGACTTTCAGGGAGGGAGGAAACGGGAAAGGGGAAATGATTTGGAATGTAAATAAAAAAACTTAGAAAATAAAAAAAAAAAGAAAAAAAAAGAGACTTATTGGACAGTGGATAAGGGCTTGTGAGAAACAGAGGAAAGAGGATTAACTGTACTGTTGGGGAGATGGATGGAGGGCAGGATGGAGAAAGTAGATGCTACCTTAGCTGGCTAGTTAAAATAAGAAAGTTGTCAGGACAGAGGCATTCCAGGCTGTGGAGGAAATAGATGCTGTCACATCCCATCTTAAGGTGGTATCTCTATCCCAGTGTCTCATGGAGGGCCTCAGTCTCCTCTGTACAATGGGGTGTATAATGCATGTGCCTAATAGGATTGAGAGTTAAGAGGGTTTATGTAAGTAAAGCATTGAGGAAGTCCTCACAATGGTACACACAACACACACCCAGTAATTGTCAGCTATTAGCCTCTATTATTCACTGCTATTATAGTTGTAGCTGCTGCCATTGTCATGTCAGTCACTGTGCTGGATTGTGGTCAGCTAACAATGCCTCAAGTGGGACAAGTAGAAGGCCTCTTCTTAGTCCTTCTGGAAGAACAGGCTGAGGAACCTAGGCTCCTGCATCTATGAAACTACTAAGAAATGACCAAGGAATCCCAAGGAGGAAATATGACCAGATCGTTAGATTTAAGTCACACAGTTCCGTCTTCCTGTATTACTTCCTGAAGCACCTGATGAGCCTAAGGTGACACTGGACCAGGTACAGGGACTTGTTTCATTGATTTGGATATTAACAGTCTGACTCTGGAGGACTCAGTGTCCAGGTACAGGATCAACCACAGATCAAGACACACTCATGGCAACCCTGCCCTCAGCTCTCTCTCATTTCTAGGAGTACTTTGTATAGTTTATTGTATATGTGATCTCCCTCCCTGCCTCTCTCTTTAAGGTTTTTGAAACAGCATCCCATTATGCAGCCCAGGCTTGCCTTGAACTCATGGTAACCCTCCTGTTTCAACCTTCCTGAATGTTGGGATTAGACACATTTGCTACCATGCCAAGCTTTTTTTTTTTTTTGTAAGCTTTTTACTGAAGCATGGTTTATATCCTAGGGCCTATGAGCTCCCCAGTCATGGGCTTTTGATTGTGGTTACTATACTAGGCATGGATTTTTTTTTCCTGTGGCACAGACTTCAAAATCCAGTCAGAAAGTGGTTAGTTACCCAATAACAGTAGTGTCCAGAGAAACCTCTTTTTACAGGGAGCAGCAACCAATGCAGAGATGCATAACTGGCCAAAGTAGTGAAAATAAGTGATGGAGTGCTAGTTCTTACCAACCTCCACTCCTTTCTAGGCTTAGGCAGCACAAGAGAAGAGAAGGCAGAAAGAAAGAAAGAGTTAGAGCATGCAGGCGAGTTGTATGTCAGCTTGTCCAAGCTGGAGTCATTTTGGAAGAGGGAACCTCAGTTGGGAGAATACTGAGTAGAAAATGGGAAAACTTGAGACCACTTTCTTGATTGATGATTGATGTGGGAGGGCCCAGCTAACTGGGTGCCCCCCTGAGCAGGTGGTCCTGAGCGGTATAAGAAAGCAGGCTGAGCAAGCCATGGGGAGTAAGCCAGTGAGCAGCATCCTCCACCTTGTCTGCTTCAGTTCCTGTCTCCAGGTTCTTGCTTCAAGTTCCAGTCCTCACTTCCCTGAATGATGGACTACAAGTTGTCAGATGAAACAAACCCTTTCCTTCCCAAGTTGCTTTCGTTCGTGGTGTTTTATCATAGTAATAGAAGCACAAACTGAGACACGGAGGGTGAGGAGCAGTGCTAGGAAATGCTGTCTTCTGGACACAACACGAATATCGCATTAGTGAATCCTCATAAACCATGGTCATCTCCACAAGATCCACACAAGATCAAGTCAGCTGAAATTCTTGAATTGATAGAGGGGTTGCTTTCCAGTTTTTTGTCTTTACTGAGGAGCTACTGTCAGTTCGTAGCTTCTCTGGAAGAGAGACTTACTGTGATTTGAGGGTGTGTCCGTTGGTAGGTTTCCTGTGCCCCACACTTTTGTACATGTAGACAACACGGATTGGACTTAGTGGGTTATAAAAAAAGAAGACAACATGAAGTTGAGAGGGAGAGGGCTTTTGAGGTAAGAGGGAGGTTGGAGAGGCGAAATGGAGAGTGTGTATGATATTTCATTGTATATGTGTATGAAATTCTCAAAAGTATAATAAAAAATGTTACACTCTGGTAGGTTGACCATTCTCCATGGATGGCCATATATATATATGTATATGTAATATATATATATATACATATATATATATGTAATACTAATGGGTTATAATAAGAAAAGAGAGCATGAAGTTGGGGGGACATGGAAGGGATATAGGAGGAGTTGGGGTGGGGAGTAGGCAGTGAATATGATCAAAATACATTGTATTTGTGGATGAAATTCTTAAAAAATAAAAAGATGTTATGAGTATATTCATGTGGTATTGATTGCCATGAAGCAGTTTTTTAATTTTTATTTATTATTATTTTAAATTCAAAATTTTATGTAGTGTATTTTGCCCATGATCCTTTCCCTAACAAGTCCTTCTCATCCACCCAGCTTTATTTATGTGAGATTCCATCTTATACATGTCAGAATGACTAAGATCCAAAACAAAAATAACAGCTCATTATGTTGAGAATGTGGAGCAAGGGGAAGACTTCTACATTGCTAATGGGAGTACAAACTCACACAACCACTGTGGAAATCAATATAGCAGTTCCTCAGGAAATTGTGAATTGATCTACCCCCAAGATCCAGCTATACCATTCTCGGGCATATACTCAGAAGCTCTCCATCCTACCACCAGGACACTAGCTCAACTGTGTTCATATTGGCTTTATGCCTAATGGCCAGAAACTGAAAACAACCTAAATGTCTCTGAGCTTAAGAATGGATAAAAAAATGTGTATATTTACACAATGAAGTATTACTCAGCTGTTAGAAAAATAACATCATGAAATTTTCAGGCAAATGGATGGAACTAGAGAAAAAAGTCCATCTGAACAAGGCAACCCAGACCCAGAAAGACAAACATGATATGTACTCACTTAAAAGTGGATATTAGCTGTTAAGTAAAGGATCATCACACTACAGTCCACAGACCCAGAGAAGTTAAAGATGAGAGACCTAGTGGGGAGCATGGACCTTCCAGGGAAGGGGAAATAGAATAGATTTTATGGGTGCGTGGTGGGTAATTGTGAGAGGGATGGAACAGGAGGGATCAGGTGGGGGAGGGAGAGACAGAGGCAGAGAGTACAGGAGGGAGAACTGAAGTAGGTGGGCGTTTTAGGAGGATGATATGGGAACTTAGTGCAGTGAAAACTTCCTGGAACATATGAGGTTGATCGTAGCAAGGACTCCTAGTAGTGGAGGGTATGGAGCCTGAACCGATCATCTTCTGTAACTAGGCAAGGCTTCCAGTGGTGAGACTGGAACATCAACTCAGCAACAAAATCTATGACCCACATCCTGCCCTACTGGGAGGCTGTGCTGGAGCAATGGTGGCTCAGAACTTGTGGGAGTGGCCAACCAACGACTGGTTTAACCAGAGGCCCACAACCACTAGAGGGAGTCCATGCCTAGGATACTGCCTAGATGGTCAGGATCTGGAAGCTGAATGTCTCAGAGATCTAGGGTAGAATCAGACATGACTCACGAAACAGCAGCAACAACAACAACAGTAGTAGCAGCAACAACAGCAATGAAATGATTTCTAATGGGAGCTGATCAGAGACCCACAGCCAAATACTAGGCAGAGCTCAGGGAACCCTACAGAAGAGGAAGAGGAAGGATTTAGGAGCCAGAGGGGTTGAGGACACCCAGAGAACACAGCCTACAGAACCAACTAAGCAGAGCTCATAGGGGTTCACAAAGACTGAAGTGACAACCACGGAACTTGCATACATCTGCACCAGGCCCTCTGCATACATGCTGTGTTTCTTTAGCTTGAGGTTGTTGCACTCCTAACCATGGGAGTGGAGGTGTCTCTGACTCCTTTGCCTGCTCATGGAACTTTTTTCTCCTATTGGAGTGCTTCGTCCAGCCTTGATATGAGAGTCTGTGCTGAGCCTTATTACATCTTTTTTTTTAAAGTTGTTGTTTTTTTTTAAAGACTTATTTATTGTTATATGTAAGTACACTGTAGCTGTCTTCAGATGCACCAGAAGAGGGTGTCAGATCTCATGGTTGTGAACCACCATGTGGTTGCTGGGATTTGAACTCAGGACCTTCAGAAGAGCAGTCAGTGCTCTTAACCGCTGAGCCAATTCTCCAGCCCTGCCTTATTACATCTTGTTGTGCCAAATTTGGTTGATATACCCAGGAGGCCTGCTCTTTTCTGAAGGGAAATGAGAGTGGATCTGGGGAAGAGGGGAGGTGCATAGCTGGGAGAAAGGGAGGGACAGGAGGCTGCTGTTGGGATGTATTGTATGAGAGAGAGAAAAAGAAACAACTCAAAATTCAATACAGTAACAAACAAGCAAAAGGCCAGTGAGAGAAGAGAGAGAGAGAGAGAGAGAGAGAGAGAGAGAGCCCAAACAAAGTAAAGTGAGACATAAAGTCTGCAAAAATTCCAGTGAGTTCACTCTGTATTGGCCAACTGCTCCTGGTTATGGGGTCTGCTCTGAAGTCTGGTTGAGATACCACTGGAGAAAACTTATTTTCCTTTTGCCAGTGGGTGTGAATTGCAGATAGCTTCTTGATTCTGTGTGGGAACTTGTGTCTACTTCCCCTTCTCAGCACTGGCACCATCTTGTTTAAGCCGTGCAGGTCCTGTAGGTCCTGTAAGTTCACATGTGTGCCAGCCCTCCTGGGTCTGGAAGACACTGCTTCCTTGGTGCCATCCACCCCCTCTGGCTCTTACAGTCTCCCTACCTCCTCTTTGGCATAGATAGATCTGATAGATAGATCTCACATAGATAGCGTGAAGTGAGGGCTTTATTGAAGACATCTCACTTAGGACTGAATATGAAGCAAACTTTTTTTCCTTTCTTTGGGTCAGCAGTTCTTTTTTTTTATTAGATATTTTCTTTATCACATTTCAAGTGTTATCCCCTCTGAAAACCCCCTATCCTGTCCTCTCTTCCCCTGCTCACCAACCCATCCACTCCCCTTTCCCTGTCCTGGCATTCCTCTACACTGGGGCATTGAGCTGAAGCAAACTTTATAGGTATAGACATTGAAAATTATAACACCCGATTGTGCTCAGTTACATGTGACAGCAATTTTGTCATCTTTCCTTCTCCAGGAGCACAGTTCAGCAAGGTTACTTACATTGACATTGTTGGGCAGTCCATCTCCAGAACGTGTTTCCTCTTGCGACATTGACAGTGTATCCCATTAATCCATGGCTCATTCTTCCTCGTCCCAGCCCCTCTAACTTTGACTTTATAAATCTGAGTACTAGAAACGCCTCGTACAACTGGAATCATACTTGATTTCTCCTTTCAGGTCATCCATGTTCCATCATGTGCCAGAACTTGCTTCCTTTACCAAGGCTGACTAATATCCCATCGTATGCAAAGCAATTTGTCATGTATCCATCCATTCACTCTGCTGTTGCATCCCCTCTTTGGCGCTCTTGGTTGGTGCTGATCTGAGTATGAGTGAAGGAGCCTCTGAGAGGGTAGGCCCCCCCTGAGTATTCCTCAACCCTGGCACATCAAGTCTCTGTGGGGCTAGGCAAGTCCTCTTCCACCGAGGCCAGACCAGGCAGCCCAGCTAGAAGAACAGATCCCACATACAGGCAACAGCTTTTGGGATAGCCCCCACTCCAGTTGTTAGGGACCCACACAAAGACCAAGGTGCCCATCTGTTCTATATAAGTGGGGAGGCCTAGGTCCAGCTCATGTATGCTCTTTGGTTAGTGGTCCAGTTTCTGAGAGCCCCAAGGGTTCAGGCTGGTTGACTTTGTTGACGTTCCTCTGAAGTTCCTATCCCCTTTAGGACCTGCAATCCTTCCCCTTACTCTTCCATAAAGGTCCCCAAACTGTGAAGAAGCATTTGCTTTCCAGTCTTTTGTCTATACATTCACAAGTGGAACTGCTGGATTATATGGTAATTCTTTGGTGACCAAGGAACGGCAGTTTTATATTGTACACTTCTATCATAGGGCACAAGGCTTTTCTATTGCATTTTAGCTAAAAATCCAAGAGGGAGCTTGCTTCCAATTTCTCTTCCTCTGTGGCAATATCTGTGATTTTTCTGCTTATTTATTTATTCATTTATTTATTTATTCATTTAATATATCATCCTAACAGATGTGAGATGATATTCTGTAGGCTGACTTGCCTTTTTCTAGTGGTTTATGATGCTGAGCATTATTTCATTTGCTTGTTGGCTGTTTGTACAAAGTATGAAGAACCATCTCCTTAAACCCCTCTTTCACTTCCTTTTGGGCTGGTTTTTTTTGTTGCTGTTGAATTATTGGGGTTCTAATATTTTAAATATCAATCCCTTATGAGATACAAATACAAGTACAAGTACATAATACAAGCAACTTCTCTCTTTTTTCATGGGGTTGAAGATATAGTATGTTTTCAATCTTTGTATAATAATTGATGTATCTAAGGCAAAAGAGGATGATTAATTTGCTCAACTTGGGTCACACAGCTATAATGTAAGGAAGTTGCTTATTGGAATCTAGTGGGCAGTGGAAACTAGAAGGAGAGAGGTTAATTCATCCACTTCCCCAAGAAACTGTTACTTGGCTCATTACTGTAATAACACACCACCACTACCACCACCACCACCACCACCACCACCACAACCACAACAAACCAGACAAAGGCAACTTGAAGAAGAGTTTAGTTTGGCTTCCAATTCTAGAACATACAGTCTATCAGAGTGGGGAATGCATGGCAGAAGGAGCAAGAGGCAGCTGTCACAGTGTGTTCCTAGTTCTCCAACAGGACCTCAGCCTGTGAAAAGTACTGCCCATGTTAAAGGTGGCTCTCCCTATCTTAATTTATCTAATTTAGACAATCCCTCACACACATGACCAGAGATTTGTCTTCATGGTGAGTCTGAATCCATTGAGCTGATAGGAAAGATCGGCTTCCACAGCTCTGATGGCCTGGGTGCTGGTGTAGAACTTGGGTTGGTGTCTGAAGGAAAGAAGAGATGAGTTTTCCCCATCACCTCTATTTCTTTCTTTTTTATTAGATTTATTCTTTATTTATAGTTCAAATGTTGTCCCCTTTCCTGGTCCCCCCTCTGCCCCCAAATCCCCTAATCCATTCCCCCTCCCCCTGCTCACCAATCTACCTACTTCTGCTTCCCTGTCCTGGCTTTCCCCTATATTGGGGCTTCTAGCCTTCTCAGGACCAAGAGCCTCTCCTTCCTTTGATGTCCAACAAGGCCATTCTCTGTTGCATATGCATCTGGAGCCATGGGTCCCTCCATGTGTACTCTTTGGTTAGTGGTTTAGTCCCTGGGAGCTCTGGGGGTACTGATTGGTTCATATTGTTGTTCCTTCTATGGTGCTGCAAACCCCTTCAGCTCCTTGGGTCCTTTCTCTAGCTCCTCCATTGGGGACCCTGTGCTTAGTTCAATGGTTGCCTGAGAGTGTCCCTCTCTGTATTTGTCATCACTGGCAGAGCTTCCCAGTTGACAGCTTTATCAGGTTCCTGTCAGCAAGCACTTGTTGGCATCCACAGCAGTGTCTGGGTTTTGTAACTGTATATGGGATGGATCCCTAGGAGGGGCAGTCTCTGGATGGTCTTTCCATCTGCTCCACATTTTGTCTCTGTATCTCCTCCTTTGGGTAGTTTGCTCCCCTTTCTAAGGACCAGAGTATCCATACTTTGTTCTTCATTCTTCTTGAGCTTCATTTGGTCTGTGGATTGTTTCTTGGGTATTCCAGGCTTCTGTGCTAATATCCACTTCTCAGTGAGTGCATACCATGTGTGTCTACTCCTGGGCATATACTCAGAGGATTCTCCAGCATGTAATAAGGACACATGCTCCACTATGTTCATAGCAGCTTAATTTATAATAGCCAGAAGCTGGAAAGAACCCAGATGTCCCTCAACAGAGGAATGGATATAAAAAATGTGGTACATTTACACAATGGAGTACTACTCAGCTATTAAAAACAATGAATTCGTGAAATTCTTAAGCAAATGGATGGAACTAGGAAATATCATCCCAAGTGAGGTAACCCAATCACAGAAGAACACCTCTAGTTCTTGTTAGATCATGCTAGGGACTCTGCAATTCTGACACGCTTGGACTGAGAAATTGGTTGACTCCCTCCGCCCTTCTGGGCTTGAGCCTTCTCATCTGTACACAGGCTGGTTCAGCTCACTGTCTTCCTGAGAGCCATATTGTTAAGCTTTTGTGAGATAATGTGGACAAAACCCACTGTCATACGAGAAATACTCCACAGATCTCCAGTGCTGGCAGCCGGTTAATTCGAGTAGCATTTTACTGGGGCTTGGGGATTGCTCCTATGAATCCCCAGGCATCAGCTCCTCTTCTTTTTTCCTTGGTCATGAGACTCACATGAATGCTCCAAATACTTGACCCCTCACCATCCTGGAGTTCACTCCTCTCCTCATCCAAGGCTCTTGGGGTCCAAGGCACAGTGACCATTCTGAGAGGCTCGAAGGGTCTCTACTGTGATCATGCAGTCACTTGGTGGCTGCTGCAGGGTGGAAAGACAGAAGACAAGGAATCACATCCAATGGCTCAGGACATCCTTAGCTTCTAGAGCAGAATGATCATTAAGAGTCATGGTGGGTTAGGAACTGATTCAACCCTTGGGAAGACATCTGTCCCTCAAAGACTCTACCCACCAATCCAAATACTACCTCACCACAGTACTCCAAACTCTACTGATATCTAGTAGCTAGAACCAGAAATATTTCTGAGGTCTTTGGTACTTTGAGAACTTGGAGAAGTTGTCTCTTCTGTGCACCCACACTCACACAGGAACATCCACCTCAGTTCAGTTCAGTTCAGTTCTGTTCAGTTCAGTTTAGTTCAGTTCAGAGGTAGACTGGACATGAAGGCATTGCATCAGCAATGGTAACAGAGGAGAGCGCTAAGACTGAGAGTCTAAATAGTCTAAATATCTAGACGGGTACAGGGATGAGGTGCCAGAGGCCCAGAAATGGGTTTATTGCCTTGCCCCATGATTCTTCCTGCTGGGTACTCCTGTAAATGTCTTCCCTGTTCCAACACTCCCACTTCCTCAGACTCAGAAATGCTCACTGTGCCCCGCGATTGCCACATGGGCTTGGTGAGGAAACAGAGGCTGTGGCAACTCTGGAAGGGAGGAGTGCTGTCTCCACAGCCCGAGGCTGTGGGCAGCTGGCCAAGCTTTCTTCTATAAAAGCAGCTGACACTTAGCTTCACACATCCTTTGTCAGCTTCGTCTCTGGGACTTCGTGTAAGTAGAGCTGTGTGAGTCTGTCTCACACTGTAGGCTTTCCTGAGGGAGGGTTGAGGGATAGAGTAGCCTTCTCTGAGAGGTTGAGAAAGCATGTGGGAAGTCTGCAGCACTGATCAAATGCTTAAGGATAAAGGAAGTGAACGGTGTGGAGTCTTCTAGCAGTGTCTAGTAGAAGAGGGCAGGGAGTGTTTAGTGTGGAGAGTTTGCTACACTCGTGTGTGTGTGTGTGTGTGTGTGTCTGTGTGTGAGTGTGTGTATGTATGTGTGTGTGTACTAAAGTCTCTCCAATGCTCTCTACTACCCCTTCCCATCAGAGATAGAGCCATTTTCTGGGTTTAGTTATCTGAGTGGTACAGGCCAGGTCAAAGCTCGTTCTTGGGTCACGAACCTTCTGAATGTCCACTCAGCTGTCCCCCTGCCATGATGAGTAACTGCAGGTCCCATCCCTCTGTGACTATTCCTTTCAGGTGAAAGGAAATCTTTAGTGACAATGGTGTCTGAATTGGAGAAGGCCTTGAGCAGCATCATTGACGTCTATCACAATTATTCCGGTATAAGTGGGAATCACCATGCCCTCTACAGGAATGACTTTAAGAAAATGGTCACTACTGAGTGTCCTCAGTTTGTGAAGGTGAGGAGGTGCTGCATTCTCAGGGTTCTGTAATGGTGCTGGGATGACTGGTCTTCCATGCTGCTTTCTGCAGTTAGCCAATACTTATCCACAGATAGTCCTTGCTTACTTTGATATATTCACAGTCTGAACTCCCCCACCCTCATTCTTCTTGACAGAATAAAAATGCTGAAAGCTTGTTCAGAGAATTGGACGTCAACAGTGACAATGCAGTTAACTTCGAGGAGTTCCTTGTGATGGTGATAAAGCTGGGCGTGGCAGCTCACAAAGAGAGCCACAAGGAGTAGCAGAACTTCTGGCCTGGGGCTGGGCTCCTGGACATGTCTACAGAATAAAGTTGTCACATCTCAGGTCTGTTTGAGTGTCTTGCCTTTCCTGGGGGTGAAGGAAGGGATGGAAAACTGGAAAGAAGAAACCTGTCTTGTTTTGGCCCTTACTGCTCTCCATGGTCCAGTCCTTTCCCATTACTGCTCCTCTGGTCACCAACCCCGGATTGTTCTAAGTCTCTTCAGGCCTCTGAACTTTGAGCCAGTGGTTCTAAGATTTAGGGATTTTCTAAGTCTGTAACTTAGACTTGGTAGTTTTACTGGTTTATCCTAAATGGGAGGCTTGGAAACAGGAGGATTCTAGACAAACTGATGCTGTGCACATAACTTAAGTTTCTAGTTAAATGTCTTAGATGTGACTTTTTGAAAATCAGTAGGATAGGTATGAAGGGTGTGTATATGAGGAAGGAGGAGGGAGAAAAGGAAGAAGGAGGGAGGGAGAGAGAGAAAAAGAGAGAGGTCTGATTTTCTGTCTTAGGGTAGGTGGATGGTTTTTAGTCCCTAGGGATATCTGGTCCCATATCTTAGTGATCTTTCCATTTTCACTCCAAGCTTCCAACTCAGTTAAATGCAACAGGAATGAGTAGATAGGTCAATGCATTAATAAAGCTTAAAGGACAGCTATGGTCCTCTGTGAACTGTATACCTTTCCCATCATTACATCTGTGGATTTTCCTAGGGACTGGTAAAAGGAGAAACTCAGAGAGAGACCTTTCACTGGAACTTAGCCACTGAACTGAATTTCCTTTCTTAATTAAAAAAATTATTATCTTTTAAATAAAATTTTTAAAGTTTATATGTGTCCTGTATTTATATCATTCCTGTCTTCCTTCTCCCCCTCTCAACCTCCTCCACGTTATTCCCTCTCAACTGCCTCTCAAATCCATGGTCTCTTTTTCTTTAATTATAATTGCTACTTATAGATATAAGAATAAACATATAAATACAACCAGATGAACTCAATTAGGATTGCTCATGTATGTGGTTTTTAGGGCTGACCACTTGGTATTAAATAACCACTTAGGGGGCTCATCCTTGAAGATTTATTCTACCTCTCAGCAGTTATTAATTGCCTATAGATCTTCATCTAGGGGTGGGACTCTATTCTCCCATTTGTGTTGTCATGTCAATTGGTGTCAGAATTGTTCAGGTCTTGTTTAGGCAGCCATATTGTTGGTATTTCACAGGGGCAGTGTCCCTGTCATATATAGAAGACACAATTTCACAGTAGACATTTTGGTCCTCTGGCTCTTAACAGTATTTCTGGACCTTTTTCTGTGTTGTTCCATGAACCTTGTGTGTAAGGGTTTTGTTACAGATGTATCATTTGGTGCTGGGTATCCCAACACCATTTATTCTCTGTATGCATTTGACTAGCTGTGACTTCTATAATGTTCTCTGTCTGCTGCAAACACAAGCTTCTTGAATGAGCGGAGATAAGAGCCACACTTATCTGTGGGTAGAAGGATGAGTATCTAGAATATATTTGGAAATCATTTTGGCTTTAGGAAAATGGCAGTTGTGGGATTTCCTCTAGGGTCCATGATCTTATCATCCACAAGTAGATGGCTAGAATTACAATACAGGATGGATTCCCTCTAGTTGAGCGGACCAATAGATGGTTGTTGGTTACTGACGAGATAAAAAGTGCCACTGTTGCACCTTTAGGGTTATCTTACCACACTGGTCATTGCTGTGGCTTACAGGCCTCACACATGGTTAGGACTATTGGTTGCTTTCCCGCTTTGTCAGCCATCACAGTGCCTTCCCATACCATGAAAGCTAGTCCTCAGAGAGGAGTCTTATAGGTCAGACTCAGATTGATTTCTCCAAATCTTAAGTGTGGTGTCTTCAGCAATAGGGATTTACCTTCAAATTCTGGGAGACAGCCAAGGGCAACGGCAACACTGTATGTTGTTTTGGAACTTGCTTGGACTTCCATGATCCAATAACTCTAAAGGAAGAAGCTTAGTTAGGGTTTCTACTGCTGTGATAAGACACCATGAATTTGGAGAGGAAAAGGTTTATTTTGCTTATACTTCAAGGTAAGAGTCACTGAGAGAAGTCAGGGTAGGAATCAAGTGGCAGAAACTGATCCAGAGGCCCAGAGGACCACAAAGGAGTGCTGCTTACTGGCTTGTCTAGCTTAGTCTTCTTTATTCCATCCAGGATCACCAGCTGAGGGGTGGCACTGCTTACACTGAGTTCTGCCCTTCCACATCAACATCAATCAGGAAAGTGGCCCACTAGCTTGCCCTCAGACTAATTGGTGGGGGAATTTTCTCAATTGTGGTTTCTTCTCAAATAACTCTAGTTTTGTGTTAGGTTGACATAAAACTAACTAGTATAATCGACTCCTTGTCAATTCAACACACAAACATATAACTGTTAAACTGTAACTATTTCTTTCTTGTTCATCCCCAAGATTTCATATTAATATCAATATTACAATATAAAACATACATAAAATTAAAAGCCCTACAGTCTTTATAAATTTAGTCTCTATAAATCATCTGAAGTTCTTTTCAATTTCTGAAGCTTCTCAAAAATATCCAGAGTCTCTCTAAAACTTCAAAGTTTTAAACCGTGGGCTCTTATAAAACAGTTACAACAACAAAATAAGTTAAACACTTTGTTACTTTAAGAAGGAAGAACTAAGTCACGGTTGCAATCAAATAAGAGCAAAGTCCAAATCCAACAGTGTAAAAAATTCACTGCTTAATGTCTGGGATCCACTCATCTACTGGGCTCCAAAAGGCCTGAGTATCTTCTCTGGCTCGGCCCTCTACAGCATGCATGGCTTATCTCCTAGACTCAGGCTGGCTGAACTTGATGGTTGTCCCATAGTGCTTGCTGCCTTATCCAAAATGTTGGGGGTGTCTATTACAATGGCTGTACCTTCATCAATAACCTTTTTTTAGTTCTCTTAAGGGACTATGAACCTACCACATGGTGCCAAATCTCAACTTCTTTCTCTGATCTCTTTAATCCTGGGACTTCTTTCTTCAACAGATGTTGCACGTTCACCAATGACTTCTCACAGTGCTGAGCCTTAGCTCTTCTCCATGACCATGTCATGTCTTCAAAACAAGAATCAATTTGGACATCCTTACACATTACCAAGTTTAGCTGCCAGCATAAGTTACAGTTTGGCCCCCTCTGGACCACAGTTTGAGTGTTGAGCCTGAGAAAAAACTGTCCAAAAGATTTCACATCAGTAATGCTGATCTTTTCTTAGCCCTAGCTGACCAGCATCAATTGTCCTAGTAAAGCAAAGGTTTCATTTTAATTATTCTAAATTCAAAATATTGAAAGATCCCAGTGGAGTTTTTAATGGATTCTTACACTTTTCTTTGAAACTTCATAAGCCAAGCCTCTATCCTCTGTATCACTATCAGCGTTATCTTCTAAGTTCCCACAATAGCCCGTTAAGCTCTGCATTCCTAATAGCTTTTCTGGTTCCAAATTCCAAGGTCCTTCTTCAATCCTCTCCAAAACATAGCCAAGTCTGTCATAGCAATACCCCATGATCTGATACCAATTTCTGATTTTTTTTTTTTGGTTTCTATTGTGGCAATAAAACATCACGACCAAAGGAAACTTAAGGAGCAAAAAGTTTATTTCATATTACAGCTTGTAGTCCATCATTCAGGAAAGTCAGGGCAGGAATTCAAGGCAGGAACCTGGAGGCAAGGATGAGAGCAGAGGTCATGGAAGAACGTTGCTTACTAGCTTGCTCCCCATGGCCTACTCAGCCTACTTTCATATACCATCCAGATTATCAGCCTAGGGGTAGCACCTAGTGAGCTGTGCCCTCCCACCCACATCAATCACCAATCAAGAAAACGGCCCACAAGATTGCCCATAGGGGTATTTCTTAACTGTGGTTCCTTTTCCCCTAGATGACTCTAGTTTGTGTGAAGTTGACATAAAACTAGCCTGCATAGGAGGGGTTTTTGTTAGTTTTGCCTTTTGTGGAGATCATTATCACCTCAGGCGAAATAACTTCATTGACTACATATATTTCCTGGCTTTTTGGGTTACTTCAGGTTATGCACTCACATGGGAAAATTCAGGGCTAAGTACCATAAGTGAGAGAGCATGTAACATTTGTCTTTCTGTGTATGGGTCTCTTCACTCAACATAATAGTTTCTAGTTATATGCGTTTACCTGTAAACTTGGTCTTTTTCACAGTTGAATAGTTTTCCATAGTGTATATATATAACACATTTTCATCATCTATTCATCAGATAAAGGATATTTAGGTAGTCTCCATTTTCTAGCTATTGTGATTAGAATAGCAATGAACATGGCTGAGCAAGTAAGATGCTGGGTGTGAAGTCCTTTGGGCACAAGCTAAGGAGTAGTATGCAGATGGCAAAAAGTTCTTGTGCATACAGATAAGCACTGGAGAAGCCAAGAAAATTAAATACACAGGCATTCTTCAAAGGAAGAGTTGTTTTAACCTGTCAGGTTTACAACCTGGTAATCCTTTGTTATCTGATGAATCAGGCTTTGCCAATATCTCCTTCATGTTTTGCTTATACCAGACTTTCACCTTCCCCACCTGCAAAATTTTGAACTTTATGGTAGGCCATGAAATTCATCCTTTTAAGAGACGTCATTTATACTTTACAACAGCAAATCCCGACTCCCTCAGCCTTTCTCTCTAGACATTTATGTTGAACATTTTTCTAAGTCAACAGAATCCATCTTTACAGGAGAAGTCATGTGGACTTTTCAAAGAGCTTCCATGCAGACATGTCTTAAGCTTTGTTGTACTCATAGGACTGAGTTAATTGTTATCAGGAAATCTTTTCCTAAAATTGTGCTGTGCCTAAATATGTCAAAAATAAGTGAGTTGAGGTCAAACTCTAGAAGTTTTGGCCCATCACCAGTTACCTAAGTCAGAATGAACTGAGTTTCTTGCTTGTCTCTTCGTGTATCATTTTCTGCCATCCAGAAACCACTTCAGATGGGGACTCCTTTCCCCATCTACAGTGGTATAGCTGGGTCTCATGGTAGCTCTACTTTGAGCTTTGTGACAACTGCCCATACTGTTTTCTGTAATGACTTCACCAGTTTGTACTCCCACCAACAATGAAGGAGCGTTCCCTTTTCTCCATGTCCTCACTAGATTTTGTTGTAGGCTGTTCCGTTTATCTCTGCCATTCTGACTAGTGTAAGAGGAAATCTCAAAATTGTTTTCATTTGTATTTTCCCTGGTTGTTAAGGATGCCAAACACTTTTTGAGATATTTCTTAGCCGTTTTAATTTTTTCTTTCGAAAATAATTTGTTTAGATCCATAGCCCATTCCTAAAATTGGGTCATTTGTTTTCTCAACTCTTTGTATATTTTGGATATTAATTCACTATAGGATTTATAGCTGGCAAATGTTCGCCTCCATTTCATAGGCTTCCTCTTTATTTGAGGGTATCCCAGAAGGTGAACTGAAGAGAAATGCTGCATTTGGAATACATGGGTGTGCAATGTTCCTCCACAGCAGTCACCACATTCTCAAAAGTGTCAAAGATGGATCTGCATCAAACCTGAAAACCTGAGTTGGAGCCTCAGAACCCATGTAAGGTGGAAGGAGAGAACAGACTCCTCGTGGTTGTCTTCCACGGGCACACAGTGGCACACATAGCCACATACTCTCATAGTAACAATAATGTTAAACAAAGTGTCAAAGACTTCAAAAGTTTGAGAACAGTAACCCTAGCTGTTGGCTTTCTGTAGTGCAAAGAGGGTTGTATTTTTGTATAGGTGGGTAGAGCCTTTGGGAAGAACCTGTGAACCCAAGGGTAGAATCAGTTTCTACCTGTTGCCCACAGTCCTTCATGATCTTGCTCTGGAAGCTTAACATGTCCTGATCTGGGAGGCGAACAGCATCTTGAAGTCTGTCTGCCCTGAGGTACCCTCCTAGCCACTGTATGATTGCAGCAGATACCCTGCTTGGACAGCTGTTCCCTTGTTTGGGTAGCTACTGTGCCTTGGATCCCTGAGCTGAGCTGAAGAAAGGAGTCAGCTCTGAGATGGCCAGAGTGAGTATTCTTTGGAGAATATGGATGTGTTTCATGCCCAAGAGAAGGAGAGGAGAGACCAATGACACAGGAATTCACAAGGAGATGCAGTTCCCTAAAGGACAGCAAAATGTCGTCAGATACTTAACTGTCTGCTGGTAGGATGGCTCATTTTTGAACATTAGATTTAATGTCTGTAGTAGACTCTAAATGCAAATGTAGAGGAAACAGTGGTACTTTCTTAATTAGCAATGTTTCAGTCAATAACCAGTTGATTATCAGCAATGTATTTGTACAAATAGTGGGCAGCCAGTCTGCTAAAAGATTGGCACTAAATAGGTATGAGAGTATAGTCACAGAATAGGAAATGGGAATGCATGTCAAATATGTAGAGAAACAGGCCTTTAGGCCCTGAACAGAGGGGGCCGACAAGAACACAATCAGGCTTCCTAATGTTCCAGGTCAGAGGCAGTATGACTGTCAGGCCTCACTGTCATGCATTAACCAGTCCTATGCATCCCTCATGGCACATATTAACCAGGCCCATTGCTCTGTGAAATGTTCCACTCTCACATTTACCCTCAAATGTGCTCTGGTCCAAATCACAGGGTGAATTGGCTCATTCAATGTATTTTGATCATACAAAGGGACCTGACCTGTATAGTACCTTCCCACTCTCTACCTCCTTCTTCTC
The DNA here is from genome assembly GCA_036184795.1 of Tokudaia tokunoshimensis. Classification (NCBI taxonomy): domain Eukaryota; kingdom Metazoa; phylum Chordata; class Mammalia; order Rodentia; family Muridae; genus Tokudaia; species Tokudaia tokunoshimensis. The sequence goes on along the minus strand of BTHU01000003.1, from coordinate 68,739,875 downwards.
CTTAGGACCTTAAAAGAACACACCTTGCTTTGTTCGGTGGGGGTGAGGAGCTAAGATTTTTCTTCAGATCTCCTCTATGGTATTGGCATTAATAAACACCTTGCCTAAAGGAGGAGTCAATTAGTTTCCATACCTTTCTCTCCAACCTTCTCTTTATTGTCTCCCTAAAACCTAACGGAAGTGAGTAAAGCACTTTCTTCAGTTTTATGGAGGGATATCTTCTTTCATCCTCTTCCTAAGGCAGGAGCATGGAACACACTGTGCAATACAGAGACAAGGATAATTCAGCTTGGAGATGGACTTCTGTTTGTTAATGTTTTTCTAACTCATAATTCAAAAATGAGCAGTTGATGTCCAAGTGACCTAGGGAAAAGATCGGAGAGCTTCTGGGTTCACCAAGCCACATTCTAGCCTTAACTCAGTACTGAGAGAGTATGAGAAAACAGCTCCAAATACACATAAGAGAGAAGCCTGTTTATGCCTCTCAGCTATCTACTTGGGCGGTGGTAATGGTGGTGGTGGTGTGTTTCTCTCTCTCATGGAAGGACATGTCTCAATGGTTTGGATTCCTCCTGAAATCCTCTGTTGAACTTGTTGTCACCAGATCTTTGGGGGCTATGTATTCTTAGTAATGCTTGCCTTTAGTTGAAATTCTAGTGAGTTATGCTTTCTCTGAGCTCACCCAGATGAACTATAAGAAAGGTGGACCGTATTGCCCTGTGAATGGGGACCCAGTTGGGAAGAATTAGATTACCAAGCTACCAACAACTGATTCCAAGCTCATGCTTGGGCAGGGAAAAATGAGATGAGGGAGACAGATCCTTGATGCTCCATGGAGGAGTGGGCTGAGATTATCACTACAGGCAACACTGTGTCCATCATAGGAATCAACGAGCAGAGTCAGATAGGAACTGTGGTCTGGTGTACGGTGATTTCGTTTCCTGTTTCCTCAGAGTCAGAAGAAGAACAATGCAGTGGGAAGTTGAGAATAAGTGGCTCAGCAGGAAACCTCATGCAACACTTGAACCACAGGGAAACCTTGGCTCACCGATTGAGGCAGATCCGGCCACTGAGATTTCCGGGGCCTGCAATTTTCCTGTCTGTCCAGGTTCTCTACCCAAGGCTGAGTTCAGCCAAGAGCTTCCTGATTGTAACAATGATCCAAAAGGGCATAGAGAGGGTCTGGAACTGGACCATCAATCTCCAGCAGCTGAGCATAAGTGTTTAGTCTAGTGGGAGATTCTGTTCATATTCTTCTTGGGGGAGGAACCATATTGATCCAGACCTCATCCCACCTGCTGACCTCCAAATTCAAATGGTTAAATAGGGCCAGACAATCTGGGACTTACTGGCATCCAACTGTGTGGCATGGTGAAAAAGAAAGTAATTTCCAACCTGAGAAAAGACAAATGGTGGCTACTTATTTCCAACCGTCATCTATTTAGAAGAAAAGTAGGTCTTGTTCCTTGTTATCTGTTGAGAAAAGTGGACTGCAAAGTGTGTCTGATAACAAAGTTTCAGCAGATAAATAAGGGCTTGCTTTCTATCTGTTGGACAAGGCAGAGTATTTTACAACTTGGTCAAGATGATGAACCCCAGACTGTGATGACCATCACCTTGTTTAAAGCTTGGTGAGTCACTTAAGAGCCTTTGATATTTGTTTTTTGTCCTTACTTATTTTGAATATTCTTCCAGCCACTCTTTTAGGAGAAAAATATTTGATGATTCTTTTACTTAAGAATTAAACAACAATTTTGACACATACCTACTATGCTTATTGGTAAGTTTTCACTTTTGCTTGAGATACCGTGGTAATGTAGTTCATGCATTTCTCCTAACAACCTTGTGAGAGAAGGAATCCTTATTCTCAGTTTGCTTATGAAGAGATTCAGAGAAATGAAGAAACTTGAAAATCTGTTAACTAGTCTAGCAAGTGCAGAGTAAGGACCAGACCCATGCTGTTGGAAGAGGCTGCTTAGTGAGTGTAATGCTCTCTGCCAACTTATTTTCTTCTCGTCACCAGATTTTAGTGAGTGGACAGGGCCTAGCTTCCCTCTGCTTCATGCTTGCTTCCCTAGCCTTTTTCTATATTCTCTGCTCAGTTCCTCTGCTGCCCAGGGTGCCAGGCAGGAGTCAATGAACTTGTCTGTGAGGCTGTTTTTTTTCTGCCCAGGCCTCCACCCAAGATGCCTCAGGGCCTGAAGTCCTGGTGACTCCTTCCTGGTGTGAGAAATCCTCCAGACAAGGATTATTTTCTGCATACAGAACAAGGAAAATGACATTTTGATTTCCCTAAGTTCTTGGGGATTTCCCCATTCTCTCTCAGGATGTACAAACCTTCCTTCTAGTAGTTTTCATGTGCTCTGAAACGTTGTTGGCTCAGCTTTGTCCATTTGGAGCACCCCACCCCAGACTCCAACTGCATACATGCAGCCTACCATTAGTTTGATGGGAATCCCAACAGAAATCTACAACCTGATTGAAGAAGGACAGCTCGGTACAGTTTATCTGAAACATAAACATGAAGTTAGACAGGTTTTATACACTGCCAGTGGTGTGTAAGGTACAATGTAGTTTTAACCCACTACCCAATTCATGGCTTTGGACTAGAGACTCTTATAAAAATGAGCATTCCCTGACTGAAGTTACAAATGCTGGGTTGGCTTACACATTCCTTTGTAGGGTGCTTGTCACACTCAGGTAGAACATGTTGTTTGGGATTTTTGCATCAGGAGACATTTGTGTGAAATAATTTGGCAGGTGGATAGTCTGACATCACATGGTTGCTTGAAACATCCTTCCAGGAACACAATGTAACAGATGATTTTATTTTGCTGTATGTGTCTTCATATCTGGAATAGTCACACATGCCCTTGGAAAGCAGTATCCAACCTGTCACTGACTCTAGTGGGGATATCTATACTACCACCTGGTCTATTTAGGAACACCAAGACTCACTGAACCCAGTGGCGATAGCTATCTGAATACTTGTATTCTCTGATGCGGAATAGGGTCACATTTTGTTACTGTAACACCTCCTGCTGTCCATGGGTAAACTTCTCATGTATTGTAGGGAAACAGTAGGAGAAACTGAGAAAGAGGATCCCTATTAGTTGTAAGCAATGGGACTGCCTAAAGGGCCCCCTTTGACTTTTTGTAGTAGTTTCCTACCTGGATAGATGGGGTTTTGGAAGGGGTCATTGCTCCAGGCCCAATCATCCTGTCTGTTGTAGGATCTTTCTAGTCTAGTGAATTGTGTTCTGACTTTGGCTCCACAATGATACGCTGAGAGCTCTGTCAGTCCAGGTGTATTGTGGATCTTAGAGACAAACCTTGATCATCAGATCTAGAGAAATCCGACGGCACGTAGAATTAGCTTGCTTTCTATGAGTTGAAGGATTGGTCTCACATGGCTTTGGCTGACCCAGTGATACCATGGACCTTGGTGTATAAAACCCAAGGAGTTCTTTTGGAGACTCACAGTTCCTGTGCATCATGGAACATGCATAGATGGAACTCCATTTGCTTTGGGTTGTTCTGAGGGGCTAGCTTGCCACACATTTTAGTTTTCTGTTGTCTGTTCAAAATTTCCTTAAACCTGTGTAAGTGTCCTGCCTTACTGGCCTCCTATAAGTGGCAAAGCAGTCAGAACTTCAGAGATGTACAACAAATGTTTAACTCCAAGCTAGTCCCAGATACTGTCCCATGGCTTCTCATCGACTTTGTTGAGTACCCCTGTCCCCAGAATGGAGCTATGCAGCTTTTTGGCTTACTTTAGCACAGTGTTCTGCTTCACCACAGTGACCTTAGTGTTATTGCTGAGAAAGGTGCAAGGCCTCGTTCAGTTCTAAAGTCTCAGAGGGCAGCCATTGGTGCCAGTTTGTTCTTGAACTTAGCATAGGGCTTTTTACATAATGACCCTGAGTATAGAATTCTTTTGTTTAGTCAATTTCATTTGCAGTTTAAAAATATTTCAGAGTGACACACAAATTACACTTCCTCATTTTCTGACCTGCAAGTGGACACCTTAGAAGGATATTTTTTTAAAAAATCAAATTAAGTGTGTACAAAATACAAAAATCATGCATGCCATTTAATTCACAAAGTGTAACTTACAGGAACATATTCTAAAGATTTAGAATAGGCAGCCAGAAGAAATATGACTGAATTCAGCAGCCAACAACTTACACATCTAAAATAAAACCTATCTGAGCTATAAACCAGAGTCTGGGAGTTTGTTATGTGTCTCCCCTGGGCAAGAGAACAATGACTCAAGTCTGTCTAAGAGAACGGTCTTTTTTTTTGTTTTTTTTTGTTTTTTTTACAGTTAAGCAAAGAACTTCCAGTTTTTTATTTTTTAAAATTATTTAACAAGGAAAACAGTCAATCAAGTCTTTAAAAATTAAAATGGATTAATTTACAATAAAACAGTCAACTTAAAATATCAGCCCCTTCATGAGGGCCCCAGAGGCCAATAGTTCTTTAAACAGCAGGATTGCACAGTTGACGTTCTGATCTATATTTGATGGCACGGAAATATAAAAGCCAAACAACTTCCATCCACCTTCCCTTCTCTCCAGAGTTTAAACACTTGCTTAGAGCAATACTCAGATTTTTAAAAACCAGTTGTATTTTTAAAAATATCTACAAGTAATCTCATGAGAACACTCTTAAAACACAAATACCTTAAAACAATTTTGTGGCACATCAGACAGCTTAAAGAAATAGCAAAATAAAAACTAATGTTCAAGAATTATCATCGCTCTTAAATAGAAACCGCCCAGGCAAAGTGTTTTCCACTATTGACTCTGCTTCTCACAATGAGCAGGCTAACCCTACCGGGTGGAGCGCCTTCTGACTCTTGGTTGTAGCTGCCAGCTTGAGAGTTTATGACTAAATACAAAGGAAGATAAAACTAAGCTCATTTTGTAATGCGGAAAACAAACATTTGTCTTCAGAGTTTTTGTCTGTTTTCATGTTCAAGTCATGACAAAGTTCACAGCAGTTTAAAGGCTGATTCTACAGGTGACCGGCTACAACAAACACTTCCTCCACTGTACACACGGCGCTCCTATGGAACTAGTAACAAGTACTGAGTTACCAACTCTCACACTCTAAGTCCTGGAACAAACAGCATTTAACAGGTTTACACAGATTCAGTATCTGAGCTCTTAGAACACTTCATTTTCATACTCTCCAATGTGTGAACAAAGCTTCAACTCACTGCCTTAGAGGAACATGTTAATTTGTGACAGCGGGCCAGGCACTTAAGTTCAGGAAGAGAGGCTTTGCAACTTTGAGGTAAACCAGCTCTTCACTAATTACTCTCTCTAAAAACACTTTTATACCATACCAACTGGACTCACTTGGCTTTTAAGTTTGTCACTGTTGTGCCAAAACCCACACCCTCTGGGAATGTATGCTAGTAAGGACATCTGAAGCCTGAATTGGCTCCATTTGTTTCTGTGTTTAAAACATACTGGAGACCAACTGTAGATATACATACATACATATGTGTACACACACACACACACACACATACACACACACACACACACACACACACACACACACACACACACACACACGATAAGGTCAAAAGGACCAAGGGGAATAACTTTCTCCTTAACTGGAGTTTAATAAACTTTGTAGGGACCCATCACCAGTCATACAGACACATTAAAACAGAACAAGACCAAGTGCGGGCTCAGCAGCTACAGGGAGATGACTGAGTCATGCTGTAAAGGGCAGCAGTTTGTTTAGGAATGCAAACCCCAGGTGAATGATCCCAGCCTTAGCACGGAGGAGCACAGCATGCTTTCTTCCCTCTTCTGATTAGTTTCAAGGAGATGGGGAATTTGCTTAACAATGAAAATTCATTAGAAACTAGATCAACCAGGTGTGTGTGGTGGAACGTGCCTGTAATCCCAGCACTTGGGAGATTGACCCAGGAAGAGTGTTGTGAGTTTGAGGCCGGCCAGCCAGGACTACATAGCAAGATCCTGTTATAAACAAAAGAATCCCAACGATCTCAGATTTTTAGGTATTACAAGATGAGAAGAGAAAATGGACATTTTGGAATTAGGTTTGCTTTTTTTCAGTCAAGGTATTCAATTTATGTTTCATTAGAATTACTGAGCTGAGTTATATCTTAAGTGTCACATGACAAAGCCCACCAATGAATTATCAGGGCATTACCACAAATACCAAGCCTCTACATGACAACAATTAATGGCATTTTACACTCTTTTCTCAAGTAGCAAAGGATACCTCTTTATTTGAACAAACACATCAACTTTTGTTAGTTGGCAGCCTAACTTATAGACATGTTTTAAATACTTTAAAAATCTATATAGATTAAAGAATATTAACCTAATGAGGGGAGAGATGGAGGTATGAACTCTGGCTTCAGTTTCCATGAAGCTAAAAATAAGGGTCTGAAAATGTAACAGTATCTAGGCTTACCCCACAGCTCACCAGGTATTTCCAGTGCTGGTATAGAACCACACTAAGTTTTATCCTTATAGTGCTAACAGCAGGCATCAGGCAAAAGTCTATAAGCAGGAGCAATAGGCAGGGAGCAAATATGGATGAACTGTTTTCTCTGTGATGCTAACTGGCTTGTTCAAGTTTTGAAACCATGACCTGGTCCATTAGCACCATGGTTTATTCAACTGAGATAATTATTCAAGCCCCTATAGGAAGCTCAAACTGCTCTAGGCTGAGAAAAGGGATGCTGAAAAGGGAACTGAGGGCCACTCTCTCTCCATATATATATTCCATGAAGAAACTATGCAGCAAAGATATAACCTGCCTGCTAATAACTATATTGAAGAGTCATTAATCACAGCTATAAAGTAATAACATGTGAATTTTTTACAGTATCTGACTAACAATAAGTGGAGGGCTTCCTGGTATGAACCAATTTATTATAATGGAAGCTCATTGATTATTAGATTATCAGTAAGCTAGAAGAAATTACAAATATTTATAGGTGGTAACCTTCCAAAAAAAAAAGAGATTAGCTAGAATTAAATGAAATTACTCATAATTGTTTCAGTTCCATCTTTCTTCTGGGAGAACCCCAAACAGGGAAACTCATGTGCATACACAAGCATCTGCCATCAGGTAGATACACCTGTCCCCTAAAGGTAGATGGCTCACAGTCACTTTCCTATACAATAGTTCTTGAAACATCTATTCCAATTACAAACTGTAATGGAAGCCTACAGAGCACTTTTAGGAAAAAGGCACTTTGTTGTGAATGTTGGATTTAATTGCGTGCAGTTGAGAGTATTCATGTTTGCATTTATGAATACGGAGCAGATGCCAGTTTACAGAATATAGTTGATCACATTACAAATCAATCAATCAGTAACATTAATTATATTCTTGGAAAGAGAGTAATTTATGACATTTTCCCCCAAACTAACAAGGCCAAGTTCAACAGTTGGGGCAGGGGGGGAAGTCACCAGCAGTTGTTACCTTAGAACTTAAGAAACTGTTGTCAACAGAACTGCATGTCTGTCATTTGGTTCTCTGCATCAATGTAAACTGCTTTTCAGAGGACAAAGCCAGCTGGCAGGTGTGTTTGTCTCTAGGAGAACCCAGGGTACTGAACTACTGGGGAGAAACAGGTCCGTTTCTCTGGTCAGACAGCCGAGCGAGGAGGTAGTTATTCTGAAGAGGTCTCAGGTTAGATGGCTGTGCTCAGTAACTGAGTCAGGGAAGCAGGAAGCAGGCGCTTCTCTGAGATGCAGAGAGCAGCAGGAACACGTCTCCTCCAGGGATGTCAGAGCCAGGGCATCAGTGCAGCTTGAAAGTGACTCTTTTCTGATGACAGAACTTTCAAAGGGTCGTGCTACATTCGCACACAGGGCAGTCCCATACAACCTTGACTGCCATCGTCACTGCTGTTGAGTTTTTTCATTCGGTACTGGCGTATCTCCCTTACGAGCGTGTAAAAGGCATCTCCCACACCCTGTCGGGTCTTGGCTGAAGTTTCAATGAATGAAATTCCATAACTCTTGGCCAGCTCGTGGGTTTGCTTTGTGTCAACTGTCCTTGTTGGCAAGTCACACTTGTTCCCTACCAGCACCATGGGGGACATCATCAGAGTCTTTCACGCGCTTAATTTGTTCTCTGTAGAGGTTAATATCTGCAAACGATTTGCTATTATTGATGGCAAATACGCAGAGGAACCCCTCGCCTGTCCTCATGTATTGGTCTCTCATGGCACTGTACTCCTCTTGTCCAGCTGTGTCCAGTATGTTCAGCAGGCAGGTCTTACCGTCAATCACCACTTGTTTTCGGTAAGAATCCTCTATGGTGGGATCATATTCATCCACAAAATGGTTTTGGATTAGGGGGGTTGTCAAAGCATTTTTCCCAACACCACCTGCTCCAACCACCACCAGTTTGTACTCAGACATTTCACACCAGCAAAAACCTCAAACTCCACAGACCCTGCCTCGGGAGACTTTTGGACTTCAACTTGAGAAGCTGTTGGAGACCCTGAAACCTCCATGAACAGCCCCCACCTGGGAGCCGAGAACAGGATTTTTAAAAGTAAAATTGGGAATTAACTGTATTAAGATAAAGACTAGGTGAAAATCAGAGGTTGGATCTGACAGAAGAATGTGTCTTACAAAAATCATCTTAAAAAAAAAAGGTTGAGGAGGTATTTTCTGAAATAAAAATGTTTCCTGATTTTAGGAAGTTTTATAACAGCAAAGGTTTTGGAGACAGGTGAGTCTGACATTTAGAAAAGTTACTTCACTTCTCTAAACCCATTCCTCATTGCAAAATAGTTATCTGACCACTCCCAGCCCCGAAGGCTGCTTCAAGGCATTTTTGCAAGGTGGTGTCTTGTGTGTTGTAATTGCTCCAGACCTCTTTACTTCTTAACAAATGGAGACTCTTGTAGATTTATAAAAAAAAATGAGAAGAAATTGAGAAAAAAATATAAAAAAATAGACAGTTCCCACACACCTGTGCTTGTTTTTTTTTTTGTGTGTGTGTGTGATTTAACATCTATTACATTTGTTAAAGTTGTCCAATCACCACTGATACATTATTGTAAAAATTCCTTTCACTCAGATTTCCTTAGTTTTCAGCTGAAGCCTCTGTCCTTCCAGGGTTACAAGTTCACTCCGAATGTTTTCAGTGTCATCATTTTTATTGTAATAAACACTCAGCAAGTGCCTCACCTTGTTCTTCACTTCCCAGCAGTGAGACTTACTGTCTTGGCCTTTATTAAGAAGTAAGGGTGGAGCTGAACACGGAAGCTTGATCCAGGCCTATGTCTGAAACCTTTCACGGAAGTTGGGTGTAGTTGAGGGGCAATGTGTGAGGCTTCTGACTGGCACAAGGGTGAGGCACGGGTGAGTAAAACCTAGGCAGCCATTGTTGAATCAGAGCATCAGATTGGAAGTTGTTCTTGAGCATTCTCCTTAAGTCATTTCAGAATGAATTGAAGAGATTTCTTCACCTAAAGCTTTAGGAAAGGCTCCTTGCCTAGTGTCTTTCAGTAACACTTGCTTCTTCCCAGAATTCACATTTGTATGTTGAGGAGTAACACCCTTACTTTGATTAGTGGTTAGATGTTCCATAGGCTTGTGACTGTAGGCAGCCTCTTTGCAATCAGAGAGTGCTGAAAGTCAAGTCACAATCCATCTCTGGACCTAGCACTTCTGGACTGAAGTTGATCAGCTATTGCAATGCCATTCTCACCGTTTTCAGTGCTAAGTATTTAATCTATTGTCCTTCAGGGGGATGTTTCAGGCAGGTTTTTGTACACCATAAGCCAAGCTGACTTGTAATAACAGAGCCCTGTGAGTCAGCAAAAGGATCTAGATTCAGTGGAACAGTCATCATAAGCCCCCTGATCTGAGAATGGTTGGGGCCCACATCATTTTGACTTGGCCAACACAAGAAGCCTTCACAGTTGAAAGCAAGCAAGTTGGACTATTGAATTAGAAGGCTCTGATCTCTCACATTGTCTAGCATGGCATGGGAATACAGAAACAATACTCCTGTCCTTCCAGAACTCAATCTGAGGAAACATTTCTTCACCTTGTTCACATCAGTCAAGAAGACAGAAGCAACGTTCCTCTTCTGCGTTTCCAGGCTATCTTGTGTTTGCCACCCAGTCCTCCTTATGTTTTGCCCACAAGCTAGTGTTGAGAATGTCTTTAGCTGTCGGCCATTCCCTAGCCCTCCATTAGTTGGAGGGCTTCTAGACCATAGGAGTCTAGCAGTGTTTGACACATGATCAGGCTCAGTGAACCTCTGTAACAGCTTCCTAAGTTCCCTCCACACCTCTACTCTGGAATTCCCAAATTTGCCTTCCGTGAAGCAGCCCTATGATCACCACACAAAAATTATCATGTCACCTGCTTGAGAAAATCCCTTCAAGCATTTTCCAATCCAGTACATTCTCATGGAGACAGTCAGTTCTTACTGAAATCTCATAATTCTTCTCTCCTTAGCAGGGTCTTGCCTAGCAGTCAATTGAACATGTTTTCCTCCTTTATTTTCTCAGCAGAATTTGTAACCCTCTGAGATGGCCTAGGTTACATATTTCTCACTGTGTGATATTTTATTTTCCTCAAGATGCAAGCTCTAAGAGAGCAGGGACCTTATGTGCTTTGTAGACGTCACTGTCAATAGCAGCATCTTGCATCAGTGGCTATTTAGTGACTCTGTAGAATGGGTGAGTAACCAATGAGTGTTAATTTCTTTTAATGGAGTTACTATTTTCTGGCACAAGGAAGTAACAGCTGATACTGAATACAGGAAAGATGCTTTTGGTTATACTGTGGAGTATGGGAGATGATCAACAAGTGACTCATATCTCAAAAGATCCTGCAGGCCTGGGCTCCTCTCCAGTCACCAGCAACCATTATGAACACCCCATTTCTCCCAAGTCTTTCAAGAACAGTCATAATGATGTCTGGTCAATGGCAGACAGCATATAGGATAGTGGTCCCATAAGATTATGATGGAACTAAATGTTCATTGTTTAGTGATGAGTAATGTGTGTAAGGTACAAGGTCTCACTTGTATGTTTCTGGTGATGCTGGTATACACAGAATCACCACATTGCCAGTCATATAAAAGATAACACTCAACTGCATACTGTACATAGTGCTTGGTAATTTTAACAAATGACCACGTTACTGGTTTATGTATTTATTGTTGCTCACTATTTTGAAATGTGCTCCTCCTATTTATAAAAATGGTTTACCGAGTGGTTGGAGAGATAACTCAGTGGTTAAAAGCTCTGACTATTCTTCTAGAGGATACAGGTTTGGCTCCTAGCACCCACATGGCAGCTCACAACCATCTGTAGCTCCAGTTCCAGATGCCCTCTTCTGGTGTTCAACATCACCAGGTACATATGTAGTACACAGACATACATGCAGGAAAAACACTCAGACATGTAAAATAATAAAAAAATTAGAAAAAGATAAAAATGTTTATTGAAAAATAATAGTGTTTTACCAGCAATAGCTGTATACATTTCATGTTTGGAAAGTTCCTCAACTGCAAAATGAGGTCATAGCAAGGTACTGACCTGTACCACCTAACTCTGTGTAAGCATATCATCTGCCTTCCTGGTGTGAAATCATTCTTATACTTTGATCTTAATAAAGGAAAAACTATTTACTTTAAAAACAAATAAGCAACTAAGTCACAGCCAACTGTGGCTAATGCCCAAGGAAGAACCAACCTTGAATAGAAGATTTTACTAATTTATGCACACCTTATGGTTTTATGCCTTTGGCATGCGTCATCATCCTTAAGTTTCCATTAGGTCCCAGCCCCAGGTTATAATTTAAAGAGGTACAGGAAACTGCAAGTCTGGCTACTTGGGTAGATGAGAAATTTACACAGCAAAGCTGTTGCCAGAATTATTTCTTAAGTACACCAGTGTTGTTCTTTTCCAATAGTTGTCAGCCAGGATCATCTTGCCTACCTGTCAGAATTGTGCTTTTCTTGATGAGAGCACAGGGAACTAAATGGCAGACCAGGTTCTGATGGTTGTTGTGACCCTTTGATGCCCCCTGAGATGCCTGTCAGTGGTGTGTTCTTTGGGTATGGACCTAATGGCTGTTCAGTCTTGGTGAACAAAGGTTTTCATCCTAGCATCCTGTATATTTTGCTTAGCTCTCACAGGCCTGGCAGGCATTCTGTTTATGTTTGGGGTATTTTGGAGGCAGCACTCCTTTAGGTAAATTCTACATTGTGTGATAATGGCTCCTTGGAAAGATCTATTGATAAATCTTTTGTAACATCAATTCTATTATTTTGAATTTCTTCTAAATCAAACACACCCTTTGATGTTTGCACAATAGCAAATCATCCAAAGCTTTTAAGTGACAAACAATTGTATTTCCCTCTGGTGATTTGCCCCTTCTTATATTATGAGGAGACTTGGGAGGTAAATACTGTGTTTGTAGTTCTTCATGGTTAGATATGTTCATAATACTTTACAACCCCCCCTACATCAGCACCCTTACAGTGCAGGGCTGCATTTCACTAGGGAGTGTTGGAGGTCAGAAAGCAGTAAGTAAGAAAGTGCTCCAAGGAAAACAAGAGAAGATAGAGGGATAAAGAAAGGAGCAATTCAAGGAGGAGGAGGAATAGAAGGAGTAGGAGGAGGAGAAGAAGAAGAAGCAAAAGGAAAAAGAGAAGGAGGAGAGAGAGAGAGTAGAGGAGAGAAGAGGAAGAGACCAACACTAAGATGGGGCTGTCCTAGGCTATGGGCCATGGGGATACTGAACCCCTATTATGCCTGCCTGTGCTCTTCTGTTTTCTGAGCTCCACTCTAAGGTTTGCACCTGCTATTTCTAGTTACAAAGGCAAACACTGGAGAACTCACAATAGAAAGCAAGAAAACTTGTGAGAGGCCTGTGGTTTCTCTCCTGGGGCCCATTTCTTGGTCTCTTGAAGACATGTTTCTAATACATCTGGGGAGCTTACCTGGTCTTGAGCAAAACATGAGCCCAAGAAACTTGAGCAACAGTTGCATCATTCCTGCTATTGTCTTGGTAACTGGAATGTCATAATTCATAACGCAGTACTTTCTAAAATATACATTTTAGGGAACTCCGGGAGGTGGGGTGAGGAGGACTCTGAGGTTGGGTCCTGGGGTTGTGTAAGATTGCCTCACTGGACTGCTCAAAACAGGGACCACTTCCTAGCAAGGTCTGGGCAAACAGCACAAAAATTACAGAAATTTATTTATACCAGTGTATCAAACTTAGTGGTTACAATCTGAGCCTAAGCTTGGTCTGCAACCCATGCTCTATAAGGCAATCAAAAGGGTTAACTTGATGTTAGAAAGTAGAAATAAAAGATTTGTTTGATATGGTCACAGTGAAAAGAGGGATAAGGTGCTCTAGTGAATACCCAAGTCCATCTTCTGGGGCCCTGAAGTGAGACTGAAATACGATGGGCCACCAATGTGTACATCTCAGCAACACAGGCAGAGATGTGGTCCTGCTTCAGTCTCATCCTGTAAGGCAGTCTGACAAAGTGTGAGAAATCTCTTCCAAAGTGCCCCTGTGGCTGGGACTATTTTCTTCTCCGAGTATGGGAAAATTCCCATTTTTGTAGGGTGCATTGATTCAGTAGTCTGACTGTGAGACACAAGTCTCTTTTGAATGAATATCTTCATTCCTGCCAGGCTCATTACAGTAGAAGCTTCAGGTGGCCTTGTCTAGTTGAGGGACATTTTATATTCTGACCTAACAGGCACTTTTGACACCACAACGGGTCTGTTGAGCTCTTAACTGGACCATGGTACTGTTGCTATAACTTCTTAACTGGCTATGTACCTGCGGCCTCGTTTAATCCCCGGCCTATTCCGTAAAACTCAGGTTGATTTGTACAAAGCACAAATATGATGGTAGAATTTCCTGCATCCTTTTCTACTCTGCCCTTTGTTCTCCCAAGTGAAGAGTGAATCCCTGGGCCCCCAATCTGGCATTTTCATATCTGTCCTGAAATGTCTACAGCTCTTAGCTTCAATGCATTTTGGTCTCCCCCTCCTCCTAGATAGTCTTGGTGGCTTCCAGGGATAAATCCCAGTGCTCAGAAAGCAAAGGCAGGAGGAGGACCTCAGTGAGTTTGAGGCTTGATTGGGTTACATAGCAAGGTATTGATTTTGTTGTTGTTTTTGTTTGTTTGTTTGTTTTTAAAGAAGGTTGGAAAAGAAAAATGAAAAATGAAAATGGAACCAAACAGGCCTCAGATACATTCAAGTGCATGTTACCAGCTAAGGCCTACGATCATAGATTGCATTTCAGTATTTTAAGGAGAGTGGTAGGGAGAGAGCCCTACAAAAGGGTGTAATTCCAGCCTTAAAGTCCCACCTAGTGTCGCACTCCTTACTTTTCCCTTTCCATGCTAGAATGATCCAAGGGCCTGCTTGATTTTTCCCTGTAGGCTTTGAAACTCCTGGTCAAGCCTAACTCATTGCAGTGGCTTCATGGAGTATTGTGTAGTGTCCATCATTTGGTAAATGTCCAGTTAATATATTCTGAAAGAATCAGTGGCCACAAAAAGTGAACTGATAAGGAAACTCATTCATCAAAATGACTCCAAAACAAACTATTCCTTGACTTTTAAGACAAGTGCTGTGGCTTTGTGTTGAGAACAGTAATGCTTGTGTTCACACATCTAGATCTGAAATCTTTACTAAACAGACCACCTTTTCCCTAATGGGAAGGAGGGAGCAGCTAAATCACCATGATTGTCTCTGTTTAGCTATTTACAGAAAGTCCTGTGGGACTTTGTGTGTGCAAAACTGGATTGCTTTGAGATATTTGCCTGGATTCATCACCTACACTCAGAATTCACAGAGATATGAGGCAAGGAGAATCACTCTTGACACTTAGGAGTGTTCATCCTCTTTGTCCTTCAGATGCCAAGTCTCTAGGTAGTTGGCGTAGCCTCGAAGCTGCCCCCGCTAGCCACTTGCCGTAGTGGCTCTGCTTCCTTGGCGTGTGAACCTCTGCATCCAGCTTCACATGTCTCTAGGCAATTCCTACCTTTCTTCTTTAGCCATAACCAAGACGTTTTTCTGTGTGTGGGGAATCGAGGGAGGTGGAAAAGATCACTATAGTTCCTGCTTTTAGGAACTCAGTCAGACTTGTTGATTTGGGGGTTTGCATCCTCCTCTAGAGTAATAGAATGATATACACCACAAAAGAGGATTTGTTGTATTGACTTACATGATAGGACACTGGGTAGTCCAAAAATACTATCTTCCTATTAAAGAGGCTGAGAAAGTGATAGCTACTTAGCCCAAGTGGTAGAAGCTCCAGGAGTCCCAGTTTGATGCTGAAGGCCTGGCTGGTCCTTGGAGAGCTGCTGATGTTGAATCCCTGTCAGAAGACTAAAGAAGCTAAGGTCTGATAGCTGTGGGTGACAGACATGTTGCTTAGAAGGACTGGACTATAAAGGTGCATGGACATCTTCCTCCTCCAATTCATCTGGGCTCCAAATCCATAGATACAAATTCATAGGATTTCCAACCTACAAACAATGAAGTCGCTGAAGAAAGTCAGGGTTATTTTTTGAAAGTTTGAGTTTATTAAGGAAGAGATAATGCATGCTTAGTTTTAATGTGGGTGTTGAGAGATAGTTCAGAAAAGGAGGGGAGTATACTAAAAAGATAAGGGATGGCTGTGGATTTTTAGGAGTCACCTAAAGAGAGGGGCATGAGTGAGTGTATTTGTGGGGTGGAGTTCCATAAGGGATGATTGGGAGACTAGCTAGAAGTAACATAGGACAGGCATAAGAAGGCACCTTGGGTTGCATGTAATGAATGTTCTGAGCATTAGAAATGCAGGCACTGTTGGTTCAACCATGTGGGAGGGATGATGGAGTGAAGTACTCAAGGGTAAGACTAGAGCAGGTTAGACAAATAGTAAATAGTTTCTAACTATTTTTCACAACAGATCTCTTTCTTCAAATTTAAACTTCCAGTGCTCATGCCATTAAAGTAGAATGGACCGATGAAACGAAAGGGGGAAGAGTTTAATATTTCCGTGAGCATGCAATGCTGTTCCCTACTTTGATGTTTAAGTGTTGAGGTGACTATCCAGAAGATTTCCACTTGCTGGCTTTAAATATCACTTTCCTTGATCCCCTTTCTCACACCTTCCTCTGAGAAAACAGCATGGAACATGAGCAAAAGTTTTAGAACATTCATAAGTTGCCGATTGTTGAGAACCTGATTGCTCATGACCTGATTATAAGTGTTGGAAACGAAGCTGAGAGTAAGGCAGAGACTGGGACTCTACTGTCAGAGGCTCTGTGGTTCACTGTGGGAGACGGAGTCACAGATATATTTAGGCTATACTGCGATGAGTAGTCCTGGCAGAGATGTAACAAACACTGCCTGCGCTGTCATCCCCCAGCTTCCCAGCTCTCAGGCTTTATCTCTTTCCCAACAGCAAGTTGATTCAGAAGAGACATGGTGGCACAAACCAGGCACTGGAGAGATGTTAAAGCCTTCTAAAATTGGTTACTCAGGTTTCCAACTAGTTAGTTCTTGAGCCCTTCAATACTTAAAACTCACAGACTTGTAGGGCAGAGGGCAGATTTAGGCAGACCCAATACTCTTGGAAAAGAGTAGAAACCTGACCTTGGTAGGTTTTTTGCTTCTTGCTTGACCCTAGAGAAGGACCTGGAGACCCCAGGTAGAGAAAATGGTGGAATTCAAGTCCCTTTCCCACTGCACTATTCTGACCACCTCTGCTACTCTACGACTTTGGGCTAGTCTCTTTCTCTTGCTTTAGAGAACTGATGATTGCCAGTCTTCATCTAAGAGTCTACTTCTGTAACTTTCCACCCTGCTGAGGACGTGGGTGTGCATTTAGAGGACACTGGTTTAAGATCTGGTACTTGGAAGACCCACCACAGTCATTTGTAATTGGGAAGGGGATTCTATGACTGGAGGTCAGAGAGATGAAAGGGGAGCTATAGCCGGCATGCCTGGAAGGACAAGGATATTCTGAAAAGATATTTGTACCCTTTGCATTGGCCACCATACTATTGAAACAATGCACCCCAAGGAATTGGAAGCTCCTCTTGGGATTTCATGAAGGGGGAAGAAAAAGGTTGAACTCTGGTGTCAGTCATTGGAGGAGCTTCTCTCCTGGAAAGAAGTTTCACAGAGTGCTGGCAGCTGGTCAGGTGGCCTTGCAGGAGAGATTGGAGCCAGACAGTGAGGGACAGGACAACACCCTGACTGGGACCACCAGGTGTGTACAGCTGGCCTTGTGCTTAAATCATCCCTGGAGATAGGCTTTCTGGGGGGATTACTTGATCTCTTTGTTCTTCTCTCCAAGGTAGTAACATTGAATAAAAACCATTTTTTTTGTGCTTCTTCATGATTAATTGGCCTCTATAATTGGTTTATTAAGTCAGGTGGCTGAGCATGGCTTCTTAGGCTGAAAGAAGACAGGCACTAACCCTGACTCCGGTAACAAAGTGGCATTGGTGTTCCTCAGATGGGAGCAGCTCTGAGGGAGGTGGAACAGGACTCACAAAGGGTAGCAAATGTTCCTGCTGGGCTGAGCTCCTATTCACTGACTAGGGATTGGAAGAGTTTCTACCACATTATGGAGACCATTTTGTTCTTGTAACTTACAATTTCACTCCTCAGGCTCTAGAGGATCTATGAACCAAGTCCAAGCTCTTTATGGGACTCAGGGAATTTGAAATGCAGAGCCAGAATGAGAGCTCAATCCCTTTCCTGGGCCAGTGAATGTTTTCACGCCATCATTCTGGGGCGGCCAGTAGACTTGAGGGTAACCGCATTCTCATTCATGTGAAAATCACAGGGACCCATCAGCACCCACACATTTAGGATTCTAAGTCTATTCTGAGAGTTGTCTGCTTTCTTAAATCCAGAAAAGTGTTTGTACCTATTCTTCATGTTTCCTTATTTAGTATATCTCCCCAGACATGGAACAGTTTAGGTCCATTTTGGGAAGGCTTTGTAAAGGGGAAGAAAAGTGGGGGAGGAGGAGGGGAAGTGTGTGTGTGTGTGTGTGTGTGTGTGTGTGTGAGAGAGAGAGAGAGAGAGAGAGAGAGAGAGAGAGAGAGAGAGAGAGAGAGAGAGAGAGAGAGAGAGAAAACATATAGTGAAATAAGACCATGCCAAGGTAGGAAGGTATCTGGGGAAGGGACCATGTTTCTGCTTTCTGCAGTGACAAGGGACATGTTGACAAGCTAGATGGGATACTTTGATCTGAGTGGTGAGGCTTAATGACAAGGAAAGAGACATGGTGAGGGAGGTAAGCCTTAGAGGCTCAGTAGGACACAGGTTGCTAGCTCTTCTTTTGTTATGACTGAATGGAAGGCTTAAACTTCAGAAAAGGACGGGACTGCTTATCATTCAGACCCTGGGAAGGACATGTGTGAAAGGAGGCAGAAACAACATGCAGAGCACTGGAATGAATAAAGACTTTATTTATTTATTTATTTATTTATTTATTTATTTATTTATTTATTTATTATCATTTCCCAGCCCCACAACCAAGGCCATTTAGTAAGCCATTCATTCCCTTTAGGCTTGGTTGGGCAGATGTCACACGGCTGACCTCTTAATTACTTCCCACAGCCTTTGCCGTGGCTGTGGCCATGCCCGCGTGGGTTGTCCTTATGCAGCCTCTCATGACAGGCAAAGATCAGCTTTGCCATCAGCATCATACACTCCTCAAAGCTCAGCTGATTGTCCTGGTTAGTGTCCAGGTCTTCCAAGATGTCATTAATGAGATTTTCATCTCTTTTCTCCTCCTGTGGGTGAAAATAGAGGAGACTGTTAGGGCTAGGGAAGAGAAGCCTGAAGCACAGTGAGTGGCTAGATAGCCAATGCACAGGAAAACCTACTCTAAAGGGTTAGATTTAAGAATAAGTATAATGTACTGAGTACTCATGATAGAGCAGATGCTAAACATTTGCTAAACACTTTCCAATTTTTTTTTCCCCAGAGAGCCTTAGGCACTAAGACTCTGCTTTCCTGAAGGCCAGGCAATTGGTAAGTCTAGAAATATCCATTGTTTACCCTTATAATTACTTTATTAGATAGAAATAACATCTCCTAAAAGGTAGATCATTTTTGTAGGTTGTGGAGCCTGGGGGTAGAGGAGAGGAGGTGTAAATCTAGATTTGACATAATTCTCCTGGAGGATTATGCTTCCCTCATTCTTCTCAGTCTCTCTTACAGTCATCCCTCACCCCAGTCCTTTTTTTGGAGGCAACTAGTTGTTAAAGCTCATTCAGACTACTTAGTTGAGGAGGCACCCAAGAGACCAGGTAGCATGGGATCTTAAAGGGGCAGAGCATGGCTTGCTCTGCTGACCTCAAAGGGTGTGATAAAATGTGGTGAAGGCTCGGATAAAGTGGAAAGATCAAGATGTGAAGGCTGACAATGATCTAGCTGCAAGTCTTGCACTTAATTGCTGGAACACCTTGGCTAAGCAATGCCCCCTTCCACAACCTGAGTAGTTCATGAGAAGTTCACATTTAAGGTCCCTGTTTCCATGGATTCTGGCAGAATATGTCAAGATATGGAGCAGAACCCATGAAGAGATCACAGAGAAGAAATCTTCCAACTTAGCTTCATGTGAACCCTCTATCTACCCTGAATCAGTATCTTGTTTGTCGGATGCACTCATGTATAAAGAGATATCTCTGCCCCTTATACCTCCCATAATGACAATTCTCCAATTTTCCTTGGTCCCAAGTGGGGCAGAGGTCCAACCAACAGAGGCTAGCCATAATGTGGACATTCCCCTGGGAAAGGTTATACAAAATAAAGGATTTCTCTGACTCTGACACATACCCAGACACTCTCCCCCTTCTTTCAGTTGCCCCCTTCCACACTGGTCATGGTGGCCATCTCTGCTAGTTTTTCACTTCATGCTATTTTCTTTAATGCCCTCACAGTGCATATAATGTTCTCTTACCTAAAGGCTGGACTATGGTCTTCATCTCTCTCCTAATAAAACTTATTCTGAAGGGTAATGGGTTTTAGCTTCCTTCTCCAGGAACCAACTGAACCTTTCCTCTCATTGTTTTACGATTCCGTGAGTCCTTTATCAGGGACTAGGTTTCAGCTAAAGTTACCCCCTCAAGGGCTCTCTCTCTCTCTCTCTCTCTCTCTCTCTCTCTCTCTCTCTCTCTCTCTCTCTCTCTCTCTTTCACACACACACACACATCTATCTATCTATCTATCTATCTATCTATCTATCTATCTATCTATCTATCTATCTATCTATCTATCTATCTATCTACCTATCTATAAATCCTAGCCTCTTATTCCTGCTGCACCCAGGACAGACTATCCACAGAATTCTTTCACCATCCTCTCAACTCTCAGGTCATTGAATTCACTTGTGTTCTTAAAGTTCTGTTTCACCAACACTGGGATATGGGTTCCTAGATCATCTCTACAACCCTCTGCCCCAAATAGAGTACCACACATTGCAGATGTTCAGCTGAGCCATTTCCTGACTCCTGGCTAACTTTGAGTGCCTCTCGTGGCAGAATCCTACTGCCTCTGGTGCTGGAATTTGCTCTCAGACTGCTGCAGACTGCATCCTCCTTTCTCACTAGCCAAGCCTCACCTTCATAAAGGTTGCCAAGTCCGTTTGCACCATTTCTTTGAATTCCTTCTTGCTCAGGGTGTCATCGTTTCCTCCCTTCCTAGAGTGCCGATGGAAGACTTCAATGATGGTGTTTATGTTGCGCTCCATCTGAGATGTTTTGGCGGCCATCTTCTTGCTCTTCTTTGAAAATAGGGGAAACAAAAGTTACAAATAAAAGAATGAGATACCAAGCTTCCCTGACCTAGTCTCTGGCCACTGTTAGGCAAGAAAGGGAGGGAGAACACAAAGTAAAAAGAACAGGTAGGGTGCTACTTAATAGGGAGACCTTCCCCCCACATACACACAAAAACAAAATTTTGACTATCAATGGAATGTAAGAAAAATATTTTATAGTACAACATTCTTAGAAAAAGTGAAGGAAGATATAAAATGGACAGGTCAACCTAGGAGGGCTTCAAGTAGAGGGCTTGGAAGAAAGCTGGCTAAGAGAAGGAATGAAAGATCTAGCAGGCAGATTCCTCTCCAGGGAAGACGAAGAAGCTTACTTACCAAAGCTAAAGAGTCACAGAGTGTTGGTAAGAGCAGTGTAAGCCCAGCATTTATAGGCAGCTCCTTGCTCGAAACATGGTTATCACTGGGAAAGATTGCTTCACGGGTGAGCAGTGTGGTAACCCTGACAGTCAGGGAGCTGGGGTGGAGCAGGAAATGTTCACACAGCTCTGCTGTTTTGTGAAATTCCCAGCCCGGGCTTTGAGCTTGTTTGGGAGGAAACTGGTTAGTTGGTTTACTTCCCTTCCAACCTCCCCATAACACTCCCCCCCACCCCGATCTTAAGCAAGACAGCCTACCTGCCGATGATACCCTTCATTTCCTTGTCCTGACTTGTAATACACAGAGGGTGGCAGGGGAATCATAGTGTCCATCTCATTCTGGTTCTATCCACTGAGTTAATGGTCTGAGCCTCTTTGGGAAGGGTGAGGGGTCGTCATGGTATTCTCGAATGGAATTAGTGTTAGGAAACTCCTTAGAGGTGGGAGTTCTTTCCCAATGGAGAGGAATCTTATATTCAGAAGGAGACTAAGCAAGATCATTTAGTTAGCATGTGACCTAGCAGGGACTGAACTCAGACACTCCAGTTCTTGTTAAGGGTATTTACTACTACATTCTCCTCTTGCATCTGAGTGAAGAGCTATCTTTAGTGGCTCTCAGTATCACTCCTCCAAATCCTATTCCCAGTTGTCATTTATGTCCCCTAGGAACTTATGTCCTAGAGGGTAGCTGATTTAAAAAATGATTATTACTAGCCTATAATAACTATACAGAGCAGTGACTTTCATTTTAACATTTAACATATAATGTACTTTGATAAAAAAGTTCCCTCTATTTTCTTTTCTTATCCTCCTTTCTCTATTCCTCTTTCCTCCTTGTACCTCTCTGATAGTCTTCTTTCATGTCCTTTTCTGGGGGCAGAGGCTAATTAAGTCACCCTTTGGACATGCATCAGAAAGCAATGTTTCTTTAGTAGCCTGCCAGGGGCAGTAGGCTGGGCATCAAGGGTTCCACCCTCAGCCCTTGCTTTGCTTGCATGTTCTGTTTCCTTTACCCTTAATTTTCACACTTAGAGAGAACATGTAGTGTTTGTCTTGTGAGTCTAGTTTATTTTGTTTAACACGATAATCCCTTGGTCCATTCATTTTCTTCCAAATGGTACAATTTGTTCTTCTTTATGGCTGAATACTTTCTTATGTGTGTATACCACATTCTCTTTATCTATTCATCTATAGAGTTGGACACCCAGACTTGTGTATGTTGGCTATAGTGAATAGTTCAACAATAAACATAGACGAGCAAATATGTCTATTGTATGATGGCTTTTATTCCTTTGGCTATATATTCAGGAAAAGCAAGACTGGGCTTTATGGTGGCTTTACAAAGAATCTCATGCTGATTTGTATAGTGATTGGATTAAGTTATATTCCCAACAAGTTCCCTTTTCTTCATGCCATCAATTTTTCTTCTTTTCTTTCTTTTCCTTCCTTCCTTCCTTCTTTTCTTCTTTCCTCCCTCCCTTCCTTCCTCCCCCCTCCCTCTCTCTCTGAGACAGGTTTTTTTTTTTGTTGTTGTTGTTTTTTTTTTTTTTTTTGTAGCTTTGGCTGGCTTTGAGTTTACAGAGATCCACCTGCCTCTACCTTCAGAGTGCTGGGATTAAAGGCACCACCATGTTTGGCTGTTGCTTGTTTTCTTGATGATATCTACTGTGATTGGAGTGAGATGGAATTATGAGTTTTGATTTGCTTTTCTGAAATGGCTAATGATATTGAATATCTGTCATACATTTTTTTTTTTTTTTTTGTTTTTCGAGACAGGGTTTCTCTGTGTAGCCCTGGCTGTCCTGGAACTCACTTTGTAGACCAGGCTGGCCTCGAACTCAGAAATCCACCTGCCTCTGCCTCCCAAGTGCTGGGATTAAAGGCATGCGCCACCACTGCCCGGCTCTGTCATACATTTATTGGCAGTTTGTACTTGCTCATCTGTGAAATGTCTGGTCAGTGAATGTATCCACTTTCTGACTGGCTGGATTATTTGTTCTTTTGATAGTTAATTGTTCTACTTTTTTTGTGTATCTATCTCTTGTTAGATGAATAGCTGGCAAATATTCTCTCTTATTATGTAGACTGCTGTTTCTTTTGCTGTTCAGAAGTATGCCAATTCAATGTATTGAATGTATTCAATGTCACAATCATATTTCCTCAGCTGTTGGATTCTATTACATTAAGTATCAATAAATGGATCAATGTTGGGTTGCCATTTGTAAAATGTTAAAGAGAGGTTTGTTGGAGAAAGGTCTCACATAGCCCAGGCTGGCTTTAAACTTGCTGTATAGCTGAGGATGATCTTGAATCTGATCCTCCTGATTCTACATCCAAGTTCTGATATTATGGGTGTGTGCCACTACACTCAGTTTCTGTGAAGCTGAGAATAGGGATTCGTGAGTGCTAGGCTCATTCTACTGAGTGAACCATATCCTGGTTCGTTTCAGTCCCATACCTGTGCTTGCTGTCCAGTTTTCCTGGTGCTGTTTATTAAAAAGGCCATCTATAACCCCTAATATTTGGGTGCTGCTCCTTTTGTGAGAGTCAGATGGCTGTAGCTGTGTGGACTCATTTCTGGATCTTCAGTTTTTAAGTTTGATATTATTTACTTTTTATTAATGTAATTTGACATTATTATTTCTCTCCTCTGTCTTCCCTACCCCTGTCCTCCCTGCCCTCGCAGCTTTCAGTAGCCTCCTGTTCACCTTCATGCCACCTGTGTTCTGCAACCTTTCTCTAATTCCTCAACATATCTTTCCCCCTTTTGTGGTCTCTTTTCCAACTTCTAGACCTATGCCTGAATTCACATCCTCTTCTGTACATATATACATATGCCTATCTACCTGTACATGTAGGAACATAAAAAGCTAGTATCTCCATTGTGTATATGTACCACATTTTTATTATCCTTTTACTGGTTGATGGAAATCTAGGCCATTTCATTCCCTTACTATTGTGATTGAAGCAAGACATATGGTTGTGTCTCTGTGTAGGATATGGACTTCTTTGGGTATATGCCCAGGAGTGGCGTAGCTGGGTCCTATGGTAGTGCTAGTTTAACTTTTGAAAAACCTCTGGGATGATTTCCATAATGACTGTAGCAGTTTACAGTCCCTCCAGTAGTGACTGTATGCTGTCTTTGTCATTAAAGCTCTGTGGCATAAGTTGAGGTCAGGTATCAAGATTTCCAGTAGTGTTCTTTAAGCTCATGCTTGCTTTGGCTGTCTGTGGTCTCTTGTGTCCATATACACTTTTGTGTATACATTGTGTCCATACCTTTTCTAGGTCTGTAAAGAATGTTATTGGGCATTTGATGGGAATTTGTAAATTTCTTTTTGTACTATAGTCGTATTCACAATTTAATTGTATGAGTCCAGGGACAGTGCATTTCTTTTCATTGTTTAGAACCTTCTATTTCTTTTAATTTTTTTTTTGTGTTTTGAAGTTTTCATTGTAGAGGAATTTCACCTCCATTGTAGTCTCTTGTACTTTTAAATGAATTTTAGGATTTTGATAACTGTTTTTTTATAGCTTTCTTGTGTGCAGCATACCTCCCCCCCCCTCGAGTTAATACTCCCTTTTGTTCACAGAAGCCAAAATGGCATAACTCAGCATACACGCCCTTTGTACACAGACCCCACCTTACTTTGGTTTTCTTTTCATTGTCTCTTCACTTGGACTCAGAAGATCCACCTGTCATCTCCTCACCTTAGGAGTGTCCTTCCTCAACCCTCAGTGTGATGTCTTACACAGCTCTCAGTTCAAGTGCTGTTCTATTCTTCCCATTGGAAGATAAACTCCTTTTCGGGGACCTTTTCATACAGCATTTTGACTTTCACATGTGCTTTCTTGGAGTAAAGTTGTATGAATATTTGCATTTGTCTAATAATTGGTTGTAGAGTTTTCAAGGAAGGTTCTTGCTCATGGTCTCCTCTCATGCATATAGCTAGAGTGTGACACATAGGAAACCTTTATAATTTCTGAATCATCCTGTTTCCTTACTGGCAACTCTCATTCCCTGAGACATTGGGAGGAGCCACTTGCTTTGGGCAATAAGTTGGCACTCTTCTGTTTGTTCTGGAGGACTCATCACTAGGGAAAACATCTCCCCTTCACATTTCCACTATGCCTTTTCTCCAATCTTCATAGAGACTTTTCTCATTGTTCAGGTCCCTCCTACCTGCTTTGCTTTCTGAAAGTTCAGAACATCCCCTGTATGTGCTAATCCTTGGGCCTGAGCACCTTCTACCTTGTGCAGCTCAGATAGCACATATAGTCGTGGTTAACCAGAGGTTAGGCAAGGCCCCTGGTTGGGGGATAAGGCCACCCACTCATCTCCAAAATTTTAACCCAGAAATGCTCCTGTCTAAAGGAAATATAGAGACAAAGTGTGGAGCAGAGACCGAAGGAAAGGCCATCCAGAGACTGCTCCACCTGGGGATCTGTCCTATATACAGACACCAAACCCAGACACTATTGTGGATGCCAAGAAGTTTTCGTTGACAGGATTCTGATATAGCTGTCTCCTGAGAGGCTCTGCCAGAGCCTGATAAATACAGAGGCGAATACTTGCAGCCGCCCATTGGACTGTCCCCAATGGAGGAGTTAGAGAGAAGACTGAAGGAGCTGAAAGGGTTTGCAATCCCATAGGAAGAACAACAATATCAACCAACCAGAGCTCCCAGGGACTAAACCACCGACCGAAGAGTACACATGGAGTGACCCATGGCCCCAGCTACATATGTAGCAGAGGATGGCCTTATCTGGCATCAATGGGAGGAGAGGCCCTTGGTCCTGTGAAGGCTCAATGCCACTGTGTAAGGGAATGCCAGGCCTGGGAAGCGGGATTGGGTGGGTAGGTGAGGGAGAACCATTATAGAAGCAGGGGGGAGCAGGATAGGAGGATAGGAGGTTTCTGGAGGGGAAATCAAGAAAGGGGATAACATTTGATATGTAAATAAAATATCCAATTAAAAACTAGAAAAAAAAAGAGTTCAGAATTTTTAGCTGAAAGGCTTTCTATTACTATTTTGATCTCTTCATTTGTTGTGAGTCTGTTTAGGTTGTCAACTCTTCCTGGTTTAATTTTGGTAATTTGGTTGGACCTATAACTTCATCCATTTATTTTAGGTTTTCCAGATTAACAGATTACAGGTTTTTACAATACTCCTCTTTCTTTTGGTTAGCTGGGCCAAAGATCCATCCATCTTGTTTAACTTCTCAAAGAACCAGTTTTTAGATTCATTGATTCTTTTCCTGCCAATTTTATGTTTTATTGCATTGTGGTCAGATAGGATACAAAGAGGATTTTAATACTTTTGAATTTGTAAAAATTTGTTTTGTGTCCCAGGATGTGGTCTATTTTAGAAAAACTTCCATGTATTGCTGAGTAGAATGTGTATTCTTTGGTCTTTGGGTGAAATATTCTGTGGATATTTGTTAAGTCCATTTGATGTAATATGTCAACTAATTTTGATGTTTCTCTGTTAATTTTTTCTCAGATGACCTGACTATTACAGAGGGTGGGATATTAAAATTATCTATTATTATTGGATTGATGTTAATCTATGTCTTTAAATTCAATAGTGCATTTTATGAAATTGGGTGCATTAGAATTTGATCCATGTATGTTTAGGATAGTAATATTTTCTTGGTTAAGTGATCTGTTGATTAGAATGAAGTGTCCCTCTTTTTCTTTTTTCTTTTTTTTTTTTATTAATTATTCCATTCATTTATATCCGAATGATATCCCACTTCCCGGTTTTACCTCCACCCTCCCCCCCCCATCCTACATCCTCCCTCTCCCCCGTCCCTTTTGCCTCTATGAGGGTGCTTCCTCACCCACCCTCCCTCTCCTGCCCCACCACTCCATCATCCCTCTAGCCAGGGCATCAAAACTCCACAGGACCAAGGGCCTCCCCTTCCATTGCTCTCAGCCAAGACCATCCTCTGCTACAGATATATCTGAAAACATGGATAACCTCCAGGTAAACTCTTTGGTTGGTGTTCTAGTCTTTGAGAGAACTGGGTAACCAGACCAGCCTATGTTGTTCTTCCTATGGGGTTGTAATCCCCCTCTGTTCCTCCAGTCCTTCTGCCAGATCCCAGACAGGATCCCTGAGCTCAGTCTGATGGTTGGTTCCAAGCATCCACATCTGCATTGGTCAGTTGCTGACCTGACCTCCCAAAGAACAGTCATACTAGGTTCTTGTCAGCGAGTGCCTCTTGACCCCAGCAAGAGTGTTGGGTCTGCAGACAGGGTGGATCCCCAGGTGGGGCAGTCCCTTAATGGCCCTTCCTTCAATCACTGCTCCACCTTTTTTGTCTCTGTTCTACCTTTGGACAGGAACATTTCTGGGTTAATAGAATGAAGTGTTCCTCTTTTTCCTACATCTCCTGTGTGTTTCTTTCCTGTGTTTAAATTTTTCTTCATATTCCTTGCTTATTTGGTCTAGATCCTCTTCTTTATTTTTGAGTCCTGACATTTCATTTTCTGCCTGATTCATTAAACTTATAAAGTTTTCCTTTGGGTTTTCTGGTTGAGTTATTAGGTTTTCAATCTTTATTCCAGCTTGAGTCCTTGTCTTAATTTAATAATTTAAATAATTATAATTTTAATAATTTAATGGAATTTAATAATTCCATTCTCAAGTCCTGCCTTGCATTTATCATCCCTTCTGCTTCATATCTGTGTCTTGGGCATCACTGGGGCTCTCATTCTCCCTAGGCTCTTTCTCAATCCCACTGAACTATTTCTTCCTGTCTTCTTTAAACTTCTTGAATTCTTTGATGAATATTATGATTCTTTTAAAAAATTCTGTGACCTGGCATATATGTAGGTAATTCTCATTGGTAAACATTTCTACAGGACTAATAGGTGCTGGAGAGAAGATATTAGCTTGATGTTTCACATTGTTGGCACTTCTGTAATTAGATCTTGCCAAGGATCACCCTTGGCTTAAAAGAGGGGTTTTGAGAGAAGGCGTGTCTGGGAGCAGTGAAAACAAATGACTTGAAGTCAAATCGTGGGTTCAAGCTTGCAGTCTTGGTTCTGCTGAGATAGCTTTCTAGACTACCCTCCCTCTTTGTGTTCTCCTCTGCTCTAGACAGTTTTTTCTTGCTACTCTCAAAACTCTCTGGTTGAGACAGTTCTCTCTGCTGGTAAAAATTCTAAAAGCTATTTGGATAGCTCATGGGTTTTATGACCAAAGTCAGAAAAACTGCTATAAAAAAATTGGATCTTCTGACCAAGTCTAAAAATTCTTGAAGAGCTGTTTGTGCTCTCAGAAGATCTCCAGACAGCTCAACTTTCAACAGAGAAAATTCTAAAGAACTGCTAGCTCATCTCATGCAGACCAAAGTCTAGTTTTTTATTTACATATCAATTCAGTTATTTATTCCAGGTTCCTTTTTGATTATCCTATGAATCAGAATCCTGTGACCCCTGTCCCTTAATTCTTAGGAGACAGCAAGCACACATTTTCTTTTAACATTGCAAAAGAATTCAGAGTTCTGCCTGCTTCTGTTAAGCACAAGGGCTAAGCTGGTTGGGTGGGACCTCAGTTTGAAAGTACCATTTCTACCATACGTGGGCCTAAACTTGTTCTGTCACAGGCTGATCCTGAACTCAGGAATTTGTCTGCCTTTGTAAGCATAAACCAAAAACACTTAAGTTGGGTTTCCTGCAATCTTCTGCAATCACCATTCTCTAAATTTCTGTATTTCCTTCTTTAGTATCTTTCTGACAAGTCAGTTTATAGTGTAGCTGTCTCTGTTCCTTTAGATTTGTGAAGCTCCTCATATAATTAATATTGCATCCTTATTTTTTGCATAGTTGAAAAATTATATATTTTTGAACTCATGTTTTTAGAGTTTCCATAGTCTTGAGGGCTGTACTGAAGGTCTCAGTGTTTAACATTTTGCTGAGACATTAGCCATACCTTTACCTCCTGGACTCCATGTTATCTGATTATCATGGAGTCATTAACAGGGAGGATGTTCCTTAAAGGAAGAATGTAAAATACGTACATTGCACCAACAAACTTTATGCTCACAGTAGCCATTGACACTCTTGGAGGCCTATGTCTGCTGGCCCTGTCCCAGGGCAGGAACCATGTCAATATGTCCCCAAGGCCATTCTGGACTTTGCAAGATCTGGATACATAGACTTCTTTTGTTAGTTCTCAAGGTCTAATATGGATAGAGCAGGTTGGGGCAGAAGAGATGACATTCAGGCAGGTTGAACCAAGAGGTGGAAATGGCTTGGTGAAATGAAGTTAGGTGGACAGACAACTGGTGTATAGGATGTGCCTCCTAGTCCAAGTCTGGAGTGCTGGGATAGATCTGGAAGGGTTTGATTTGGCATGGGAAGGGCTTGGGCATTGAGAAAATAGGTCAGGCAGGTCATGGCAGAAGTCTAGAGATCAGTTGTGGCACACATGTGGAGGGTAGACTAGACCAGAGCACTGGATGTGGATTCAGGGCTACATCTAGCTGATTGGGGAGAAGGCATCGATAGGAGGTTCAGGGAGACTCACTGGTCTAGACCCTGGAGAAGGAAATGGGAGTTCTAGTTGTGTGGACAGGTTGGATGTAGTGCAGAAGGGACTTAGGGGTGCTCCAGGGCTCTTGTTGGCTTCTGGTTTACTTATCGTTTCCTCCTGTAGAGGAAGTTAGCATCTCCCTTACCAAAGTTGCCCTTCAGGTCCAACACCACCCACCCTGCCTATCTGTAGGTAGCCACAGATAGCTCCTGAGAGCTATCCTATTGTAACACTGACCCAGAATGAGTGGTTTGAGACAAGGGTGCCAGGAAGTCCAAATCCAGAGAGCTCCCAGATGGTAGGTAAGGAGAGACTATTCTACAGTCTCTGGGTCCACACCAAGTCTTTGATGACTAGCCACCCTGAAGGCCACCTTCAGCCCTGCCTGCACTTTGGGCTACTCCTGAATCCGTGTGGAGGGCTCTTCAGCTACCAGGCTTCTGAACTCTCATTCTGAAGCTTTGTTAAGTCTGCACATTTCTCTCATTCCTACCTGGGCATCTCTGCTCAGAATCTCTGATTGCTGGGAAACTTGATATTCCAAGCTGAGAAAGATATTTGTCCCTGGCTGCTGTTTTCCAGTCCTTCCACCTTTCCTGGGTATTGAATAAAGCATTGCCCTCAATTCTGAAACTCCGGACCTCATCCCCAGACTTGGAGGTGTTATATCTTAGGAACTTCCTGTTGCCTGGCTCCACCTCAGGCATCCCCTTGACGTCTACAGTGCTTTGTAGAAAATAACAGGCTTTTACAAGCACCACACTGTGGACATCATAATTATTTTGGTCTGTCTCCCTTACTGCATTATTAATCTGCTAACTCATCACCAGATAAGTTTTGCATACGGGAGACGGATAAACATTGGCTAAACACAACAAAGACTGTGTTGATATTGATAGAATGTATGTTTAGAAGGTTATTTTCTATAATTAAGACAAGAGATTAGATTGTGAGGAAGATCCCTGTTGGGTAGAAGGAAACATCAGGATTATCAAAGTGCTTATGCTGCCACCTTATGGCTTATCCAGGTCATGACAGCCTTGGCAGTCTTTTGAACTCTTTTTTTTTTTAATTTTAATTTTTTATTTTTCAGCCTTAATTTACTTTATTTTTCTTGTATAAATTCCCTTATGTGGTAGCCACAGTTGGAGCCTGGGTTCTCTGAAGGGGGGGGGGATCTCTGTTGTGGGTTTTCACAAGAGGGTCGGTGAATTCCTGATAAGCAGACTGGTGAACACGGTCTCTTTCCAGGTGTGTGTGTGTGTGTGTGTGTGTGTGTGTGTGTGTGTGTGTGTGTGTATGTGTGTGTGTGTGTGTGTGTCTTGGAGATAGCATGAAGATCGCTTTATCAAAGTTGCCCAGGGTGGCAGTGAAGCCCCTGGATGATGTGGAGCAGTGATCAATACTGGCGTTCAGCAGCAACTTCTTGGGCACAGGAGCAGAGACAATGGCAGTGTCTCTCAGGGTGAGGATGAGATGCGCCATCACAAGCCACAGCTATCTGTCACCTTGTATGGAACATTGTGGGGCTTGCCAACTTTATTCTCTCAGTAACTTCTCTGCCCAGGGATGTTGGAAATTTTGGCCAAGAAGATGACCCCTCCGATGGCAGGGGCTACTTCCTTGGAGGATTTAACACCAAGACCAACATGACCATTGTAGACTCCAATTGCAGCCAAAGCCTTGAATCTGGTTGGTTGGTTAGCCTGAGTCTGCTTCCACACTAACATGATCTTTAGAACTTCAACCTTTAGGGATGTGCCCAGGAAAACGTCAATCATCTCAGATTCCCTGATGGTGGTTTATCTCCCAGGGTCTTCATCTTCACGTTCTTGACCAGGCAGTTGGTGATGGGAATCCACTCCTTGTCTTCGTCTTTATCTCCATGAGCCCCATGTCCTCAAGCATGAACATGGGCCCCAAGACTGCTGCAAAATGCCATTTGGTGTTTTCCCCAAAGACGTGAGTGCTACAGGCTCTGCACGGCGTCTGGGCAGCACAATAGAGCTGGCCCTGGTGGCAGGGATCTGGGTGAGCTGGCCCTGAGGGTGTGACAGGGGAGATCTGGCCCCTGCCACTCATCTGCAGTGAGATAGCGTGGGCATGGGGGTGATACTCTTTCCCCCTTACCCCTTGCCACCTACGGTAGTTTGGAGATCTGGCCCCAGGGTCATGAGAGCGGGAGAGCTGGTCCTGGCCCTTCACTAGCTACAGCACTTGGGAGCTTTAATTCTCCTGGGCCATACAGTGCCCGTGAGTCACCCGGAGGGTATGTGGAATAGCTGACCCTGCTTCTCAGCTGTTGTGAGATGGTGTGGGTAAAGGTAAGATGCCTTCCTTCTCCCTGAGGCTGTTGGGAAGCCAGCCCGGAGGATATGAGAACTGGAGAGCTAGCCCAACCTCTCAATGGCTGAAGCGATTGGAGAGTGAGTCCTGCACCTCAACCGAGCAGCACAGTAGAGATGGCTCTGGTGGTGTGGGTGCAGGTGAGCCTGCCTCAAGGGCTTGAGAGAAGGAGAGCTGCCCCTGCCCCTTGCTGGCTGCAACATTGGGTAAGTTAGCAGGAGCAGTGCTGGAGAGCTCGCCCTGGTGGTGCAAGTGTGCAAGAGCAGGCAGGCTGACCAACTCAGCTAATACCCCGTCCAGATCCAGGGCTTTGAGTTGGCCCACCCCCAAATCCACCGCATTTATGAACTGCTGGAGCACGTGACGGAGACAGTCCTGCAGAATGAAAGCTGCAGGACCTCCACGACACAGGGCAACTACAGGATATCCAATAGGAGTCCTTGTGAGGATTCAGTATTGATAGTGGAGCTGAAGAGAGTGGCCTCAAACCAGACTATGGCAATGACCCATTGCAATGAACATCTGCAAGGAAAGATGTGTGGACAAAGGGTATACTGTATGCCACATTGTGACACACTACCGCTTCTACCATGACGTATTCTGGGTTTTGTTTGGCTTATGTTTTAAAAGTTTTGTTTTTATTTTCTCTTGAGGGGGAGGTTGCAAGGGCAGAGGGTGGATACAAAGGAACAGGGAGATGAGTGGGATTGGGGTGCATGATTTGAAACTCACAAAATATCAGTAAAATGCTAAAAAAAAGAAGTAAACACTTTTTAAAAATCTGAGGCAGGAGAAGTTGAGGATAATTCTTTTTACAACTTAATATTTTATTTAGTACTCAAGTGTGCATATGCGTTTCCATCAAATGTATCCCTTATTCCCTCTCTTCCGGTTACTCCCCTGCCCATCCCCCGAGTTTTTTCTCCAAACTTCATTTCTCTTTTAGTTTCCTTTTTCTTGTTTTTTTTTTAAATTTAAATTTATTTTTATTGGTTATTTTATTTATTTACATTTCCTGGTTTATTTACTTCCATTTTCCCCTCCGCAAACCTCCTATCCCATCCCCCTGCTTCTATGAGGGAGCTCCCCCCACCCAACCACTCCCATCTCACCTCCCTGACATTCCCCTATACTGGGGCATCGAGCCTCCACAGGACCAAGGAGCTTCACTCCCATTGATGCCAGATAAGGCCATCCTCGGCTACATATGAAGCTGGAGTCATGGGTCACTCTATGTGTACTCTTTTGTTGGTGGTTTAGTCCCTGAGAGCTCTGGGGATCTGGTTGGTTGATATTGTTGCTCTTCCTATGGGGTTGCAAACCCCTTCAACTCCTTCAGTCCTTCCCCTAACTCCTCCATTGGGGTCCCTGTGCTCAGTCTGATGGTTGGCTGCAAGCATTCGCATCTATATTAGTCAGGCTCTGGCAGAGGGGATAGCTATACCAGGCTCCTGTCAGCATGCACTTCTTGGTATCAGCAATAGTATCTGGGTTTGGTGTCTGCAGATGGGATGGATCCCTAGGTGGGGCAGTCTCTGGATGGCCTTTCCTTCTCTGTTCCACTCTTTGTGCCTGCATTTCCTTTAGACAGGAGCAATTCTGGGTTAAAATTTTTGAGATGGGTGAGTGGCCCCATCGCTCAATGGGGGGGGGGCATGCCTAACAACTGGATACGGTCTCTACAGGTTCTCTCTCCCCTTTGTTGGGTATTTTAGCTAATGTCATCCCTGTTGGGTCCTGGGAACCTCTTGCTTCCCTGACATCTGGGACTTTCTAGTGGCTACCCCCAGTTCCCCATCCACCATTGCTACACACCTCCATTCAATTTCCTGACCCTCTGTACTTCTCCCTCATCCCGTCTCCTCCCACACCTGATGCTGCCCCCTTTTCACTCCTTCTTCTTGAGCTTCATGTGGTGCCAGAATTATATCTTGGGTATTCTGAGCTTTTGGGCTGATATCCACTTATCAGTGAGTGCATACCATGTGTGTTCTTTTGTGATTGGGTTACCTCACTCAGGATGATATTTTCGATGACATTTTCTAGTTCCATCCATTTGCGTAAGAATTTCATGAATCCATTGATTTTAATAGCTGAGTAGTACTCCATTGTGCAAATATACCACATTTTCTTTCTTTCTTTTTTTTGGTTGCTTTTTAAAATTGAATGCATTCTTCATTTACATTTCAAATGTTATACCCTTTACTGGTTCCCCCCTCCCAGAAAACCCCCAACCCATTCTCCCACCCCCTGCCTTCAAGAAGATGCCCCTCTGCCCAACCCACTTCCACCTCCCCCCACCTCGATTTCCCCATGCTAAGGCAATTATCAAGCCTTCATAGGACCAAGGATCTCTCCTTCCACCGATGACTGACAAGGCATTCTTCTGCCACAATTGTGGCTGGAACCATGTGTATCCCTTGGTTGATGGCTTAGTCCCTGGGAGCCCTGGGGGTTCTGGTTGGCCACATCATTGTTCTTCCCATGGGACTGCAAACCCCTTCAGCTTCTCCAGTCCTCCCTCCACCGCCTACATTGGGGACTCTGTGCTCAGTCCAATGGTTGGCTGCTCGCTTCTGCCTCTGTAAGGCTCTGGCAGGGTTATATCCATTCCTCTGTTGAGGGACATTTGGGTTCTTTCCAGCTTCTGGCTATTATAAATAAGGCTGAGATGAACATAGTGGAGCATGTGTCCTTATTACATGTTGGAGCATCTTCTGGGTAAATGCCCAGGAGTGGTATAGCTGGGTCCTCAGGTAGTACTATGTCCAGTTTTCTGAGGAACTGCCAAACTGATTTCCAGAGTGGTTGTACCAGCTTGCAATCCCACCAGCAGTGGAGGAATGTTCCTTTTTCTCCACATCCTCGCCAGCATCTGCTGTCACTTGAGTTTTTGATCTTAGCCATTCTGACTGGTGTGAAGTGGAATCTTAGGTTTGTTTTGCTTTGCATTTCCCTGATGACTAAGGATGTTGAACATTTCTTTAGGTGCTTCTCAGCTATGTGAGATTCCTCAGTTGAGAATTTTTTGTTTAGCTCTGTACCCCATTTATAATAGGGTTCTTTGCTTCTTTGGAGTCTAACTTCTTGAGTTCTTTGTATATATTGGATATTAGCCCTCTGTCCGACGTAGGGTTGGTAAAGATCTTTTCCCAATCTGTAGATTGCTATTTTGTCCTGTTGATAGTGTCCTTTGCCTTACAGAAGCTTTTCAATTTTGTGAGATGCCATTTGTCAATAATTGATCTTAGAGCCTGAGCCATTGGTGTTCTGTTCAGGAAAATTTCCCCTGTGCCAATTTGTTTGAGGCTCTTCCCCACTTTGTCTTCTATTAGATTTAGTGTATCTGGATTTATATGGATCCACTTGTACTTGAGCTTTGTACAAGGAGATAAGAATGGATGAGTTTGCATTCTTCTACATGCTGACATACTTGAACCAGCACCATTTGTTGAAAAGGCTATCCTTTTTCCACAGGATGGTTTTGGCTTCTTTGTCAAAGATCAGGTGGCCATAGGTGTGTGGGTTTAATTCTGGGTCTTTGATTCTATTCTATTGATCTATCTGTCTGTTTCTGTACCAATACCATGCGGGTTTTTTTTTCACTACTGCTCTGTAGTACAGCTTGAGGTCAGGATAGTGATTCTCCCAGAAGTTCTCTTATTGTTGAGAATAGTTTAGGCTATCCTGTTTTTTTTTTTTTTTGGTTATTCAAGATGATTTTGAGAATTGCTCTTTCTAACACTATAAAGAATTGAGTTGGAATTTTGATGGGAATTGCACTGATTTCTTTCAGCAAGATGGGGTGATTTTTACTATATTAATCCTGCCAATCAAGGATCGTGGGAGATCTTTCCATCTTCTGAGGTCTTCTTTGATTTCTTTCTTCAGAGACTTGAAGTTCTTGTCATACAGATTTTTCACTTGCTTGGTTAGAGTCACACCTAGATATTTTATATGGTTTGTGATTATTATGAAGTGTGTTGTTTCCCTAATTTCTTTCTCAGTCCATTTATCCTTTGAGTATAGGAAGGCTATTGGTTTGTTTGAGTTAATTTTATATCCAGCCACTTTGCTGAAGTTATCAGCTGTAGGAGTTCTCTGGTGGAAATTTTGGGGTCACTTAAGTATACTATCATATTATCTGCAAATAGTGATATTTTGACTTCTTTCCAATTTGTATCCCTCTGACTTCTTTTTGTTGTCTAATTGTTCTGGCTAGAACTTTTAGTACTATATTGAATAGATAGGGAGATAGTGGGAAGTCTTGCCTAGTTCCTGATTTTAGTGGGATTGCTTCAAGTTTCTCTTCATTTAGTTTGATGTTGGCTATTGGTTTGCTGTATATTGCTTTTACTATGTTTAGGTATGGACTTTGAATTCTTGATCTTTTAACATGAAGGGGTGTTGTATTTTGTCATGGGTTTTTCAGCATCTAATGAGATGATCATGTGTTTTTTTTCTTTGAGTTTGTTTATGTAGTGGATTACATTGATAGATTTTTGTATATTGAACCATCCCTGCATCCCTGAGATGAAGCCTACTTGCTCATGGTGAATGATTGTTTTGATGTGTTCTTGGATCCAGTTTGTGAGAAATTTGTTGGGTATTTTTGTATCGATATTCATATGGGAAATTGGTCTGAGGTTCTTTTTCTTTGTTGGGTATTTGTGTGGTTTAGGTATTAGTGTAACTGTGGCTTCATAGAATGAATTAAGTAGTGTTCTATCTTCTTGTATTGATTGAGGCTTGTTTTGTGTCCAATTATTTGGTCAATTTTGGAGAAGGTACCATGAGATGTTGAGAAGAAGGTATGCACTTTTGTTTTAGGATGAAATGTTCTATAGATATCTGTTAAATCCATTTGGCTCATAACTTCTGCTAGTTTTACTGCTCTGCTTAGTTTCTGTTCCCATGATCTGTCCATTGGTGAGAGTGGGGTGTTGAAGTCTACCACTATTATTGTGTGAGGTTCATTGTTTGCTTTGAGCTTTAGTAATGTTTCTTTTACAAATGTGGGTGCCCTTGCATTTGGAGCATAGATGTTTAGAATTGAGAGTTCATCTTGGTAGATTTTTCCTTTGATGAGTATGAAGTGTCCTTCCTCATCTTTTTTGATAACTTTTTGTTAAAAGTCGATTTTATTCGATATTAGAATGACTACTCCAACTTGTTTCTTGGGACCATTTGCTTGGAAATTTTTTCCCCAGTCTTTTATTCTGAAGTAGTGTCTGTCTTTGTCACTGAGGTGTGTTTTCTGTATGCTACAAAATGCTGAGTCCTGTTTATGTATCCAGTCTGTTAGTCTATGTTTTTTTTATTGGGGAATTGATTCCATTGATGTTAAGAGATATTAAGGACCAATGAATGTTGCTTCCTGTTATTTTTGTTGTTAGAGGTGTAATTATGTTTATGTGGTTCACTTCTTTTGGTTTTTTTGTGAGAAGACTAATTTCTTACTTTTTCTTGGGTGCAGTTTTTTTCTTGTGTTGGAGTTTTCCATCTATTATCCTTTGTAGGGCTGGATTTGTGGAAAGATTTTGTTTAAATCTTTTTTGTCTTGGAGTATCTTAGTTTCTCCATCTATGGAAATTGAGAGTTTTGCTGGATATAGTAACCTGGGCTGGCATTTGTGTTCTCTCAGGGTCTGTATGAGATCTGCCCAGGGTCTTCTGGCTTTTCGAGTCTCTGTTAAGAAGTCTGATGTAATATTGATAGGTCTGCTTTTATATGTTACTTGACCTATTTCCCTTACTGCTTTTAATATTCTTTCTTTGTTCTGTGCATTTGGTGTTTTAAGTATTATGTGATGAGAGGAATTTCTTTTCTGGTCCAATCTGGTGTTCTGTAGGCTTCTTGTATGTTTATGGGCATCTCTTTCTTTAGGTTGGGGAAGTTTTCTCCTATAATTTTGTTGAAGATGTTTACTGGCTCTTTGAGTTGGGAATCTTTGCTCTCTTCTATGCCTATTATTCTTAGACTTGGTCTTTTCTTTGTGTCCTGCATTTTCTGGATGTTTTTGATTAGGAGTTTTTTGCATTTTCATTTTCTTTGACTGTTGTCAATGTTTTCTATGGTATCGTCTATACCTGAGATTCTCTCTTCTATTTCTTGTATTCTGTTGCTGATGCTTGCGTCTATGACTCCTGATCTCTTTCTTATGTTTTCCATCTCCAAGATTGTCTCCCTTTGTGATTTCTTTATTGTTTCTATTTCCATTTTTAGATCATGGATGGTTTTGTTCAATTCCTTCTCCTGTTTGGCTGTGTTTTCCTGTATTTCCTTAAGTGGTTTATGTGTTTCTTCTTTAAGGGCTTCAACCTGTTTACCGGTGGTCTCCTGTATTTCTTTAAGGGAGTTTTTTATGTCCTTTTTTTCCCCAAACAAGCTCGAATTTAATAAGTCTGAAATCATTCTCAGCACAAGGCATTGTTCATGGGCATCTGTGGAAACATTCATTTTTACAGGTCGTAGTTTAAAAAAGTCACAGATATTGTGAGTTCTCTATAAACAAGTGAATGACAAGTTAGTTCCTTTTGATTTATAAGCCTCAATGTCATTGTAGAATAAAGAATGTAGCCAAAGAAAGCATTATCAGTCACTCTCATAGGACAGTGTTGTTTCTATAATTTGAAGCTTTCTGAATGGATAGGTTCAGGCCTGATCTAACTGTAAAAAGATTACTCAGTGAATAGCCTACTTGGGAACTGTACAAAGTGTCATTAACTTCCATCATTAATAGCTTGCTCAGCACTATACCACTATTGCTAGTTAAAATAACCTGCTTCTGAGTCCCCACGGAGGTGGCCTGTGCACGCAGCCTCGATGCCCTGGCCACCTCATGTCCAGGGTGTGCCCATACAGTCCAACAGAAATTTTGGCTTTAGGAAGGAATCACAGACATGGAAAGAATGGCTTTAATCGTTATTAAGTGTGCAGTGGGAGGGAGTGTGCTTCAGATAATCTGGGCAGGATGGGCGGCAGGTCACTCCTGCTTCCACCACTGCAGACACTAATTTGTACATGACAAGACAAAGAGGGAAAGCAGTCCTTTTCAAACAAACTTGAAAAAAAGTTGTTCACAGTGGTTTGTATCAAAAGAATGTGTTTATGACAATTACATGTACAGACTCACACACCCTAGGGCTCTCTTTATATCCTAAAGAAAAAAAGCATTTACATTATTCATGATTTAAATTAAATTAAAAAAAAGATCAGACAGGATAAACTGTCAGGGTGTACAGTGTAATATCATCATCAGAGTTGTCTGCAAAGAAAACAGCAGTTAAAAACAAAACAAAACAAAACAAAACAAAACAAAACAAAATGCTTTCTTGAGAATGAAGTGCTTTACTTGCTGCTATAACCAGCAAGTGCTAGCATAATCAAACTAGAGGAGGGCCCGACAGGTCTACTGGGGCAAGCTGACCTGCACATCACAGTTTAAAAAGGAAGGTTATGTATACACTATGTTAAAAGGCCCAACCAGGCAGTGTCAAATAACATCTATTTCTTTGCTTGCTTTGTGATCATACCCCGTGGTGGTGTGATAGGTCTCAAGGCATTGGGCTTCTTTTTCTCTATAGGCTTTAAAATCTGGAAGGAACACATGAGGGTTTTATCCACACTCAGCATGGTGCCTGCATTGTCAAACTCACCACAACTCTGTCTCTTTGCAAAAAACTCATACTCATCTTCAACCACCTGGTGGGCTCTACATATAAGATCCAAATCATTCTTATGGAGAATTTTGCAACCACTTCTGCACCAAATATGAAGGACACTCCTCTGTCATTTTCACCCCAGCCTGTCATCTTTACCGGGGTCAGACCACAAAAGATCACAAAGAAGACCTTGATAGGGTACATCAGTTGGTCTCCATGAATCTGCTCCATAGATTGAAGATCTGGTGATAAACCTCCATGACAGCAGAATATCTTCTCAACCACGATGGCTGCTATTGGTAAGAAATTAAAACAGCCTGTGAACACTTTACACAGCTTAATGTTGTATCTTCTTTTACATTCATCATAAAATCTATAGATTCCATTGATGCTGGATGGTTTCCTCTAAGAAGAAAAAAGTTCTCCTGATACTTGATTTTGTAGGCCAGCAAGAGGCAGATCATCTCTAGTGACTGTTTGACTCTGTCCACATAGTCCCTAAGAAACAAATAGTTGCTCTCTGGAGGGAAGCCACCATATTCAAACAGATGGAGCAAATCATAGTACTGCCCATGGATGTCACCATGTATCTTGAGTGGTCCTTCAAGTTCTAAAAGGATAGGCTGACTGAGGAAGATCGCTGGAGACTTCAGGCAGAGTCCTCGGATTTCCCTCTCCTGGAACTGGACATTCTTGCCTGGCCTGGACCCTCTCACTTCCAACAGCCACTGGATGATTCTGTGGATGTTGAGTTTACCAATATCTGCCATCACTGTCCCAGCTGCTGACTGGCCCGCTTGTGCCTGGGTCTCACTCGCCTCTTTCCCTCACGCCACGAGCCCCACTGGTCCTCTTCTCCACGGGTCTCCCTTGCTCCCCAGCCGTCCTGCTCCCAGATTCCTTTTCTCCATTTATGTCCTTCTTAAAGTTCTCTATCATATATGGTTTTAGATCAGAATCTTGCTTTTCTGGTGTGTTGGGGGTATCCAGGACTTGCTGTAGTGGGAGAACTGGGTTCTGATGATGCCAAGTAGCCTTGGTTTCTGTTGCTTATGTTCTTGTGCTCGTCATCTAGGTATCTCTGGTGTTAGCTGCTCTCTCTCTCTCTCTCTCTCTCTCTCTCTCTCTCTCTCTCTCTCTCTCTCTCTCTCTCTCTCTCTCCCTCCCTCCCCTCCCTCCCTCCCTCCCTCCTGTGAGCCTGTGAGCCTGGGTGTATCAGCACTCCTGGGAGTCAAGCTTTCTCTGTGAGCTGGGTGTGTCAACACTCCTGGGGTACAAGCTTCCTCTGGGAAGGATTGGGGTGTGGAGAGCTGTAACAGAGGGTCAGCTCCCAGGTGCAGATGGAAACAGGAAAGACTGTGTTCCCGGCTGTGCTGAGGTTCCTGTGTCCATGAGCCCAGGGCTGGGCCACTTGACCAGGTATTGGGGTGGTAGTGGTGGTCTCACCTGTAAGCTTGGCTGTGTCAACACTCTTGGGGGACACATTTTCTCAGGGTGGGATTGGGATGAGGAGGGCAGTGCCACAGGTTCAGTTCCCAGGTGCAGATGGAAACTGGAAGCTCTTTTTCTTTTTGGAGACAGAATTTGTCTATGTATCCTGGCCACCCTGAAATTTGATCTGTAGTTCAGGTCAGTCTTGAACTCAGAGATCCACCTGCCTCTGCCTTCTAAGTGCTTGGGTCAAGGTGTGTGCCACCACTATCCAGCTCTCTTAGTTTTAAAAATACCCACTGTGGACTCAGAACAAGTTGTTGTTGTTACTGTTGTTGTTCTTGTTGGTGTGTGTGTGTGTGTACTCGTGCTTGTGCCACAGCATGCATTAGGAGGTCAGAGAACAACTTTTGGGAATCAGTCCTCATCTTCTGACTTGTTGAGGTAGTGCGGTATCTTTTGTTCATCCCGTGGCTACACCGCATACTCTTGGCTATTGGGTAGTGAGGTATCTCTGTCTCCTGCCTCCCTGTTGCAGTGTGTGTCTCCATATCCAGCTGATTAACCTGGCTTCTCAAGCTGGCACAACCAGTTCTTTTAAATGCTGAGCCATTTCCCAGGTTCCTGGCCTCAGATTTTAAAACATTTTGCTCTTAGAATTATTTTGTGCTTGTGAGAATTATTAAGTACAGCAAAGGGTTTTTTATGAGTTATATTTTATATACTTATTTTATTAGACTTTGAAAAAAAATCCTAAATTGTTTAAAGTACCATTAAAAACCCATTAATGTTAACCTATTAAAAATAAAGTAATTACTTGTTTTACAAAGCTGTTGCAAAATATGTCTTTAAGACAATGTTCACAAACCTCTTTTCTGTAGGAAAAATGAGGAAGAGCGCTGTAGATTTGCTTCTATTTCTACATTCAATGTAATCCTATTTTCTATTTATATGGAAGACGGGAAGAAAAATACATCTCAAATAAGTATTTTTGGAGGTAGCAAAACACATTAGTAACTTTAAATATAGTTATAGGCATTATTATTTTATACTACACCAAAGGGTAGGAGATGGTGGCATATCTCTACCTAGAGTGCTATTTCCTAGGGTCTCTGAAGACTGCCCTGTTTTCTGGGAGCTGAGAGGCTGTATATCCCCTGTGAAGATGCTGGAATTGTACTGCCATGTGGGACTTCCTCTATGAAGATCCACAGCCCTGAAAGATTAGGCTTCAGACCAGGACACCTGGTCAGGGATGATATAATTAGGCCCTGAGCCAGACGTGGGTGAAGACTGTTTCCTCTCATGGGTCATAGTGTGGGTGTAGCAGGAGGGAAGGTGTTGTACACACAAGCTGCAGGATCAGAATTAGGCACAGTGAACTTCTTCCTGGGAACATGGCTTTCTCCTTCTTTCCTTCCATCTGGCCTTTGTTGGTGACATTGGTAGGAAGGCATTTGGAGTAGTAACTGGTAAATTACCTAAATCAATGGACTTCAGATTTGAGAGTAGATCGCTATTGGCAAGAAGTTCACTGATCCCAGAAACAGCCACTAGGCATCAGGTCCTGGGTAAGCAGGGCTTACTGAAGAAGGAGGTGAGGGAGGATGTGGCAACTGTGCCCTTTCCCAGGGAGGAGGAACCAAGCTTATTCACAGGGCGGGGTCACTGTGCTCTCAGTCTGTCTGGTCTCACCTGAG
This sequence comes from Tokudaia tokunoshimensis, assembly GCA_036184795.1. Classification (NCBI taxonomy): domain Eukaryota; kingdom Metazoa; phylum Chordata; class Mammalia; order Rodentia; family Muridae; genus Tokudaia; species Tokudaia tokunoshimensis. The sequence goes on along the minus strand of BTHU01000003.1, from coordinate 68,696,965 downwards.
GAGTTCCTTTTGGTGCTCTGAAGTGCATTGAATCCTAGTCTCAGACCTCTGTCCTCCATCCTTTTTTTTTTGGGCTCCCTCACAGCCTCTTTTCAGGAAGTTGGAGCCAGAGTGCTCCATATCTAGTGACAGGGTGCCCTCTAGAGGCAGGAAGACAGGAGGAGACACCTGCTGGAGGAGGTACAAGGCCTGGAAACCCAGGCAGAAAGAACTACCAGAAAGTGAGTGGTGAACTGGCTGTCCTCTGACCTGCTGGACTGGAATAGAACAGGGTCCCCAGGTAATTCTATTTTGTATGAGAGCATGGTGGTGTGTATATAGCATATGTCAGAGTACCCTCCCCCATCCATCTCCTTCCTCCCCTCCCTCCCTCCCTCCCTCCCTCCCTCCCTCTCTTCCTCCCTCCTTCCCACCTTCCCTCTTTGTGTGAAGCTAAAGGTCCAGGCTGGGTGTCTTTGTCAACTGCTTTCCATCTAATTTTCTGAGACATGATCTCTCAGTGACTGACTGAGCTCATGGATTTGGCCAGGCTGGCTTAACAGTGAGCTCCAGCAATCTGATCTGCCTGTCTCCACTTCCCAGTATTGGAATTACTGATGTGCACAGCAATTCACACTCAGATTTTTTTTTTTTTGGCATGGCTGCTTGTAGGGTTGTCGGTCACTTGGGGAGGTAGAATGTGGGGAGTCTGCTTGTAGGGAAGTGCCAAGGCACTGCTCAGGGCGTGGGAAAACACAATCTGAGATGTGGGAAAGCTGGAGCTGGCTCAGGGGTCCCTGGGCAATGAGGTTCTCAGACTCTTGGACATCCAGGCACTGTTGGGAGTCTCAGAAGAGCGTAGAATGGAGTCGGGGGCCCTTGGGCTGGGGACAGCATCTAGTCCAGGGCCGGAGGGGGTTAAGGAAGGAAGCTCGACTTATCCCACTGGGGTGACTGTCCTTAGCTTGGCAGTGGAAGGCTTGGTGGCAGTTATGGCTGGAGTGCAGAGAGGCCTTCTACAGGAGATTACCCTGCGGCTCTGTAGGCCAAGGCCCTCTTCATGGCTCTCCATGGTGGATCTCAGTGAAAAGAGATAGTTAGTGGTTCTAAACAATTTATTGTCATGGTGGAAAGTGGATGTGTAAAACCATACTGCACTTCTCAGGGTGGGTCTGAGATTAAACACCTTTTGCAGGTAGAAATGTCTGGGAAGGGAAGCTTGTTGGCTAAGCCCTCTGGGCCTCCAGGTACCTCATTAGAGTGGAGAACTCTGTTTTGTGTCTATGTGACCACAGGTCATGTCTCTTTTATGTGTGAAGCATGGCACGTGTCCCAAGTCAGGAGTCTGGCATGGAGCTGGGAGTCACCTAAGCCTCAGGTGTGTGCCCACTGAGTCTCTGGGTCTTTGCTCTACCTTGCCAAACTTCCTGGCAGGGTTTTATGTCCCACAGTTGCTGGAGATTTAGGACTCCATCATTTTTTCTTGGCAAACACTTCAGTAATTGAGCCATTCCCAAGTTTCAGCTGTTCCTGTTTGAATATGATCTTTAAAATCTATCTCCAAAAGGAACTAGACTCTACCAAACCAGTTTTAAGATAGATCAGGTGCTCTCTGCCCCAGAACCAGGTCTGGTCTCTCTCAACTCCAACATTCTTCTTACCTTACCTAGTCTTATTCCTAGCTGGAAAAAGAATGTCTGCATTAGACCCTTCCATGTGAGTTTGGATTTCTTTTTTCTTTTTTTTCTTTCTTTCTTTTTTTTTTTAATTTTATTTGATCTTTTTTTTTTTTAAACTCCAGATTTTATTCCTCTCCTGGTCCACCCTCCGACTGTTCCACATCCCATGCCTCCTCCCTGGTCCCTGTCTTCATGATGTTCCCACCCCTGACCCCCACCCCATCAGACCTCTAAATTCCCTGGGGCCTCCAGTCTCTTGAGGGTTAGGTGCATCTTCTCCGACTAAACCCAGACCCGGCAGTCCTCTGCTGTATATGTGTTGGGGGCCCCATATCCGCTGGTGTGTGCTGCCTGGTTGGTGGTTCAGTGTCTGAGAGATCTCTGGGGTCCAGGTTAATTGAGACTGCTGTCCTCCTACAGGGCGGCCTTCCTCCTCAGCTTCTTCCAGCTTTTCCCTAATTCAACCAAAGGGGCCAGCAGCTCCTGTCCATTGGTTGGGTGCAAATATCTGCATCAGACTCTTTCAACTGCTTGTCGGGTCTTTCAGAGGGCAGTCATGACAACAGGTCCCTTTTTGTGAGCGCTCCATAGCCTCAGTAATAGTGTCAAGCCTTGGGCCTCCCCTTGAGCTGGATCTCACCTTGGGCCTGTCTCTGGACCTCCTTTTCCTTAGGCTCCTCTCCATTTCCATCCCCCACAGTTCTTTCAGACAGGAACAATTATGGGTCAGAGTTTTGACTATGGAATGGCAACCCCATCCCTCACTTGATGCCCTTTCTTTCCACTAGAGGTGGGCTCTACAAGTTCCCTCTCCCTATTGCAGGGTGTTTCATCTAAGGTCCCTCCCTTTGAGTTCTGAGAGTCTCCTCACCTCCCAGGTCTCTGGTACATTCTGGGGAGTCCCCTCAACCTCCTACCTCCTGAGGTGGCCTGTTTCCATTTTTTTTCTCCTGGCACTTAGGGTTTCACTCCTTTTTCCCCCCAGCCAATACCAGATCATGTTCCCTCTTCTCCCCCACCCCATTCCCTTTTCCACCCAGGTCCCTCCCTCCCTCCTGCCTTGTGATTGCTTTTTTCTCCCTCCCAAGTGGGACTGAGGCGTCCTTACTTAGGCACTTCAGCTTGTTGACCTTTTTGAGTTCTGTGGACTGTATCTTGGTATTCTGTACTTTTTTTTGTTGTTGTTGCTAATATCCACTTATTAGTGAGTACATACCACACATGTCCTTTTGCGTCTGAGTTACCTCACTTGGGATGATATTTTCTAATTTCATCTGTTTGCCTGCAAAACTCAGGATGTCTTTATTCTTAATAACTGAGAAGTATTCCATTGTGTAAATGAACCACATTTTCTGTATCCATCCCTCTGTCTTGGGACATCTGGGTTGCTTCCAGCTTTTGGCTGTCATAAACAAGGCCGCTATGAACATAATGGAACATGTGTCCCTGTGGCATGGTGGGCGTCTTTTGGTATATTCTCAAGAGTGGTATAGCTGGGTCTTCAGGTAGATATATTTCCAATTTTCTGAGGAACCTCCAGATTGATTTCCATAGTGGTTGTACCAGTTTGCAATCTCATTTATTGGTCCCATTTATTTGGTGTTCTGTAGGCTTCTTGTACCTTTACGGCCATTTCTTTCTTTAGGTTGTGGAAGTTTTCCTCTATGATTTTGTTGAAGATGTTTTCAGGTCCTTTGAGCTGGGAATCTTTGTTCTCCTCTATTCCAATTATTCTTAGATTTTGATCTTTTCTTTGTGTCCTGAATTTCCTGGATGTTTTGGGTTAGGAAATTTTATGTTTTGGATTTTTTTGACAGTAATGTCAATCTCTTCTACACCAGAGATTCTCTCTTCTATCTCTTGTATTCTGTTGGTGATGCTTACATCTGTAATTCCTGACCTTGTTGCTAGGTTTTTTTATTTCCAGGTTTGCTTCCATCTGTACTTTTTTTTTTTATTGTTTCTACTTTCACTTCTAGGTCTTGGACCACTTTATTCAATTCCCTCACCTGTTTGATTGCATTTACTTGTATTTCTTTAAGGGATTCATTTGTTTCCTCTTTAAGGTCTTCTACCTGTTTACCTGTATTTTCCTGTATTTCTTTCAGTGAGTTATTTATATCCTTCTTAAAGGACTCTATTATCTTAATGAGATAGGATTTTAGGTCAGCTTCCTGATTTTCAGGTGTGTTGGTGTATTCAGAGCTTGCTGTGGTGGGAGAACTGGGTTCTTCTGGTGATGCCTATGTATGTTTGCTTCTGTCACTTATGGTGCTGGGCTTGCCTCTCACCATCTGGTTATCCCTGATGTTTGCTGGTCTGGGTGACTCTGGAATCTGCTTCTTTTGTTCCTGGGTTGCTTCAGGTCTCCTGGTAGGCATGAGGCCGTGGCTACAACAGACCACCTGTGGGGCCTTCCAACTAGGGGCTCTTCACAGGGGCAAAGAAGTTGCTGATCTGTTGCCCTGGCTGCAGTAAATCTCCTGGGAAGCCTTCAGACTATTGGATCTTCAGAGGAGCTTTCAGTCTGTTGGGTCAGTTGCCCCAACTGCCACAGAGCCCCTGGGAGGTCTTCAAACTGTAGTGTCTGTTGCCCAGTTGACCTGTATACAGAGGAACTCCTGGGATGCTTTCAAGATGTGGTGTCTTCAGGGGAGCAGACAAGCTGCCGACCAGTTGCTCAGTTGCCCTGTGTGTAGCGGATCTCCTGGGGTGCCTTCAGGCTGTGGAATCAGTTGCCTTGTGTGTAGCAGATTTCCTGGGATGCTAGTTGCTCTGTGTGCAGCAGATCTCCTGGGATGCCTCAGGCTGTAGTGCCAGTTGCCTAACTGCTTTGAGTGAAGTGGATCTGTGGGATGCCTCAGGATATGGTGTTTGCAGGGGATCAGAGTAGTAATAGTTTGTCCCAGCAAAAAGGACTAGTTAGAAGGGGAGTCGTCTCTTGGGATGCCTCAGGATATGTTGTCTTCAGGGGAGCAGACTAGCTAGCAATCTGTCCTAGCAGAAAGGACTGGCCAGAAGGGAGTTTGAATTTCTTTGTTGGACCATTCTTAGATTTTGTTCCTGAATATACAAAATTTGAGTGAGGATTATTTAAGACCTACTGTGCAAGTATTTACATAACACACACACACACACACACACACACACACACACACACACACAGTAGGCACCAGTAAAATAGAGTAGCTAGGAGGAGTCTGTACTAGGATGTTGTGTACCAGCTGTGTATAGAGGAGCCTTAACTAGGTGCTGGCTCTTAGAAGGCCCACAGCAAGGCAACAGATGACAGGGTTCCATACAGTCAAGAAACATGTCATTGGCAGCTGGTACAGTCATGTTAATCATCAGTGTCCCTCCTAGGGTTGCTTATACTCCGTGTAGGTGTCCTGGGATCACCTGAGGATGCTTTCCTGGATTCTTGTCTTCTCTACTTTGGTTTTTCTGGCACGGGGTAAGTTCCCCATCCCCCCAATCCCCCCCCCCCCGCCACTCTGGGCCAAATACACGCTCTTCCCTGCATGTAAGAAGAGCTTTGTGGAGTCTATAGACCTGGGGCCAACTCTTTGTCCTACCCCAAGGAATAGTTTTAAACAAGTGGTTAAATTATTTAAATTAAATTCTTTAAATCTTAAGTTCTTTATCAAGATTGATAAAAGGTTGCTTTCCTCTTAAATTTGAAGATTAAGTGAGGTAACAGATGACGGACTTAGCACTTGGCAGTAAGAACCAATCAGTGGGAGCAATGATTATATCTGTATTAATGTTATGCCAGTTAGCATTTATACAAACTTATATTTGTGCTTGTCAACAAAACAAGGTTCCTTTGGAGCAATAATGTCAGTGACATTCCTCATAGTCCTTCAAGTAGGAGCATGGGTTTGACAATACCCTAGCACTGAGCAGGAAATAGCCTGATTAATGAAAGGTCATTTTAACGATTTCTTATTGCATTAGATATACAAAATGCACACAGATGAGAACATTGTTCTTTTGAGGTGCCTGAATATATTTCCCAGTTATTTTTGCCAATTGTATGTTTATATATGTCATATAATTGTTCAATATGCCTAATAACCTACCTATAGCAATGAACTATCATCCTGAGGGATTAACTGAAGACAGTATTAGAGAAAGCCATGCCACCATCTGTCAGAGAGGGTTTCCTGGTCAACCCAGAGGGGCTTTTGGGGGGAGGCTTGGGGACTTAGGGAGGGAGACAGGTAGAGGAGGGAACAGCTATTTCTGGCTAGAGCTCTTTTATTCCCACTATGATCAAAGGGTTTTGGAATTCTTTGAAGACAGATGAAAACAGGAACATTCTTTTTGCAGGTGTTTCCTCCTGGGAAAAACCCCAAACTAATCAGGTGTCAGAAGGGCTACAGCAACTACTTGGCAACATCTCCCAGCTCTTTGAGAAAGGTATACTGGGCTGTGATGGTGAGGAGATTTAGGGTTCTGCTGGGGTTTCTTATGTGGCCAGAAATGCATTGCAAGGTTGCACAGCCAACAAGGACAGGTTGAATGACAATGAAGTGTAGAGGGACTCTGGAGAGCAGCTCAGTTGCTTTTTGTTACGATCTTTGGATATAGGGGAATGATATCAAAATGGGAGAAACACTTATATAGGGTAGAGAGCCAATCTCTGAGTTTAGCAGGTCAAAGAGTGAAGGGCAAATGAAGACCCTGCCTGGTGAGATCCCTAGGCTGAGGAGGAGGTATGACCCCTTAAGGAGAGTAGAAGTCATAGAGGAAATTGTCAATGAGTGCAACATCAGGCTAGAGGGCTGGGTGGGGACAAGTGGGTGGCATTGGCATACTTCCTAACGGAGATGCACTTATGATGGGGATTCCTGAGCTGAGAGAGCAAAACATCCAGACTCCCTGGTCAATTCAGCTGCATTGGGGGTGAGAGCCTGCAAGATGTACACATGAGTAGAAAGGTATGGCCAGCTGCTGATACCTCTCTTGGGGCATTTTCACCAGCACGGGTCAGACAACATGTGTAGCTCAGGTAGCAAATGTAAGATACACTAATTGACATGCCATGCTCTCCCCACAGATGTCTTCATAATGGTTTCTCGTGAAGAATGGGGGGCAGAAGCAATTGGCTGCAGCTCCAAGCTGAGCAGGCCAGTGGATGTCCTTGTCATACACCATATCCCTGGACTAGAGTGCCACAACAAAAATGTCTGTAGCCAGAAGCTTCGGGAACTACAGGCCTATCATATCCGCAACAGCTGGTGTGATGTGGCCTACAAGTACGTACCTGGGCCAGTCATGTACCCAGAGCTATTCTGTTAAGGTTCTTGTAGTCTTTTCACCTGTTTTCCTTGCCTTCTTGGTTGTGGTTCTATAGGTTTCTAAATGAATACAGTATTCAAAGTCTTCATAAATTTCTGTGAGGTTCCTGCCTCTGAGATACAGAATGAAAATCAAGACATAACTGCTTCTTTAAATGCCTCTGGGAAATCTTGGTTTACCTGACACATCATGGTTTACAGAATTCTTCATTATACCTAAGTGCCTCCACCATCCACAAGTCTGAGTAGGGTAGAACAAGAGTCACTCTGTCCCCAAGGTAAGGAGGTTGTTTGATTTCCTCAGTGTCACACAGAGGTACAGTCATCTATTCTAAACTAGCTCAACCAGTCTCCATCCGAGGTATTCTCACCACACTACAGCTATGGACTCTGATCTCATTGGGGCAATCATCCCACCTATCATGCCAATAGCTGACTCCTATCTGACTTTGGCCAGTTGTCAACAGTCTGGAGCTTGGTAATGGCTTCTGGTCTCAAGTGTCCACAGCATCTCTGCTTTCCTACACCATACTCTCTCTAAGGCGTCTATAGTTTAGGGGAGTTAAGGATCCATGGAGGACAGGAATTAGTGGTTAACTTCATCAGTCCAGGCCTTCTGAAGGGTGTTTCTAAAGTGTACATACATAGTTCTTCAGCAGGACATGGTGGGTGAGCAGCAGTCATGATCAGTGCTGGGTGTCCTTTCTCAAGCTAGTTCAGGAGCATAGACTATTGGTATATTTTTCTCCCTGTTCCATCTCTGTGGCTTCTGGGATCACTCCTCAAACATATTACCTGCCACTATGTCTGTGTCTCACATGGTGTGTTCATATAGGATGTTACCTAGCAGGAAGAAAACAAATGAGTAGCCTGTGTGGAGATCATGTGGGCAGTATGCCTTCAGTGGGAGGTAGGAGAGCCATTTTTAAGAATGTATGGAATCCATAGAGTCAAATGTTGTGTGGCTAGATCAACTGTAGTTTCTGCAGATGAACAAGGTCCCCTCTTCCTTCTCAGTTTTAGGATGATTTATATATGGGTATAGGGAGTATGAGATGTGTGTGTGTGGGTCCTTTTCAAAGTTAAGGATGAGAATACATAACTTTGTCTTTCTATTGTCTCAGAGAATTCCATGCCGATACTTTTTGTGAAGATGCCCTGAGCTCTTCTCCCTTCTGAGCCTAAGTAGGTGGTTTTCTTTCTCAGGAATGTGTGTTGGTGTCAGTCAGTAACTTGTGTTTCCATGCCCACAGTTTCCTGGTTGGGGATGATGGCAGAGTGTATGAAGGTGTTGGTTGGAATGTCCAAGGCACTCATGACAAGGGCTACAACAACATCTCCTTAGGTGTTGCCTTCTTTGGCACCCAGGAAGGTAATGGCACCTCAGTTGACAAGAGATCTCTGCTGCTCCACCTTGATGCCTTGCTGCCCTCTCAGTTTCTCCTGGCATGGTTTTTCCTCCCTTGGTTTCTAGAATACACAGTGTGATGCTCTTTCTTCTTCCTTCTGCTCTGGCTTCCTTTTATGTCTCTGCCACATTTCTTTTCTTCCCATTAATTAATTTATTCACATCCCAATTGCAGTCCTTCCTCCTCCCAGCCCCTCCTCCCAAGGTCCTTCTCCCCCTCCCCTCCCATTTACCTCTGAGAAGGGGGAGGTTCCCTTGGGGAACCAACTCATCCTGGCACCTTAAGTCACTGCAGGACTGGGTACATTCTCTGTCACTGAGGCCAGAGAGGACAGCTCAGTTAGGGGAGCAGGATCCATAGGCAGGTAACAGAGTCAGGGATAGCCACTCCTGTTGCCGGGGACCCTCATGAAGACCAAGCTGCACCTCTATTACATATGTTCTACCACATTTCTTCCTCAAACTCCCAGGCTTCACTGGGTGAGTCCCTCCTGCTCTTTGCACTGGGCTTCTAGGTTCTTGCTCTGTTCTTCTTCAGGTAGATCTGTGCTTTGTGTTAAATCTCTGTGTTAGTGGCCGTTGCACCTTTTCTCCAGGACTGACAGGTCTGTGGCTGTAGGCTAGATAACCCTCTGTCTGTTTCTTACTCCTAGATTTTCTATCCTTAAAAAAAAACATATTAATGCCTCTGTATTAGGTATTTTTCTTGTTTCTGTAACTAAATACCAGTGAAACCAACTTAAGGAAAGAAAGAAGGGTTTATTTTAGCTCAGTTTAAGGGGATGACTCATCACAATAGGGGAGATATCATATCAGGGGCTCAAAGTGGCTGGTGGCATTGCATCCACTGTTAGAAACAGGAGGAAGACACTGGGGCTCACCCATTCTCTCCTATGTTTAGTTCAGGATTCCATTCATGGAATGGTGCTGTCTAGAGTTAGGGTGGGCCATTCAGGAAGTATGTTCATAGGTTTGTCTCCTAGATCTGCTCAAGTTGACAGTTAATTGTATTAATTAATTTTTTCATATCCCCTCCCCCATCTCCTTCCAAATTTCCCCACTTCATGTTCTCTCTCTCCCCACTCTCTCTCCAAAAAGAAAGAACAGAAAAAAATCCAAGCAAAACAAAATGAAACTAAAAACTCAAAGTGGAGTGTGACCCATGGAATTTGTTTTGTGTTTTGTTCTGGGACATCCCAGGCTCTAATGACAGTCTTTCATTTTCTTCTAAGTCTGTTGATTCCAACCTCCTGCCCCCTGAATCCTAACATACAGTCCTAGCAGCATGCCTGTGAGTTTGTTAGCTGACTCTGTAGTTTCTCATTTCCTACTCAGTACTTTGGGATAGTCCAGGTAGAGCCCATTATTTCTATTACTACAGTGTGTGACCCAAGTTTCAGAGAAGCAGATAAGCCAAAGTGACACACGGTGGAGATGGAGTCAGAACATGAGCCTGTACCTTCCATTTCCAATAGGTGGGTGGTTCCCACTGAGTACTGGGTCCAGGATGCCTGTTCAATTTATTGATTTATTTGTCGGTTTGTGATTTGAAGCATGTGCTTTTTAGATCCCATGTTGTTCTTCATGAACAAGGGGCTTGCTAATAGTACCTGAGTCAGAGCTTTGTGCTGAGATAAATGATGGGAAGCAGTGGTGTAAGCAGTGGGGGCTTTAAGGTAGTGTAGCTACTTTAAAGGTCTCTTGTGGATGGAGGGTATGGACACGTGAAGTCTTGTCACATCTTTGGCGAGGGCTTTAACCTGAGCCACCCAGAGCCCAGCTATAGCAGGTCCGTGATGCTCACCTCTCTGACCTGTCCCCGTGGTTTTCTCTAGCAGCTGTGTAGGTTTTTCAGAGCACCCCGGTTTCTTCCTACTGTTCTCTGACACTGGGATACCTATAAACCACTCTCTTCCAGGCCGTAGTCCCAGCTCCGTTGCTCTGTCAGCCATGAAGGGCCTGATTTCTCATGCCATAAAGAAGGGCCACTTGTCATCCAAGTACATCCAGCCACTTCTTGGGAAAAGTGAAGACTGCCTGGTTCCTCCACAGAAGGGGAAACAGAGGAAAGGTGAGACCCAGGAGTGACCCTTTAGGTTTTCTTACATCCTTCCCAGGAGCCATGTGGTCACCTAGCTTTCTGAAATACTGATGCTGGCAAGCCTTGAGAGGAGCCACCTCTTTCTGCACTGGTGTTATGGGAACAATCTTTCTGCAGTCACTCCACACTTGCTTCCTCAGCAAAAGTTGTATCTAAGGAACAAAGCACAAAAACCATTGAGTCCTAGAGCTTCAGTGCAGAGAGGAGAGAAAGATAAGGAACAAATTGAAGAGATAAAAGACTCAGTGTGTTATGCGGTCAAAATTGCTAGGGAAGAAAATAGGCATAGAAGAGGGCCAAGCACATTACTTACTGCACAGTTCTTTTTCACAGCTGCACATTTATAAATACAGAAAACAACAGAAACTTGACGTTGTCACTATGACATTAAAGGAGGGACTAAAAAATCAGACAACAAGTTAGATGCTGTCTTGGGTTAACAAGCAGTGACAGCATTGCAACCGAGGAATTATTAGAGTCGGTTGTTTGTTTTTGTGTATGAGAGTTTTGCCCACACACATATATGAGTGTACCATGTTTGAACATGGTGTCCATGGAAGTCAGAGGATGGCATCAGATCCCCCTGGAACCGGAATTACAGATGATTGTGAGCTGTCATGTGAACACTAGAAGTCAAACCCAGGCTCTCTGCAAGAGCAACAAGTACTCTTAGTCACTGAGCCATTCCTCCAGCCCAAACCCAAACCAAACTTCTTTCTTTGTTTCTTTGTTTCCTTCCTTCCTTCCTTCTTCCTTCCTCCCCTCCCTCCCTCTCTCCCTCCTTCCCTCTCTTCTTTCTTTCTCTTTTTACCTTCCTCCCCCTCTCTTTGAACCAATGAGCTTTTTGGGGTTAATTACAGGAGCATGGGCAAGGGGTTGCTTATGAGAGAGCTCATCACCAAATGCCCACCCCAGTCTGGGTGGCCGTTTTCAAATGTGGAGCTTATTGAACAATTTGTAGGTAGTTAAACAAGTTGGAGCATGTCTCAGCTAGTCTCAGCATTCCTCAACACACACACACACACACACACACACACACACACACACACACACACACTCACAGGACAGGAGAGGCCTAGTAAACCTGGTCAGTGTGTCAGGGACTTCCTGAAGCTTTTGAGAGAAAACCAGTATGAACTATTGGCCTTTTCTTGGGCTTAATAAAGTTTGAAGAAACTTGTCCTCATTGTCATGAGCCATGAATCAGTTTGACCATGTCCTTGAGATTTCTGTCATCTCTCCATATTTAGGATTGCTTTATACAAGCAGAATCTTATGACTTTTAAATGTCTATCAAACAGGCTTCCATAATAAAGCTTCTATGTTTGCTGCTTGGATTAGTATATTCCAGAGTATCACAGTCAGGATTGGGAAGAGGTTTGAGGGTGGTTGGGAGCAAGAAGAGGATTACAGCAGCCTTCAGTAGTCATGTGGTTGGCATGGAGTGGTAAAATGAATCCTTCTAAGATGAATCCTCAATGTTTTGTTGTTTTTGTTGTTTTATCCTACCATAGCATGTCCCCACATAGTTCCACGGTCTGTTTGGGGGGCAAGAGACTCCCACTGCTCCAAGATGACTCTCCCTGCAAAATATGTCATCATCATTCACACTGGTGGGAGAACGTGCAGTCAGCCCGATGAGTGCCGCCTGCTGCTCCGAGATCTCCAGTCCTTCTTCATGGACAGACTAAACGCGTGTGACATTGGGTATAAGTAAGTCATCCCCAAACAGGGTCTTTTCTCCTTCAGTGGGAGAATCAGACTCTTTCAACAGGGGGCAAAGGCAGATATTTTTAATGGATTAGTGACCATATGAGAGACCTTTAGGTACTCACTATTTGGTTTCTTACCCAATCCAGGATGCTCTTATTTAGGAGACAGATAAGGGGTAGTCATAGCCCTAAGAATATCCTTAAAATATGTACCTATTAAAGGCAATTTATGGACATTATAGATACCAAGGCTTCTAAAGAGATATTTAGAGGAAGCTACAGTGTGAGACTGTGGAACCTGTAGAGGAAATTAACCCAAGTCCCCTGCCTCTCTTTATATTGTGACTCATGAGATGTCCTCTGGTTGGAATGTTCCTTCTGGTGTTATTGTGGGAGTCCTTTGCATCTAAGACTCTGAACACTCAGAGGGAGAGTCTTTTCTACACAGAGAGACTGGATAAATCTTTGATAATTTCATAGCGCCAAGTTCTGTGATTCCATAATTAAGAATGTGTCCCCTAAAGGGAGGACATTTTCCCTCTCCCCAGATTCCTTCCCTTATCCTTTCTCTGTGTCTGTCTGTCTGTCTGTCTGTGCTCATACTTTCCTTTTCTCCTCCTACCTTCTTCCTTCCCTTCCTTCCTTCATTTTCACATAATATGATCTAAATGAATATCAAAATTCTATGATTGGGTTTTGTCGGTTAACTATGATTGGGTTTTGTTGGTTAAGAACACTTACATAGGGGGCTGGAGACATGGCTCTGTGATTAAGAATACCGATTGCTGTCCCAGAGGTCCTGAGTTCAATTCCCAGAAACTACATGTTGGCTCACAATCATCTGTAATGGGATGAGATGCACTCTTCTGGTGTGCCTGAAGACAGCTACAGTGTACTCATATAAATAAATCTTAAAAAAATAATACTTGCATTAAAAGACAGTAACTAAAAGACAGTAACAAGACTGTAACATAGAAAACAAAATGTTTCACCAAACAGTCAAAAACACTGGAGGATGTATCCAGAGCTTAAGCTACAACACAGAAACATCTCAGCTCATTTCCCATTATAAAACAAACTAAATTTAAAGCCTAAGGACAAGCCACTGCTAACTCATATGGTGTGTTTGTATGTGTTACTAGAAAGATCCACTATCTGGGGACATTCACCATCTGGGATTAGCTTCTGTAGCTGTGTTTTAGTCTTGTCTGTTCCCACCAGGCACTTGTGTGCAGGCTGCATGCCTCAGATGCATTTGTTACTTGGTACATTCTTCTAAGATGACTGATCCTCTTTGTGAAGTCCTTTGGAGATGGGAGAAAATATTACCTCTAATTGTGTATCAGGATTTACCAAATGATTAGAAAGTCTTGCCATTCAGGGTAAACTGATGCTGTTCTCCCAAATTGCAATGGAGATATGTGTCGGGGTCCAGTCTTGACACAGGATCAGAGTTCTCAACTGGAAGCAGGGGTATCTGGAAGGCGCATAATAAATATACACAGACTACTATTTGGGTACAAGCTGACAGGCAAGTTTTTCAAGGCTTAAAGTTTCTCTTCTCCCTCGTTCTCTGCTCTGTTTCTCTCTCATTTGCTCACAGTTTGAGGCTGCACACACTCTGCATTCTCCTGCGCACTCTGCTTTTCTCCTGTGTGCTTTTCTTTTCTTGCACTCTCACACACATACACACCTCTGTGTGTTCCCCTTTCACTCACACACACTATTCACACACATCTCACACACACACACCACATGCACTCTCCTTTCACTCACACACACCTCACATTCTCTCTTCACTCACTCTTCACATGTTCTTCTCATACTCACCTGCATTCTTCTTGCCCCAGTCTTTTATTGACACTCCAAAAGCAGATAAAAAAGACATTGTATAATCATTGCCAAATCAAATTCAAAAGAATAACCACGTCCCACAAAAAATCAAGAATTGCAATTGTTTCCCAATGTTTCAAGTTTCCCTATTCCTAGGTCTGTAGCCAAAATAATAATAATTGCAAACTTATCATTATTTAAACTTTAATTTTAACTTATTATACTTCTGAGCTCAGAGCCCCGACATCAACTACTATATTTTCCTGTGAAGATCTAATGATAAATGACATGGGCAAAGCTGCTAGGCAGTGGCCAGAAAGAATCAAGTTAACCCTTAACTCAGAAATTCTGCTAGCTTTCTGCTTCTGCACATTGTACATAATGACTCTCCTAAGAGTCCCAGTGTTTTGACTTAGTTTTACTAATATAAGATTTTACATATTCTAAACCACTCTCAAATGTTGTGCAAAACTTATTTCATAACTTTAATAGTTTTTTCTTTCTTTCTCGGGGTCCGAATGTTGGCTCTAATTCATTTTCTAATAATTTTGTCAAACTTTTTTTTGCAAATCAAGCATTAATCTAGAACTACCATTGTGCAATTATTACATTGTTTCCAAGATGAGAACACACAGCATGCGCCTAGGTCATTAGGACTATGCAGTGCTGTGCCCCATACCTCAATTTTTAATTGTTTAAGAATCATTACATCAGGGAACATCTGGTTTCACAGAATTTACCAGAGCAGAAGGAGAAAGAAGAAAGTCAGATGTAATAGAATAATTATGCACATCAAGGCCAACTGAAAAGCAGTTATGCACAAATGAAATCCATACAGCCATTGTCCAGGGCTAAGGTTAGGAGAAATGGGAACAACTGTTGTTACAAAGAGCTTCCACAGGCTACTGAGGTGTCTCCATCCAGGCCTACTGCAGGCAGTCCCTTATTTCAGATGGTGGGTCCCCTGGAAGGATGTGTCTCATGCTTTTCAGGGTCCCAGACACCATCCTTTTCTACAAGGAGCTGCCGTGGGCTTCTGAGATGTCTCCATCCTGGCCTATTGCAGGCGGTCCCTGTCATTGTATGCTGTCCCTAGCAGATATAAATATGAAATACGAATTTAGAAATCAACTGAGGATAAAGGCTTTCCTTTCCTACTCAGGCTCTAGTTACTGTTTTCTATCATGTGTCCTATTGCCATTCTTGAAAGGATCTGAGGAGACACTTTCATACATTACAGCATCAGACTGTGCTCCAGGCCAGGAAGCACAGGTGGCTCTTACCCTCCTGGTGTTCAGACTTCAGTGAGGGAGAAAAAGCACTTACAACACTAGTCTCAACAAGATGAATTAAGTGTTATTATGAAGAATGCATGAAAGACAAGCAGGAAGGCAGGAAAAAGAGTGAAGGACTCATTCCTCAGAGGAGAAACTCGTTAGCTGGGACCCTAGGAGGGAGTGGGAACAAATCAGAGGAGGAAGCAGCAAGAGTGCTTCAAATACAGGTGAAGGCCTGAATTTCAGGGTGAGAATAGTGTCTTTGATGATCTGAGAGATTATGATCACATAAATGCCAACATTGGGTGTGGTGAGAGGTGAGGCTGGGAGGCAAAGAGCCATGTCCTGAAGAATGATGTATCTTCAACTGGGAGTTTAGATTCCGCACAAAGGACTAAGAGCAAGATTCTACATGATTTGTATTTGAAAAAGGCATCTTGGATGATGCTTTAGGAACAGAATGGTGAGGGTAATAAGAGTTTAAAATTTGTGGCAATCCAGACAAGGCAAGATTATAGAGCTAAGAGGGTACAGATGTCACAGGGAGAAGTGGAGGCATTTAAGAGTTCATGAAAGCGAGTGGCTAGTGACTATGGTATAAGGCTATGTCAGAGAGGTGGCTGAGAGACCCTGGTGACAAGCCTTGGCTGGCAAGTGAATGAAGTGTGTGGGCTGAGGCCCAGGTTTGGAGTCAGTGGATGGTGGTTTTCTCTCCAATGCTACCCCAGAGAAGGTGGGAGGTGGCTCCAAATGTGAGTTGTGCACTTTCATGGATGGTGAAGAAGCCAAGGAAATGGATAGGTTCGTTCTGAGTGAGTATGTAGAGTGAGAAGGAAGAGGTGAAAGGGAGTACCCCAAGGAGGACAGACTTGAGGAAGCTGAGACACAGAGATGGATCTGACAGATAAGATGGTGAGTGAACCATTACACCATGGAATTCAAGTGAAGAGGATGACTGGAGAAGGAAGAGGGGTTGGCAGGTTCAACTTTATGGGAAATGATGGTTAGACATTTGGGAAATCAGGGAGTCAGTTGGTAAGTCATTTATGTTCTAACAGCAGTTACTGTGGCAGTTTACTCCTGCAGAGATCAGCAAATGTTTCAAGTCTGGGTTCCTCCAGATGTTTTCACTAGCATACCACTAGCCCTGTTCCTTCAGATATCTTCACTAGCATTCCACTCACAATGACTCTCTCTTACTGGTTCTGAACCTTGGTGCTCAGTTGAATAAAGAAGAAATGAGTGAACTGATGAAAGAAGGCAAGTGTCAGTCCCCGAGTGTCTCTTTCATGCTGCTCTCCATGTCTCCGGTGCCTCTCCAGCTTCCTCGTGGGCCAGGATGGTGGTGTTTATGAAGGCGTGGGCTGGAATCACCAAGGCTCCAAAACTGATGGCTACAATGACATTGCTTTGAGTATCACCTTCATGGGCATCTTCACAGGTAAGTGGGAGCTTTGGGTAGTAGTGATCCTTTTGTGATGTTTGAAGAGAGTCTGATTTAGGCTGAAAACACATCAGGCTCAGACATTGTTTAAAGCATCATATGCTGAAGCTTTGTATTTACATTTATCTAAGATGAGTGTGGTTGAAAGTGACCTTCAGGTCCCAGAGAGTAGGCACTCTATGGTTACTTTTATCACATACAGGCAAATCTTAGTTTCTCTCTGTCTTCCCTTTCTCTTTTTATTTTTTTTAAGTTTTTAAAAAAGATTTATGTATTTTATGTAAGTATGTTGCAGCTGTCTTCAGACGTCCCAGAAGAGGGCATCAGATCTCATTACAGATGGTTGTGAGCCACCATGTGGTTGCTGGGATTTGAATTCAGGACCTTGGGAAGAGCAGTTGGTGCTCTTAACTGCTGAGCCATCTCACTCGCCCCGTCTACCTCCTGTTAAACTTCTTCTTCTCTCCCTCTCTCCCTGTCTCCCTTTCTCTCTCTCTTCCTCCTTCTCCCCCTCCCCCCCCTTCTTTCTGCTACAATGAATGGGTGAAGCAAAGGAAAATGTCTTTGTGAGTAATTTCAGTTGCCCTTTGTAGCCTATACTATTTTGGTTCTCATGGTAACAATTCTAGGTCACTAGCCTTATATACCAAAGCAGGGATTTAGGCATTTGTCTTAACTGCACTGAAAGTATTCATTTACTCAGAGCTTCTGACTAGAGCTACTGTGTTGTTGTTTTGAGTCTCTGGAAAGGTCAGGTACTGTTATTCCTGCACATTTCTGGTTAGTCTGAAGATGAACCCTAGATGGAGGCTAAGGGCAGGTGAGGAGAGGCTGAACATCAGCTTTGTTGGGAAAGCCTATGAAGCTTGCTGCTGCTGACATTTTGGGTGAGATAACTCATTGTCACAGATCTATACTTTGATGTTTGGTTGGTATGGCCATTGCCATCTCCCTACTCGACAATAAAAGTGTTCTTTCTTCTCCCTCTTTTGTCAACCAAGTATAACTCTAGGCATTGTCAAATGGTCCTTAGCGTACTAAAATATTCCCAATAGAGAACTATCAGGACAAACTTTCACTGTAGGAAAACATTTAGAGTTATTCAGAACTGTATCTATATTTCCAGGAATTTAGAATTAGGAAGACTTTGGGACTGAGACATGTAAAATCTTGATCTGCTGTTCTGCCTGTCTATAGAGTGGCTTCCAAAAACCAAATATGCTATTTTAGTTGTAAGTTGGGTGGGTTTTAGAACATGTTCTGCCCTGCTCTAGGCACCCTGGGATCTTACAATAAGTGGTTTGACTGTGTTTTGCAGGTTCCCCACCCAATGCAGTTGCACTGAAGGCAGCCCAGGACTTGATCCAGTGTGCTGTGGTCAAGGGGTACCTGACCCCCAACTACCTGCTAATGGGGCACAGTGATGTGTCCAACACTCTGTCCCCTGGGCAGGCATTGTACAACATTATCAAGACGTGGCCCCACTTCAAGCACTGAGGGAGGCCCTAGCCCTATCTGAGGATGCTTTTCCTCCTGTTGGGTGTCTGTCTTTACCTCTTCACCTCTCTTGTTTCAAAAACTTTACCTTGTTCATTTTCCTGGTTGGGATGACCTTGTCCTCTCTCGACATCTACCAGTGTCCCCCAAGTTTACACTTACAGTCTCTTGAGTCTGAGTCAAGTCTCTACTCTCCCAGGTTCAGCCAGGTGAGGTAATGGACTTGTTCTTGTCATACCTCCTTCCCTAATTGTCTACCCCTCTGCCTGGTACCTATAGTCTGCTGGTAGTTTCCAGTGCTCATCCATGACCCAGAGAGAGTGCCTTCACCTCCTCTGCTCATATTTCCACTTGTGCATATGTGAATGCTCCCTTGCAAGCATGTAGGTCCTCTTCTGGATTGTGAGATTTTCCCAGGACAGCAGCAGAATTTTCTTTACCACTAGGTAGCCTGTGTCAGCTCCTGATCTGTGTTTAACTGTAACTAGATAAACTAGATATTATAGATGTATGTTGGAGAAATGGAGGATCAAGTTAAAGACCCAGTCCTTTTCCAAAGGTTTCCATCACTCCTCTGTGGAAGCCTTGCTGTCCAGTGTCCCATCCTGCCATTATTCTCAGCACTGGTACTTCATTGTTGGAGGCTTGTAGATAGCTGTGGGGACTTGTCCATAACAGGTGCTGTATCTCTGAAGTCCTGTGCCATTGTATCCATGAAGCACATTGGAGTGCCAGGACCACATGCTCCTCCAAGGGCAAGGCAGACTGCCAACACTTGCTGCCCAGTACCGTGGCCTGCCTTTGCCTAGATGGGTCCTGCTGGGCTCTGAAACTCTCCCTACCTTCATCATTTATTGTAAGCACATTAAGCCTTATATTTCTATGTTTTGTTCTGAAAAATGGAAGGGAGAGTAAGAGGAAAAAAGGAGAGATGAATAAAAGGAATATAATGTAGAGATTGTCTTGTTAAAATTTTGATAAAATAAAGTTTTATCTTGTTTTATATGCTTTTGTTCCTCTTATTTTAGTAAATGCAAATATAAGAACTCTCTTTCTCTGCCTTCCCCCGTCCTGTTAATTTTTTTGGGGGGAGGCCTAGGGGCTGAACTTCACACAGGCTACACACTGAACTACGTTCTTTGACTTGAAGCTCTCATACTTTAGAGCTAAAGTTTTTTCTTTTCAAAGCAATCAGTGGCCTTCATTTCTTTGTTTTTTTGTTATTAGATCATTTGTATAAAGAGTGGAGGGGTTCTCTCTATTCCTCAGTGGCAGAGAACCATGGTCAAGTTTGGGGTTTCTTCTTGTCTCCTTCAATAGGAGGACCTGGCTCCAGGCTAGAGCCTCCCAAATACTCTTTCTCCAAGGGGTCCAGCCAACCACAGATCCTCCATGTTGGATATTGAGGACAGTCTCATGTGTTTCAATCTCTCCTCTGCTCTGTTTAAGGAGGTAAGTAACCAAAAGGAGATACTGAGCTTTTGCAAAGATGAGATAGAGCTGTGCAGATGAAGTGCTGCTGTTCTTGGGGAAGCAAGAGGCAAGATTCCCATTGTTTCCCGCCTTTCTGTAAGTAGAACTAGTCTTCTTTCCTCTCTTCTACACAGTCTTCATTTCTCTAAGCCCTTCCCTGATCTACATGAAAAGTAATTATAGGACTAAATTGTTGACATGTTTCATGATTTCATGCTATTTAAAAATTATTCCTTCATATGCCATCTGAGTAAAACATGTCAGTGATTGTTAGAGGGCGGCAACTTTGGAGTTATTTTCCAGGCCCTGTAGACGGATTCCCTCCTCTCTTTATCTTAGCCTTTCCCTGAACATCTGCCACTAGGGATCACAGAATTATGCATCTCATAGTTTGTGGGATTGACTGCATCGCCCTGTGTGATGTGTTAGAATCAGTGCCTGACGTGTTGTAAGCCCTCAACTCTTGCCATGTTATTTTTGTCTTTGCTAGTAGCATGGCCACTCCTATTTGGCTCTGGCAGGCTCTGCTTCTTGGATAGCACCATTTCCCTGTGTGAGTTTCTTGTTTTATGTGTTAGTGGCTCAACTAGTGGCAGCCATATGAGGTGTTGAAGAAGAGAACAGGGCTTGGTCACACAAGAGAACAGATGGAAGACACCCACGATGACAGGTGGAATGAGGGCTGGCTGAGTATATTTTTGTGGACATTAGTGTTAACGGATTGATAAAGATTTAAATATGCTATAGTTAGCAATTTCTAATATCAACATAGACTTAGGTTGAAGATGATAGGTTTGTTTCAGTTCATGCTAAAGAGGGCAAACCGACTGTGGTAGTTCAAATACGCTTGGCCCAGGGAGTGGTACTATTTGGAGGAGTGACCTTGTTGGAGGAAGTGTGTCATTGTGGGTAAAGACCCTTCTAACCACATGGGAGTCAACCTTCTCTTAGCTGCCTTTGGAAGAAGAGGTAGAACTCTCAGTTCCTGCAGCACCATGCCTGCCTAGATATAGCCATTCCAGTCATAATGATAATGGACTGAACCTCTGAATGTGTAAGCCAGCCCCAATTGAATGTTGTCCTTTATAAGAGTTGCTGTGGTTGTGGTGTCTGTTTACAGCAGTAAACCCTAACTAAGACACCAACCTATTAGTCAAGGTCACATGTGAGTCAGACACTGCAGATAACACTTAAATCTTTAAGTAAGCCTCTACTTTACATCTTTGGTAAGACATCCTCTTTTATAGCATAGTACAGTAAATTATCCCAAAGCAACAACAGACATCTTCTACTGGTTCCCATTTACTTCCATCACTTATGACTGGATCAGTAAGCATCTCTCTGTTCTCCAGTCACCCTATGTGCTTCTGAGTGTTATTTTCATCTACCATCCACTGAGTAATGCTCTTATTTCTTCATTTCCAAAGAACAGAGCTTCAAGTAGTCTATTTATATCTTGTTTGATTGGGTAGTTGACACCAGTAGCAGTGTATAGCAAGATGATCAAGGCCTGGAAAGAGCAAGTGTAGACAACTTGTGTTTATGAGACTATGAATAAAAATCAGTTTGTGGTGGGCAGAATCCTTATGATCATGTGAGTAAACTCATTCCACTTTCCTCAGCTCCATGGATTTAATTTAAAGGAGTTCCTATAAATACTTGTCATGTGGCAGAAATCAACACATAGCCAAAACATACTTTTCCTTATCAAATAATGTGTCTATCAGTGTTGCTGAGTGAACAGCCTGACAGTAACACAGGCTACTGACATATTCCCAATCAACATCATTACCAGAGAGACTCTGCCACCACATGTGAACAGCAATTACCATAGATTCCTGTCACCATAGGCAGTGCCATGATTTGTCTTCCTTCTAACAGATACCCAACATCTATGTACAGATCCAACATATATGTACAATCTTTATGCAATGCTTCTACCAGACTCTTACCCACTGTACCTTTGATGGCCTTATTTTCTACAGTGATGTTCCAATAAGCATGGTTCCCTGTAGAGGAGCACATTTGATGGGAAAGAAGCATGGAGAAGGTTGATAGCTCTGTGAAAAATGAAAATCCATCTCTTCCCCAATGTAAAGACATAAGTCACATGGGGTATGAGGTAGAGAGAGACAGAGACAAAGACACAGAGACAGACAGAGAGGCTCATTGGTGAGGTCTAATTGTATCACTTGATGTTTGTCAGAACTGAACACATGAAGAATGTAGTCCATGGAAAGAAAAAAATACTCAATGTACTATATAAATGCTCATGAAGAACATAATTGAATTGACAGGATAAAATAAATAAGGGAATCTGTGGTTTGAAAATTGTCCTTTATTATTGTTTATTTTTATTTATCTATTTAGGGATTATAAGAAATAGTCTTATCCCAATATCTCTAACTTTTAAAAACACCAGAAAAACGTCTGGTGTTTTTAAAAGACTAGGCACAAACCCTCATATCAAGACTGGACAAAAAAAAAAAAACAGTAGGAATTTCTCTTTCTATGATTTGTCCATTGCTGAGAGTGGGGTGTTGAAGCCTCCCACTGTTATTGTGGGGTGTAATGTGTGCTTTGAGCTTTAGTAAAGCTTCTGTTATGAATGTGGGTGCCCTTGCATTTGGAGCATAGATGTTTAGAATTGAGAGTTCATCTTGGTAGATTTTTCCTTTGTTAAATATGAAGTGTCCCGCCTTATCATTTTTGACAACTTTTGGTTGAAAGTCAATTTTATCTGAATGGCCACTCCAGCTTGTTTCTTGGGATCATTTGCTTGGAAAATTGTTTTCCAACCTTTGACTCTGAGGTAGTGACTATTTTTGTCACTGAGGCATGTTTCTTGTATGCAGCAAAATGCTGGGTTTTGTTTACATTATCCAGTCTGTTACTCTATGTCTTTTTATTGGGGAATTGATTCCATTGATGTCAAGAGATATTAAGGAAAAGAGATTGTTAATTCCTGTTATTTTCATGCTAAAGGTGGAATTCTGTTTGTGTGGCTATATTATTTTGGGTTTGTTGAAAGATTACTTTATTGCTTTTTCTAGGGTGTAGTTTCCCTCCTTGTGTTGGTATTTTCCACCCATTATCCTTTGTAGAGTAGGGTTTGTAGACTGATATTGTGTAAATTTGGTTTTGTCATAGAATGTCTTGTTTTTTTTTTTATGGTAATTAAGAGTTTCACTGGTTATAGTAGCCTGGGCTGACATTTATGATCTCTTAGGGTCTGTATGACATCTGCCCAGGATCTTATAGCTTTCATAATGTCTGGTGAGAAGTTTGGTGTAATTCTGATAGGTCTGCCTTTATATGTTACTTGACCTTTTTCCCTTACTGCTTTTAATAGTCTTTCTTTGTTTAGTGCATTTAGTGTTTTGATTATTATGTGACAGGAGGAATTTCTGTTCTGGTCCAGTCTGTTTGGAATTCTGTCGGCTTCTTGTATGTTCATGCAAGAACATGTATGTTAATGTTTTTCTTTAGGTTAGGAAAGTTTTCTTCTACAATTTTGCTGAAGATATTTACTGGCCCTTTAAGTTGTAAATCTTTGCTCTCTCCTATACCTATAATCCTTAGGTTTGGTCTTCTCATTGTGTCCTGGATTTCCTGCATGTTTTGGGTTACAAGGTTTTTGCATTTTTTTGACTGTTGGGTGAATGTTTTCTATGGTATCTTCAGCACCTGACATTCTTTCTTCTATCTCTTGTATTCTGTTGTTGATGCTTGCATATTTGACTCCTGATTTCTGATTTCTTTCCAAGGTTTTCTATCTCCAGAGTTGTCTCCCTCAGTGATTTCTTTATTGTTTCTACTTCCATTTTTAGAACCTGGATGGTTTTGTTCAATTCCTTTGCTTGTTTGTTTATGTTTTCCTGTAATTCTTTAAGGTTTTTTTTGTGTTTCCTCTTTAAGGGCCTCTACCTGTTGACCCATGTTCTCCTGAGTTTCTTTAAGGGATTTTTGTGTTTCCTCTTTAAGGGCTTTTACCCATGTTCTCCTGTATTTCTTTAAGGGAGTTATTTATGTCCCTTTTGAAGTCCTCTATCAGCATCATGAGATGTGATTTTAAATCCAGCTCTTGCTTTTCCGGTGTGTTGGGGAATCCGGGACTTGCTGTGGTGGGAAAACTGGGCTCTGATGTTGCCGAGTAGGCTTGGTTTCTGTTGGTAATGTTCTTGCGTTTGCCTTTTGTCATCTGGTTATCTGTGGTGTTAGCTGGTCTTGCTGTCTCTGACTGTGGCTTATCTATCCTGTAAGCCTGTGTATCTGTTCTCCTGGGATTCCCATTCCCTTTCTGCACACAGGTATGTAAGCACTCCTGGGAGACGAGCTCTCCTGTGATGGTGTTTGTGCATGTAGCTCTGTGGCCTGGGATCAGCTCTGTGCTCTCAGGCCTCTCCATAGTCCTGGGAGGTTAGCTATCTACCTGTGCCACCTGTATATGGCACATAGTGTCAGAGGATGGTCCCCAGCAAGAGACAGAAGCCAAAAGGCTCCTGCCTGAGGGTTCTAGACAGGTTCCTCTGAGCAGCAGTGGTGTTCTTACCTGTGCTCCCAGGTCTCTCTGCACTCCTGCAGAGGGACCTGAGGCAGAAGCGGGTGGAAGGAGCAGAAGGGGAGTGGTATTCAGGAGGGCAGGGGTTTTGGTGGTTTCTGGATAGTGAGTCCTGCCAGGCCCCAGCAGCAGCTCTGGGACTCCAGTTGTAGGAGGGTGTTTTTACCAACTGCCCTGAGTGCAGCGGGTTCTCTAGGATGTATCAGGAGACAGTGTCTTCACTGTGGCAGACCTGGTAAGATTCTGCCCCAGCAGAAAGGACAGGTGGCAGAAGGGGCAAAAGGCCAAGCAGTTTTTATTACTATTGCTCTGTAGTACACATTTAGTTCAGGGATGGTGATACCTCCAGAAGTTCTTTTACTATACTCAAGTAGTTTAGCTATCCTGGGTTTTTTGTTTTTCTATGTGAAATTGAGAATTGCTCTTCAAGGTCTTTAAGCAATTGGGCTGGAATTCTGATTTGGTTTGCATTTGTTATGTAGATTGTTTTTGGTAAGATGGTCATTTTCACTACATTAATTGTACTGATCATTAATTGTATTGATGGAGATCTTTCCATCGTTTGATATCTTCTTCAGTTTCTTTCTTCAGAGACTTGAAATTCTTATCATAGAGGTCTTTCACCTGTTTGGTTAGAGTTACACCAAGATATATTATATTATTTGTGGTTATTGCAAGGGTCTTGCTCCGTTACTTCTTTCTCAGCCTGTTTATTGTTTGTATAAAGAAGGGCTACTGGTTTATTTGAGTTAATTTTGTATCTAGCCACTTTGGTGAAGGCTGTAGGGCTTCTCTGGTAGAATTTTTGTGGTTGCTTATTTATACTATCATCTCATTTTTAAGTAGCAATGCTTTGACTTTTTCTTTTCCAGTTTGTATCCCCTTGGTCTTTTTTAGTTGTCTTATTGCTCTAGCTAGAACTTCAAGTACTATATTATAGATGTATGGAGATATGGAGAGAGTGGGCATACTGATTTTAGTGGAGTTGCCTTGAGTTGCTCTCAATTTAATATGATGCTGGCCATTGGCTTGCTATATGTTGTCTTTATTGTGCTTAGGTATATGTCTTGTATCCCTGATCTCTCCAATACTTTCATCATGAAGGGGTGTTAGATTTTGTCAAAGGCATTTTCATCAAGTAATGAGATTATCATGTGTTTTTTTCTTTCAGTTTGTTTAAATGTTGGATTACATAGGTGGAGTTTTGTTTATATAACCATCTCTACATCCCTGGGATGCAGCCTAATTAATCATAGTGGATGATGTTTTTGATGTGTTCTTAGATTTATTTTGTGAATATTTTATTTGATACTTTTGCATCAACATTTATAAGGGAAATTGGTCTGAAATTCTTTTTCTTTTTTGATTGTGTGGTTTAAGTATCAGGGTGAGTGTGGCCTCATTGAATGAGTTTGGCAATGGTACTTTTGTTTCTGTTTTATGGAATATTAGCTCTTCTTTGAAAGTTTGGTAGAATTCTATGCTAAAATCCTCTGCCCCTAGTCTTTCTTTTGGGTGGGAGACTTATGACTGCTTCTATTTTTTAGGGGTTTTAGATCCTTTTAAATAGTTTACTTGTTAATTTAAGTTTGGTATGTGGTATCTTGCGGGGGGGAGCTGGATCTAGTTGGTTGATATTGTTGTTCTTGGTATTGGGTTACAAACCCCTTCAGCTCCTTCAGGGTTTTGAAGTAAGAAATAATGATTCCTTCAATTTCCTCAGTGTCCATTGTTATGTCTGCCTTTTCATTTCAGATTTTGTTAACTCGGATACTCTCTCTACCTTTTGCCTTAGAATTTGACTCTCTTGTTTTTTTATTAGATATATTCTTTATTTACATTTCAAATGATATTACCTTTCCTGGATCCCCCCTCCCTGAAAGTTCCATAAGCCCTCTTCCTCCCATTCCCCAATCAACTCCATCCTGCTTCCCTGTTCTGGTATTTCCCTATACTGCTGCATTGAGCCTTTCCAGGACCAGGGGCCTCGCCTTCCTTCTTCTTGGGCATCACTTGATAAGGGAATTGTTTCTTGGGTATTCCAAGTTTTGGGGCTAATATCTGCTTATCAGTAAGTGCATACCATGTGTGTTCTTTTGTGATTGGGTCACCTCACTCAGGATGATATTCTCCAGGTTCACCCACTTGATTAAGAATTTCATGAATTCATTGTTTTTAATAGCTGAGTAGAATTCCATAGTATAAATATACCACATTTTCTGTATCTATTCTTCTGTTGAGGGACATCTGGGTTCTTTCCAGATTCTGGCTATTATAAATAGGACTGCTATGAACATAGTGGAGCATGTGTCCTTATTACATGCTGGAGAATCCTCTGGTTATATGCTCGGGAGTGGTATAACGGGATCCTCCGGTAGTATCATGCCCAGTTTTCTGAGGAATGGTCAGACTGATTTCCAGAGTGGTTGTACCAGCTTGCAATCCCACCAGCAGTGGAGGAGTGTTCCCCTTTCTCCACATCCTTGCCAGCACCTGTTTTCTCCTGAGTTTTTGATCTTACCCATTCTGACTGGTGTGAGGTAAAATCTCAGGGTTGTTTTGATTTGCATTTCCCTGATAACTAAGGATGTTGAACATTTCTTTATGTACTTCTCAGCCATTTGATATTCCTCAGGTGAAAATTCTTTGTTTAGCTCTGTACTCCATTTTTTAATAGGGTTATTTGGCTCTCTGGAGTCTAACTTCTAGAGTTCTTTGTATATATTGGATATTAGCCCTGTGTTGGATGTATGGTTGGTAAAGATCTTTTCCCAATTTGTTGGTTGCTATTTTGTCCTGTCGACAGTGTCCTTTGCCTTACAGAAACTTTGTAATTTTATGAGGTCTCACTTGTCAATTCTTGATCTTAGAGCATAAGCCATTGGTGTTCTGTTCAGGAAATTTTCCCCTGTGCCCATGTGCTCAAGGCTCTTCCCCAGTTTCTTTTCTATTAGTTTCAGTGTGTCTGGTTTTATGTTGAGGTCCTTGATCCACTTGGACTTGAGGTTAGTACAAGGAGATATGAATGGATCAATTTGCATTCTTCTGCATGCTGACCTTCAGTTGAACCAGCACCGTTTGTTGAAAAGGCTATCTTTTTTTTCCCACTGGATGGTTGTAGCCCTCTGTCAAAGATCAAGTGACCATAGGTGTGTGGGTTCATTTCTGGGTCTTCAACTCTGTTCCATTGATCTACATGCCTGTCACTGTACCAATACCATGCAGTTTTTAACACTATCGCTCTGTAGTACTGCTTGATACTGATTCCCCCAGAAGTTCTTTTACTGATGAGAATAGTTTTAGCTATCCTGGGTTTTTTGTTATTCCAGACGAATTTGAGAATTGCTCTTTCAAACTCTATAAAGAATAGTGTTGGGATTTTGATGGGGATTGCATTGAATCTGTATATTGCTTTTTGCAAGATAGCCATTTTTACTATATTAATCCTGCCAATTCATGAGCATGGAAGATCTTTCCATCTTCTGAGGTTTTCTTCAATTTCTTTCTTCAGAGACTTGAATTTCTGGTCATACAGATCTTTCATTTGTTTGGTTAGAGTCACACCAAGATACTTTATTTTGTTTGTGGCTATTGTGAAGGGTGTCATTTCCCTAATTTCTTTCTCAGCCTCTTTATCCTTTGAGTATAGGAAGGCTACTGATTTGCTTGAGTTAATTTTATATCTGGTCACTTTGCTGAAGTTGTTTATCAGCTGTAGGAGTTCTCTGGTGGAGTTTTTTTTGAGTCGCTTAAGTATACTATCATATCATATGCAAATAGTGATAATTTGACTTTTTACTTTCCAATTTGTGTCCCTTTAACCTCCTTTTGTTGTCTAATTGCTCTATCTAGAACTTCAAGTACTATATTGAATAAATATGGAGAGAGAGGGTCCCTTGTCTAGTCCCTGATTTTAGTGGAATTGCTTCAAGTTTCTCTCCATTTAGTTTGATGTTGGCTACTGGTTTGCTGTATATTGCTTTTACTATATTTAGGTATGGGCCTTGAATTCCTGTTCTTTCTAAGACCTTTAACATGAAAGGATTCAGAATTTTGTCAAATGCTTTCTCAGCATCTAATGAGATGACCATGTGGTTTTTTTCTCTGAGTTTGTTTATGTAGTGGATTACATTGATAGATTTCTATATATTAAACCATCCCTGCATCCCTGGGATGAAGCCTACTTGATCATAGTGAATGATTGTTTTGATGTGTTCTTGGATTCGGTTGGCAAGAATTTTATTGAGTATTTTTGCTTCGCTATTCATAAGGGAAATTGGTCTGAGGTTCTCTTTCTTTGTTGGATCTTTGTGTGGTTTTGGCATCAGTGAAACTGTGGTTTCATAGAACGAGTTGGGTAGTGTTCTTTCTGTTTCTATTTTGTGGAATAGTTTGAAGAATATTGGTGTTAGGTCTTCTTTGAAGGTCTGATAGAATTCTGCAGTAAAACCATCTGGTCCTGTGCTTTTTTTGCTTGGGGGACTGTCATTGACTACTTCTATTTCTTTAGGGCTTATGGGACCATTTAGATGGTCTATCTGATCCTGATTTAACTTTGGTAGTTCGTATCTGTCTAGGAAATTGTCCATTTCCTCCAGATTTTCCAGTTGTGTTGAGTATAGGCTTTTGTAGTAGGATCTGATGATTTTTGAATTTCCTCAGTTTCTGTTGTTATTTCTCCCTTTTCATTTCTGATTTTGTTAATTTGGATACTATCTCTGTGCCCTCTGGTTAGTCTGGCCAAAGGTTTATCTATCTTGTTGATTTTCTCAAAGAACCAGCTCCTGGTTTTGTTGATTCTTTATGTAGTTCGTTGTGTTTCTACTTGGTTGATTTCAGTCCTGAGTTTGATGATTTCCTGCCTTCTCCTCCTTTTGGGTGTATTAGCTTCTTTCTGTTCTAAAGCTTTTAGGTGTACTGTTAAGCTGCTAGTGTATGCTCTCTCCAGCTTCTTTTTGTTGGCACCCAGAGCTGTGAGTTTTCCTCTTAACACTGCTTTCATTGTGTCCCATAAATGTGGGTAAGTTGTGCCTTCATTTTCATTAAATTCTAAAAAGGTTTTGATTTCTTTCCTTATTTCTTCCTTGACCAAGGTATCATTGAGTAGAGCATTGTTCAGCTTCCATGTGTATGTGGGCTTTCTGTTGTTCTTGTTTCCATTGAAGACCAACCTTACTCCATAGTGATCTCATATATCTGTCAAAGTTTGTTTTGTTACCAATAATATGGTCAGTTTTGGAGAAGCTACCATGAAGTGCTGAGAAGTAGGTATATTCTTTTGATTTAGGATGATATGTTCTATAGATATCTATTAAACACATTTGTTCAAAAACTTCTGTTAGTTTCACTGTGTCTCTGTTCAGTTTGTTTTTCCCTGATCTGTCCATTGAGGAGAGTGGGGTGTTGAAATCACTCACAATTATTGTGTGGGGTGTGATGTGTGCTTTAAGTTTTAGTAAAGTTTCTTTTATGAATGAGGGTGCCCTTGCATTTGGAGCATAGATGTTCAGAATTGAGAGTTCTTTTCTGGTAGATTTTTCCTTTAATGAATATAAAGTGTCCTTCTGTGTCTTTTTTGATGACTTTTGGTTGAACGTCTATTTTATTGGATATTAGAATGGCTACTTCAGTTTGTTATCTGGGACCATTTGCTTGGAAAACTTTTTTCCAGCCTTTTACTCTGAGGTAGTGTGTGTCTTTGACACTGAGATGTGCTTCCTGTATACAGCAAAATGTTGGGTCTTGTTTACGTATCCAGTCTGTTAGACTATGTCTTTTGATTGGGGAATTGAGTCAATTGTTGCTAAGAGATATCAAGGAAAAGTGATTGTTGCTTACTGCTATTTTTCATGTAATTTTTATGTTTGTGTGGTTATCTTCTTTTGGGTTTGTTGAAAGAAGATTAATTTCTTGTTTTTTCTAGTGTGTAGTTTCCCTCCTTTTGTTGGTGTTTTCCATTCATTGTCCTTTGAAGGGCTGGGTTTGTGGAAAGATACTGTGTAAATTTATTTTTGTCATGAAATTCCTTGGTTTCTCCATCTATGGTAATTGAGAGATTTGCTGGATATAGCAATCCGGGTTGGCATTTGTGTTCTCTTAGCGTCTGTATGACATCTGCCCAGGCTCTTCTGGTTCTCGTAGTCTCTGAAAAGTCCAGCATAATTCTGATAGGTCTACCTTTATATGTTACTTGACCTTTTTCCATTACTGTTTTTAATATTCTTTCTTTGTTTAGTACATTTGGTGTTTTAATTATTATGTGACTGGAGGAATTTCTTTTCTGGTCAAATCTATTTGGAGTTCTGTAGACTTCCTGTATGTTCATGGGCATCTCTTTCTTTAGGTTAGGGAAGTTTTTTTCTATAATTTTGTTTAAGACATTTACTGGCTCTTAAGTTGGAAATCTTCACTTTCTTCTATACCTAAAATCCTTAGGTTTGGTCTTCTCATTTTGTCTTGGATTTCCTGGATGTTTTGGGTCAGGAGCTTTTTGCATTTTTCATTTTCTTCGACTGTTGTATCAGTGCTTTCTATATTATCTTCTGCATCTGAGATTCTCTCTTCTATCTCTTGTATTCTGTTGTTGATGCTTGGACCCGTGACTCCTGACTTCTTTCCTAGGTTTTCTATGTCCCGAATTGTTTCCCTTTGTGATTTCTTTATTGTTTCTACCTCTGTCTTTAGATCCTGGGTGGCTTTGTTCAATTCCTTCTCCTGTTTTTTTGTGTTTTCCCTTAGTTCTTCAAGGGCTTCTCACTGTTTACTTGTGTTCTCCTGTATTTCTTTAAGGGAGTTATTTATGTCCTTCTTGAAACCCTCCATTAGCATCATGAGCTGTGATTTTAAATCCAGTTCTTGCTTTTCTGGTGTTGGGGTATCCAGGACTTGCTGTTGTTGAACTTGGTTCCGATGGAGCCATGTTGCCTTGGTTTCTGTTGGTGACGTTCTTGTGTTTGCTGTTTGCCATTTGGTTATCTCTGGTGTTAACTGGTGTTGCTGTCTCTGACTGTGGTTTCTCTGTGCTCCTGGGAGACCCGTTCTCTCTGCATACACTGATATGTAAGTACTTCTGCGAGATCCGCTCTCTTAAAGATGTATTTGGGTATGTAGCTCTGTGGCCCTGATCAACTCTGGGTGTAGGCGGTAATTGGAAGACTCCTGTCCCAGGCTGTTCCTAGGCTCTTGTTTCCTCAGGGTTTCAGGCTGTTTCCTCTGAGCAGCTAGGGTTGTCCTACTGTACTACCATTCCTCTCTGCATTCCTGAGTGGTTAGCTACCTCCATGTGTCACTTGGAGAAGGTATGCTGTGGCAGAGGACGGTCCCAAACCAGAGACTGAACCTGGAAGTCTCCTGCCAGAGGATTCTTGAAGGGATCCTCGGCACTGCAACGCAGGTCTCACCTGTGCTGGCTGTCTCCTCTGTGCCACTGGGTAGGTAGCTGGCTTCTTGCCCATTTCTTCCTTTTTTATTAGATATTTTCTTTGTTTATATTTCTTTTTTATTAATTAATTAATTATTTAATTTTTTTAAAGATTTATTTATTTATTTTATGTATGTGAGTATACTGTTGCTGTCTTCTGACACACCAGAAGAGGGCATTGGATCCCATTACAGATGGTTGTGAGCCACCATGTGGTTGCTGGGAATTGAACTCAGGACCTTTGGAAGAACAGTCAGTGCTCTTAATTGCTTAATGGAGCCATCTCTCCAGCCCAATAATTTTTTACACTCCATATTTTATTCCTCCCCATCCCCGTCCACCCTCTGACTGTTCCATATCCCATACCTCCTCTGAACCCCCTGTCTCCACTTGGATGCCCCCACCCCCCACCCCACCTGACCTCTAAACTCCCTGGGACCTCCAGTCTCTTGAGGATTAGGTGCATCATCTCTGAATGAACACATACCAGGCAGTCCTCTACTGTATGTGTGTTGGGGACCTCATATCAGCTGGTGCATGCTGCCTGTGTAGTGGTTCAGTGTTTGAGAGACCTCAGGGGTCCTGATTAAATGAGACTGCTTGTCCTCCTACAGGATTGCCCTTCTCTTCAGCTTCTTTCAGCCTTCCCGAATTCAACAGCAGGGGTCTGCTGCTTCTGTCCATTGGTTGGGTGCAAATATCTGCATCTGACTCTTTCAGCTGCTCATTGGATCTTCTGGAGTGCTGCCATGCTAGGTCCCTTTTTGTGAGCTCTCCATAGCATCAGTAATAGTGTCTGGACTTGGGACCTCCCCTTGAGCTGGATCCCACTTTGGGCCTGTCGCTGGACCTTCTTTTTTTCAGGATCCTTTCCATTTCCATCCCTGTAATTCTTTCAGAGAGGCACAATTATGGGTCAGAGTTGTGACTGTGTGATGGCCCCCCTCTCCCTCATTTGATGCCTTGTCTTCCTGCTGGAGGTGGGATCTATAAGTTCCCTCTCCCTACTGTGGGTCATTTCATCTAAGGTCCCTTCCTTTGAGTCCTGAGAGTCTCTCACCTCCCAGTTCTCTGGTACATTCTGGAGGGTACCCCCAACCTCCTATCTCCCGAGGTTACCTGTTTCCATTCTTTCTGCTGGTTCTCATGGCTTCAGTCCCTTTCCCTCACCCAATACCAGATCATGTTCCCCTCTCCCCCCACTACCCCCCATCCACTTTCCCTCTGTCTTAGTCAGGGATCTCTTTCTTAATCATGACCAAGAAGCAAGTTGGCGAGGAAAGGGTTTATTCAGCTTACACTTCTGCATTGCTGTTCATCACAAAAGGAAGTCAGGACTGGAAGTCAAGCAGGTCAGGAAACAGAAGCTGATGCAGAAGCCATGGAGGGATGTTACTTACTGGCTTACTTCCCCTGGCTTGCTCAGCCTGCTCTCTTATAGAACCCAAGTCTACCAGCCCAGGGATGCCACCACCCACAAGGGGCCCACACCCCTCGATCACTAATTGAGAAAATGCCCCATAGCTGGATCTCATGGAGGCACTTCCTCAACTGAAGCTCCTTTCTCTGTGATAACTCCAGCCTGTGTCAAGTTGACACACAAAACCAGCCAGTACACCCTCCCAGATCCCTCCCTCACTCCCCATTTGTGATTACTTTGCTCTCCCTCCTAAGTGGGACTGAGGTGTCCTCACTTGGGCACTTCAGCTTGTTGATGTTTTTGAGTTCTGTGTATTGTATCTTGAATACTCTGTACTTTTTAATATCCACTTATTAGTGAGAACATACTGTGCTTGCCCATTTAGGTTGGAGTTACCTCACTCAGGATGTTATTTTCTAGTTCCATCCATTTGCTTGCAAAACTCAGGATGTCCTTGTTCTTAATAGATGAGCAGCACTCCATTGTTTAAATGAACAACATTTTCTGTATCCATTCTTCTGTCATGGGACATCTGGGTTGTTTCCAGGTTCTGGCTATCACAAATAAGGCCGTTATGAACATAGTGGAACATGTGCCCCTGTGGCGTGGTGGGGTATCTTTTGGATATAGTCCCAAGATGGTATAGCTGGGTCTTCAGGAAAATCTATTTCCAATTTTCTGAGGAACTTCCAGATTGATTTCCAGAGTGGCTGTACCAGTTTGCAATCCTACCAGCAATGGAGGAGTGTTACTCTTCCTCCACATCCTCTCCAACATGCATTGTCACCTGTGGTTTTGATCTTAGCCATTCTGATTGGTGTAAGGTGGAATCTCAGGGTCGTTTTGATTTGCATTTCCCTGATGACTAAGGACTTTGAACGTTTCTTTAGGTGCTTCTTAGCCATTCTAGATTCCTCTGTTGTAAAATCTCAGTTTAGTTCTATACCCCATTTTTTGATTGGGTTGTTTGGTTTTTTGGTGGTTAGTTTCTTGAGTTCTTTATATATTTTGGATATTAGCCCTCTATTGAATGTGTGGTTAGTGAGATTTTTTTCCCAATCTGTAGGTTGCTGATTTGTCTTACTGACTATGTCCTTTGCCTTACAGAAGCTTTCCAGTTTCATGAGGTCCCATTTACCAATTCTTGATCTTAGAGCTTGAGCCATTGGAGTTCTGTTTAAAAAATTTCCCCATGTGCCCATGAATTCAAGTCTCTTTCCCACTTTCTCTTCTATTAGATCCAGTATATCTGGTTTAATGCTGACGTCCTTTATCCACTTGGACTTGAGCTTTGTGCAAGGTGCCAAATATGGGTTTATTTTCATTTTTTCTACAGACTGTCAGTTAGACCAGCACCATTTATTGAGGATTCTTTCTTTTTTCCATTGTATATTTTTGGCTTCTTTGTCAAAGATCAAGTGTGCATAAGTGTGTGGTTTTATTTTTGGGTCTTTAATTCTATTCCATTGTTCTGTACCAATACCATGCAGGTTTTTTTTTGGTAGTTTTTTATATTATTTTTTTAATGAAAAAGGAAGTAAAAACATTTTATGATAATAAAGATTTACATGGAAATGTTTCTGATAAAATTGAAGAAGCATTTAGAAAAACACATTAAGATTGACAATTTTCATGGAAAATTGAGTAAAATGGTAGACACAAAAAACATTACTAAATTAATTGAAAAAGGAAGTAGAAACATTTTAAGATAGAACTGAAGATTTACATGGAAAATATTTCTAATAAAATTCTAGAAAAATATAAAGTAACATTAAAATTGAAGATTATCATGGAAAATTACAGATAAAATGGTAGGCATAAAAATATTTCTAAGTTGAGTGACTGGGAAGTTGGGACAGCCAGGTTCTGAGACAGACAGGCATAATATCGCTTGGGTCTCGGGCGGCTTGTGTGTATGCGGCTCCCAAGTGCGGGGCTGATCTGCAGTAACCAGCGCGCCAGCTCTGCTGTGGGACTTCTGCCTGGCAGAGGGACCCCGCACTGGGCGGGAGCCTACCAGCTTTCCTTCCGCGACCTCTGTTCCCGCAGACTGCGCTGAAGAGACAGGTACCCCAAGTTCTCTATCCCCAATATAACATCACTTGGGACACGGCCTGTTGGGGCTTCCGTCTGTGCCCGAGAACGGGTCAGCGCTGTGGTCGTCTGGGTGCCAGATCGGCAGGCCATCGCGTCTGCAGGGTGAGCGGTGTCACGGAGAGTGTGCAGATTGCACTCCGCCATCTTTGCTCCAGTGACTAGGAAGTTGGGACAGCCAGGTTCTGAGACAGACAGGCTTAATATCGCTTGGGTCTCGGGCGGCTTGTGTGTGTGCAGCTCCCAAGTGCTGGGCAGATCTGCAGTAACCAGTGTGCTAGCTCTGCTGTGGGACTTCTGCCTGGCAGAGGGACGCCCCCTCCCCCCCAGGAGAGATCACTCACCCCTGCACAGGGCAGGAGCCTACCAGCCTCCCTTTGGCGACCTCTGCTCCAGGAATCCACTAGGCTGAGCCTTTGGATGTGCAAGGCCTCCCCAATATAACATCACTTGGGGCAAGGCACATTAGGGCTCCAAAGTCACTCAGGAGCAGGCAGGCCCCAGAAAACGGTGCCAGGGGAATCCTGGCAATCCAGGGGGGGGGCAGAAATAGCTTTGCAGGCTCACAGGAGGTCCAACCAACAGCCAGTGGCAGCAGGACCAACTAACATCAGAGGTATCCAGATGGCAAAAGGCAAACGTAGGAATGTCACTAACAGAAATCAAAGTAATGTGGGACCATCCGAACCCAACTCTCCAACAGCAGCAAATCCTGGATACCCCACCACACCCGAAAGACAAGATCTGGATTTAAAATCACTTCTCATCATGCTATTAGAGGATCACAAGAAGGACACAAATAAATCTCATAAAGAGTTACAGGAGACCATGAATCAACGGTTAGAAGCCCTTACAAAGGAAACACAAAAATCGCTTAGAGAAATGCAGGAGAACATGGATCAAAAGATGGAGGCGCACAAGGAGACAACACAAAAATCGCTTAACGAGATGAATCAACGGGTAGATGCACTCACAAAGGAATCACAAAATTGGCATAAAGAAATGCAGAAGAATATGGGTCAACAGACGGATGCCCATAAGGAGGCAACACAAAAATTGCTTAAAGAAATGAATCAACGGTTAGATGCCCTTACAAAGGAAACACGAGAACTGCTTAAAGAAATGCAGGAGACAATGGATCAACAGATGGATTCCCATGAGGAGGAAACACAAAAATCACTCAGAGAAATGCAGGAGAACGTGGGTCATCAGGAAGAAATCCTGAAAGAGGCAATGCAAAAATACCTTAAAGAAATACAGGAAAATACAAACAAACAAGTGAAGGATCTCAGCAAATCCATCCAGGAACTAAAAAAGGAAGTAGAAACAACTAAGAAATCACAAAGGGAGACAACTTTGGAGATAGAAAACCTTGGGAAGAAATCAGGAGTCATAGATGCAAACATAAACAATAGAATACAAGAGATGGAAGAAAGAATCTCAGGTGCTGAAGATTCCATAGAAAGCATCGACTCAACAGTCAAAGAAAATGCAAAATGCAAAAAACGTGTAACCCAAAACATCCAGGAAATCCAGGACACAATGAGAAGACCAAACCTAAGGATTATAGGTATAGATGAGAGTGAAGATTTGCAACTTAAAGGGCCAGTAAACATCTTCAACAAAATTATGGAGGAAAACTTCCCTAACTTAAAGAGAGAGATGCCGATGAACGTACAAGAAGCCTACAGAACTCCAAACAGACTGGACCAGAACAGAAATAACTCCCATCACATAATAATCAAAACACCGAATGTTCTAAACAAAGAAAGAATACTAAAAGCAGTAAGAGAAAAGGGCCAAGTGACATACAAAGGAAGACCTATCCGAATCACATCAGACTTCTCACCAGAGACTATGAAAGCCAGAAGATCCTGGGCAGATCTCATGCAGACACTAAGACAGCTCAAATGCCAGCCTAGACTACTATACCCAGCAAAACTCTCAATCACCATAGATGGAGAGACCAAGATATTCCATGATAAAACCAAATTTTCACAATATCTTTCCACAAATCCAGCCCTGCAACGGATAATAGGTGGAAACCTCCAATACAGGGAGAGAAACAACACCCTGGAAAAAATGAGATAATAACCTTCTTGAATCAAACCCAAAAGTAGATAACCACTCAAACATAAAGATAGCGTCAAGAATGGCAGATGGCAATAATCACTATGCCTTAATCTCTCTTAATATCAATGGTCTCAATTCCCCAATTAAAAGACATAGACTAGCAGACTGGATACGTAAACAGGACCCAGCATTTTGCTGCATGCAGGAAACGCACCTCAGTGTCAAAGACAAACACTACCTCAGAGTAAAAGGCTGGAAAACAATTTTACAAGCAAATGGCCCCAAGAAACGAGGTGGAGTAGCCATCCTAATATCAGATAAAATTGATTTTCAACCTAAAGTCATCAAAAAAGACACAGAAGGACACTACATACTGATCAAGGGAAAAATCCACCATCAAGAACTCTCAATTCTGAATATCTATGCTCCAAATTCAAGGGCACCCTCATTCGTAAAAGAAACTTTACTAAAACTCAAAGCACACATCGCACCGCACACAATAATAGTGGGTGACTTCAACACCCCGTTCTCTGAAATGGATCGTTCAGGAAAGCAGAAACTAAACAGGGACACAGTGAATCTAATTGAAGCCTTGGACCAAATGGAACTAACTGATATATATAGAACATTTCATCCTAGAGCTAAAGAATACACCTTCTTCTCAGCTCCTCATGGTACCTTCTCCAAAATTGACCATATAATTGGTCACAAATCAGACCTCAACAGATATAAGAAGATAGAAATAATCCCATGCCTCCTATCAGATCACTTGGAATAAGGGTGGTCTTCAATGGCAACAAAAACCAAAGAAAACCCACGTACACATGGAGGCTGAACAATGCTCTACTCAATGATAACTTGGTCAAGGTGGAAATAAAGAAAGAAATCAAAGACTTTTTGAAAGTTAATGAAAATGAAGGCACAACATACCCTAATTTATGGGACACAATGAAAGCAGTGCTAAGAGGAAAGTTCATAGCCCTGAGTGCCGCCAAAAAGAAACGGGAGACAGCATACACTAACAGCTTAATGGCACACCTGAAAGCCCTGGAACAAAAAGAAGCAAATACACCAAAGAGGAGTAGAAGGCAGGAAATCATCAAACTCAGGGCTGAAATCAATCAAGTAGAAACAAATAAAACCATACAAAGAATCAACAAAACGAGGAGTTGGTTCTTTGAGAAAATCAACAAGATAGATAAGCCCTTAGCCAGACTAACCAGAGAGCACAGAGATAGTATCCAAATTAATAAAATCAGAAACGAAAAGGGAGAGATAACAACAGAAACTGAGGAAATTCAAAAAATCATCAGATCCTACTACAAATACCTGTATTCAACACAACTAGAAAATCTCCAGGAAATGGACAATTTCCTTGACAGATACCAAGTACCAAAATTAAATCAGGATCAAATAGACCATCCAAACCGTCCTATAAGCCCTGAAGAAATAGAAGTTGTCATTGGAAGTCTTCCAACCAAAAAAAGCACAGGTCCAGATGGTTTTAGTGCCGAATTCTATCAGACCTTCAAAGAAGACCTAACACCAATACTCTTCAAACTGTTCCACAAAATAGAAACCGAAGGAACACTACCCAACTCGTTCTATGAAGCCACAATTACACTAATACCAAAAGCACACAAAGATCCGACAAAGAAAGAGAATCTCAGGCCAGTCTCTCTTATGAATATCGATGCAAAAATACTCAATAAAATTCTTGCCAACCGAATCCAAGAACACATCAAAACGATCATCCACCACGATCAAGTAGGCTTCATCCCAGGGATGCAGGGATGGTTCAATATAAGGAAATCCATCAATGTAATCCACTACATAAACAATCTCAAAGAAAAAAAAACCACATGGTCATCTCATTAGATGCTGAGAAAGCATTTGACAAAATTCAGCATCCTTTCATGCTAAAGGTCTTGGAAAGATCAGGAATTCAAGGCCCATATCTAAACATAGTAAAAGCAATTTACAGCAAACCGGTAGCCAGCATCAATCTAAATGGAGAGAAACTTGAAGCAATCCCACTAAAATCAGGGACTAGAAAGGCTGCCCTCTCTCTCCATATCTTTTTAATATAGTACTTGAAGTTCTAGCTAGAGCAATTAGACAACAAAAAGAGGTCAAAGGGATACAAATTGGAAAGGAAGAAGTCAAACTATCACTATTTGCAGACGATATGATAGTATACATAAGCGACCCAAAGAACTCCACCAGAGAACTCCTACAGCTGATAAACGACTTCAGCAAGGTGGCCAAATATAAAATCAACTCAAGCAAGTCAGAAGCCTTCCTATACTCAAAGGATAAGCAGGCTGAGAAAGAAGTAAGAGAAATAATACCCTTCACGATAGCCACAAACCATATTAAGTATCTTGGCGTGACTCTAACCAAACAATTGAAAGATCTGTATGACAAGAACTTCAAGTCTCTGAAGAAAGAAATTGAAGAAGACCTCAGAAGATGGAAAAATCTGCCATGCTCATGGATTGGCAGGATTAATATAGTAAAAATGAGCATCTTACCAAAAATAATACACAGATTCAATGCAATCCCCATCAAAATCCCAACTCAATTCTTCATAGAGTTAGAAAGAGCAATTCAAAAATTCATCTGGAATAACAGAAAACCCAGGATAGTTAAAACTATTCTCAAGAGTAAAAGAACCTCTGGGGGAATCAGTATCCCAGACCTCAAGTTGTACTACAGAGCAATAGTGTTAAAAACTGCATGGTATTGGTACAGTAACAGACATGTAGATGAATGGAACAGAATTGAAGACCCAGAAATGGATCCACACTCCTATGGTCACTTGATCTTTGACAAAGGAGCTAAAACCATCCAGTGGAAAAAAGATAGCCTTTTCAACAAATGGTGCTGGCTCAGCTGGAAGTCAACATGCAGAAGAATGCAAATTGACCCATCCTTATCTCCTTGCACTAAGCTCAATTCTAAGTGGATCAAAGATCTCCACATAAAACCAGACACACTGAAACTAATAGAAGGGAAACTAGGGAAAACCTTGAACATATGGGCACAGGGGAGAATTTCCTGAACAGAACTCCAATAGCTTATGCTCTAAGATCAAGAATAGACAAATGGGACCTCATTAAATTACAAAGTTTTTGCAAGGCAAAAGACACTGTCAAAAAGACAAAGCGGCAACCAACTAACTGGGAAATAATCTTTACCAACCCTACATCTGACAGAGGGCTAATATCCAATATATACAAAGAACTCAAGAAGTTAAACTCCAGAGAGGCAAGTAACCCTATTAAAAAATGGGGTACAGAGCTACACAAAGAGTTCTCACCTGAAGAATATCTAATGGCTGAGAAGCACCTAAAGAGATGTTCATCATCCTTAGTCATTAGGGAAATGCAAATCAAAACAACCCTGAGATTCCATCTCACACCAGTCAGGATGGCTAAGATCAAAAACACAGGAGACAGCAGTTGCTGGCGAGGATGTGGAGGAAGAGGAACACTCCTCCACTGCTGGTGGGATTGCAGGCTGGTACAACCACTCTGGAAAGCAGTCTGGCGGTTCCTCAGAAAACTGGGCATGACACTCCCAGAGGATCCGGCTATACCACTCCTGGGCCTATTCCCAGAGACTTTACCTGCATGCAATAAGGACACATGCTCCACTATGTTCATAGCAGCCTTATTTATAATAGCCAGAAGCTGGAAAGAAGCCAGATGTCCCTCAACGGAGGAATGGATTCAGAAGATGTGGTATATCTACACAATGGAATACTACTCTGCAATTAAAAACAATGAATTCACGAAATTCCTAGGCAAATGGTCAGATCTTGAAAATATCATCCTTAGTGAGGTAACCCAATCACAAAAGAACACACATGGTATGCAGTCACTGATAAGGGGATATTGACCCAGAATCTCGGAATACCCTAGACACAATCCGCATATCAATAGATTTCTAAAAAGATGGAAGGAGAGACCCCTGGTCCTGGAAAGACTGGATGTAGGGGAACGCCAGGACAGAGTAACGAGAGGGGGTTGAATGGAGAAAAGAGGAAGGGAAGGGGGCTTATGGGACTTTCGGGGAGGGAGGAAACGGGAAAGGGGAAGTGATTTGGAATGTAAATTAAAAAAATAAAATAAAATAAATTAACAAATATTTCTAAGTTGATTGAAAGTGGAATTATAAACATTTTCTGATAAAATTGAAGATCTACAAGGAAAGTATTTCTGATAAAATTCAAGAAATATCTATAAAAACTTGTTAAATCTGACTATTTCATGGAAAATTATACAGATATAATGGAAGGTATAAAAATGTTCTGATAAAATTGAAGATTTACATGGAAAATATTTCTGATAAAATTGAAGAAATATATAGAAAAAGGTTAAAATTGAAGATTATCATGGACAATTATACCAATAAAATGATAGGCATAAAAATTTTCCTAAATTGATTGAAAGTGGAATTATAAACATTTTCTGACAAAATTGAAGATTTACATGGAAAATATTTCTGACAAAATTGAAGATTTACATGGAAAATATTTCTGACAAAATTGAAGAACTGTATAGAAAAATGTTAAAATTAAAGATTATCATGGAAAGTAATACAGTTAAATTGGTAGACATAAAAAATTACTAAATTGAAAGAGGAATCACAAACATTTTCTGATAAAATTGAAGATTTACATGAAAAATATTTCTATTAGTCTATGTTTTTTTGTTGGGGAATTGAGTCCATTGATGTTATAAGATATTAGGGAATAGTGATTGTTGCTTCCTATTATTTTGATGTTCTTTTAATGTTTGTGTGGTTGCTTTCTTTTGGGTTTGTTGGAAAAAGATTACTTTCTTGCTTTTTCTAGGGTGTAGTTTCCCTCCTCATGTTGGCATTTTCCATCTATTATCCTTTCTACGGCTGAATTTGTGGAAAGATATTGTGTAAATTTGGTTTTATCATGGAATATCTTGTTTTCTCCATCTATGGTAATTGAGAGTTTTGCTGGGTATAGTAGTTTGGGCTGGCATTTGTGTTCTCTTAGGGTCTGTATGAGATCTGCCCATGATCTTCTGGCTTTCATCGTCTCAGGTGAGAAGTCTGATATAATTCTGATAGGCCTGCCTTTATAGGTTACTTGACCTTTTTCTCTTACTGCTTTTAATATTCTTTCTTTGTTTAGTGCATTTGGTGCTTTGATTATTATGTGCCTGGAGGACTTTCTGGTCTGGTCCAGTCTATTTGGGTTCTGTAGGCTTTTTGTATGTTCATGGACATCTCTTTCTTTAGGTTAGGGAAGTTTTCTTCTATAATTTTGTTGAAGATATTTAGTGGCCCTTTAAGTTGTAAATCTTCACTCTCTTCTATACCTATAATCCTTAGGTTTGGTCCTCTCATTGTGTCCTGGATTTCCTGGATGTTTTGGCTCAGGAGATTTTTGCATTTTGCATTTTCTCTAACTGTTGAGTCAATGTTTTCTATGGTATCTTCAGCCCCTGAGATTCTTTCTTCTATCTATCTCTTGTATTCTGTTGTTGATGCTTATATCTATGACTCTTGAATTCTATCCAAGATTTTCTATCTCCAGAGATGTCTCACTTTGTGCCTTCTTTATTGTTTCTACTTCCATTTTTAGATCCTGGATGGTTTTGTTCAGTTTCTTCACCTTTTTGTTTGTGTTCTCCTGTAATTCTTTAAGGGATTTTTGTGTTTCCTCTTTAAGGGTCTCTACCTGTTCACCCATGCTCTCCTGTTTTTCTTTCAGGGATTTTTGTGTTTCCTCTTTAAGGGTTTTTACCATTTGACCCATGTTTTCCTGTATTTCTTTAAGGGAGTTATTTATGTCCTTCTTGATGTCCTCTAACAGCATCGTGAGATGAGACTTTAAATCCAACTCTTGCTTTTCCTGTGTGTTGGGGTAT
The DNA here is from genome assembly GCA_036184795.1 of Tokudaia tokunoshimensis. NCBI lineage: Eukaryota > Metazoa > Chordata > Mammalia > Rodentia > Muridae > Tokudaia > Tokudaia tokunoshimensis. The sequence goes on along the minus strand of BTHU01000003.1, from coordinate 68,653,776 downwards.
CTGGGACTTGCTGTGGTAGGAGAACTGGGCTCTGATGTTGCCAAGTAGGCTTGGTTTCTGTTGGTAAGGTTCTTGCTCTTGTCTTTTGCCATCTGGTTATCTCTGGTGTTAGTTGGTCTTGTTGTCTCTGGCTGGAGCTTGTCCCTCCTATGGGCCGGTAAACTTGTGTCTGTACTCCTGGGAGACCAACTCTCTTCTGACAGGGTCTGTGCACAGAAGGCTGTGGAGCTGTCTGGTTCCCTGCTGCAGATGGCTGCTGGAAGGGAAGATTTCTGTCCCAGCTGCTCCACTGATCGTATGCCTTGTGCGCTCCTTGCTGTACCCCTCCAGAGAGAAGGTGGAGATCTCACCTCCGCACTCAGAAGTGAAATCGCTTCTGGGAGATCACTCTCTCCTGGTGGGTAAGCACAGAAGGCTATGGAGCTGTCTGGTTCCCTCCTGCAGATGGTGGCCAGAAGGGAAGACTCCTCCCTGCAGTTTTTTATTACTGTGCGCTGTAGTAAAGCTTGAGGTCAGGGATGGTGATTCCTCCTGAAGTTCTCTTATTGTTAAGAATTGTTTTCGCTATTCTGGGTTTTTTGCCTTTCCAGATGAATTTGAGAATTGCTCTTTCCATGTCTTTGAAGAGTTGTGTTGGGAATTTGATGGGGATTGCATTGAATCTATAGATTGCCTTTGGTAGGATGGCCATTTTTTACTATGTTAATTCTGCCAATCCATGAGCATGGAAGATCTCTCCATTTTCTCAGATCTTCAATTTCTTTCTTGAGAGGCTTGACATTATTATCATACAGGCCTTTCTCTTGTTTGGTTAGAGTTACCCCCAATAATTTTACATTATTTGTGGCTATTGTGAAAGGAGTTGTTTCCCCAATTTCTTTCTCAGCCTGTTTATCATTTGTATAAAGGAAAGCTACTGATTTATTTGAGTTAATTTTATATCTGGCCACTTTGCTGAAGTTGTTTATCAGCTGGAGAAGTTCTCTGGTAGTATTTTTGGGGTCACTTATGTATACTATCTAATCATCTGCAAATAGTGATACCTTTATTTCTTCTTTGCCAATTTGTATCCTCTTGATCTCTTTTTGTTGTCTTATTGTTCTAGCTAGCACTTTGAGTACTATATTGAATAGCTATGGGGAGAGTGGACATCCTTTTCTTGTCCCCGATTTCAGTGGGATTGCTTTAAGTATATCTCCATTTAATTTGATATTCGCTGTTGGTTTGTGGTAAATTGCTTTTATTATGTTTAGATATGAGCCTTGAATTCCTTATCTCTCTAATACTTTTAACATGAAGAGGTATTGTATTTTGTCAAATGTTTTTTCTGCATCTAAGGAGATGATCATGTGATTTTTTTTCTTTGGGTTTGTTTATATAGTGGATTCCATTAATGGATTTTTGCATATTGAACCAACCTTGCATCCCTGGGATGAAATCTACTTGATTGTGGTTAATGATCGTTTTGATGTGTTCTTGGATTGGGTTGGCAAGAATTTATTGTGTATTTTTGCATTGATATTCATAAACAAGATTGGTCTAAAGTTCTCTTATTTAGTAGGGTCCTTGTATGGTTTAGGTATCAGGGTAATTGTGGCTTCATAGAATGCATTAGGTAGTGTTATTTCTCTTTCTATTTTATGGAATAGTTTGAGAAAAATTGGTATCAGATCTTCTTTGAAGGTCTGGCAGAATTCTGCACTAAATCTATTTGCCCCTGGGCTTTTTTGTTTTTTTGATTTTTTTGTTTTTGTTTTTTTGTTTTTATTGGATATTTTCTTTATTTACATTTCAAATGTTATCCCCTTTCCTGGTTTACGCCTCTCCTGGAAACCCCCTATCCTATCCCCCTTCCCCTGCTTCTATGAGGGTGTTCCTCCACCTTCCCACCCACTCCCACTTCCCTGCCCTCAATTCCCCTACACTGGGACATCTATTGAGCCTTCATAGGACCAAGGACATCTCCTCCCATTGATGCCTGACAAGGCCATCCTCAATACATATACAGCTGGAGCCATGTGTACCCCTTGGTTGTTAACTTAGTCCCTGGGAGCTCTGGGGGGATCTGGTTGGTTGATATTGTTGTTCTTCCTATGAGGTTGTAACCCCCTTCAGCTTCTATAGTCCTTTCTCTAACTCCTCCAATGGGGACCCCAAACTCAGTTCAATGGTTGGCTGTGAGTATCTACCTCTGTATTTTTAAGACTCTGGTATGGCCTCTCAGGAGACAGCCATATCAGGCTCCTTTCAGCAAGCATTTCTTGTCATCCACAATAGTATTGGGGTTTGGTAACTGTATATGGGATGAATCACAGGTGATACAGTCTCTGGATGGCCTTTCTTTCAGTCCCTGTTCTACACTTTATCTCTATATTTGCTCCTGTGTGTATTTTGTTCCCCTTCTCAGAAGAACCAAGAGCATCTTCTGGGTATATGCCCAGGAGTGGTATGACTGGGTCCTCAGGTACTACTATGTCCAATTTTCTGAGGAGGTGCCATGTCCTGACCCGCAGGATGGTCCATGGGGGTCCCAGGGTCACCTGGGGAGAATGGGAGACAAGAGACATGGAAAAACCGTCAGCAAGACAGGAGTTCTGATCAAACTGCAAATTTTATTTTTCTCACACGGGGTTATAAAGGGTAGCAAGCAGGAAACAGAGAGGTGGAAATGGATGAGGCATTAGAAGACCATGTTCTAACTTGTTCTTGAAACTCAAAGGGACCTGGCAACAGCTGCAGAACATTGGGAGGGGGTAGACATTGTCTCAGGGGACTTGCTTTGACTTTTCTCAGGACCTAAGAAGGAAATTGGCCACAGCTGCAGGATATTGGCTAGCTAAAAATAAAGGTGTAGGTTGTGTCACTATGCAACCCAACTGCAGGAGAGCTATGTTTGTTCTGTAAGCATGTATCCTGTTTGGCTAAGGCTTGTAGCAGTAATTTTCCATTTAGCAAGTCTATGAGTCAAGGTAAGGGGCCATGAGTTGCAAAGAGAGTGGCTCCTGGCAGTGCCAAACTGATTTCAAGAGTGGTTGTACCAGCTTGCAATCCGACCAGCAATGGGAGAGAATTTCTCTTTCTCCACATCCTTATCAGCATAGGCTGTCATCTGATTTTTTGATTTTAGTCATTCTGACTGGTGCGAGGTGGAATCTCAGGGTTGTTTTGATTTGGATTTCCCTGATAACTAAGGATGTTGAGCATTTCTTTAGGTATTTCTTGGCCATTCGATACTTCTCAGTTGAAAATTCTTTGTTTAGTTCTGTACTCCATTTTTTAATAGTGTTATTTGATTCTCTGGAGTTCAACTTCTTGAGTTCTTTGTATATATTAGATATTAGCCCTCTATCGGATGTAGGATTGGTAAAGACCTTTTCCCAATCTGTTGGTTGCCATTTTGTCCTATTGACAGTGTCCTCTGCCTTATAGAAGCTTTGCTATTTTATGAGGTCCCATTTGTTGATTCTTGATCTTAGAGCATAAGCCATTGGTGTTTTGTTTAGGAAATTTTCCCTTGGGAGGATTTTAATGACTTCTTCTATTTCCTTGTGTGATATGGGCCTGTTTAGACAGTTTACCTTCTCTTGATTTAACTTTGATATGTGGTATATGCCTAGAAAATCATCCATTTGATCTAGATTTTCCAGTTTTGTTGAGTATAGGCTTTTATAGTAGGATCTGATGATTTTTTGAATTTCCTCTGTTTCTGTTGTTATATCTCCATTTTCATTTCTGATTTTGTTAATTTAGATACTTTTTCCGTGCCCTCTGGTTAGCCTGGCTAAGGATTTATCTATTTTATTGATTTTCTCAAAGAACCAGCTCCTGGTTTTGTTGAGTCTTTGTATTGTTTTCTTTGTTTCTATTTGGTTGATTTTGGCCCTGAGTTTGACTATTTCCTTCCTTCTACTACTCTTGGGTGAGTTTGCTTCTTTTTGTTCTAAGGCTCTCAGGTATGCTATTAAGTTGTTAGGGTAAGAACACTCCAGTTTCTTTATTGAGGCACTCAGGAAACTATGAGTTTTCCTCTTAGCACTGTTTTCATTATGTCTTATAAGTTTGGATATGTTGTGCCTTAATTTTCATTAAATTCTAAAAACTCTTTAATTTATTTCTTTATTTTTTCCCCGACCAAGTTATCATTAAGTAGATAGTTGTTCAGCTTCCACGAGTATGTGGGTTTTCTGTTGTTTTTGTTGTTATTGAAGACCAGCCTTAATCCATGGTGATGTGATAGAGTACATGGGATTATTTTAATATTCCTGTATCTTTTGAGGCTTGTTTTGTTTCTGATTATATGGTCAATTTGGAAGAAGGTACCATGAGGTACTGAGAAGAATGTATATTCTTTTGTTTTAGGGTAAATTGTTCTGTAGATATCTGTTAACTTCTTTTGGTTCATAACTTCTGTTAGTTTCACTGTGTCTCTGCCTAGTTTCTGTTTCCATGATCTGTCCACTGATGAGAGTGACTAGTTGAAGTCTCCTACTATTACTGTGTAAGGGTCAATGTGTGCTTTGAGCTTCAGCAATGTTTCTTTTTCTTTTTTCCTTTGAAATAAATTTTTATTTTTTTCCAAGTTTTTTTTATTTACATTCAAAATCATTTCCCCTTTCCCATTTCCTCCCTCCCCAAAAGTCCTATAAGCCCCCTTCCCTCCCTCTTTTCCCCATTCAACCCCCTCTTGCTTCTCTGTCCTGGCATTCCCCTACATCCAGTCTTTCCAGGACCAGGGGTCTCTCCTTCCATCTTCTTGGAAATCTATTGATATGCGAATTGTGTCTAGGGTATTCCGAGATTCTGGTTTAACATCCCCTTATCAGTGACTGCATACCATGTGTGTTCTTTTGTGATTGGGTTACCTCACCAAGGATGATATTTTCAAGATCTGACCATTTGCCTAGGAATTTCGTGAATTCATTGTTTTTAATTGCAGAGTAGTATTCCATTGTGTAAATATACCACATCTTCTGAATCCATTCCTCCGTTGAGGGACATCTGGCTTCTTTCCAGCTTCTGGTTATTATAAATAAGGCTTCTATGAACATAGTGGAGCATGTGTCCTTATTGCATGCAGGTAAAGCCTCTGGGTATATGCCCAGGAGTGGTATAGCCGGATCCTCCGGGAGTGCCATGCCCAGTTTTCTGAGGAACCGCCAGACTGCTTTCCAGAGTGGTTGTACCAGCTTACAATCCCACCAGCAGTGGAGGAGTGTTCCTCTTTCTCCACATCCTCACCAACAACTGCTGTCTCCTGTGTTTTTGATCTTAGCCATCCTGACTGGTGTGAGATGGAATCTCAGGGTTGTTTTGATTTGCATTTCCCTAATGACTAAGGATGATGAACATCTCTTTAGGTGCTTCTCAGCCATTAGATATTCTTCAGGTGAGAACTCTTTGTTTAGCTCTGTACCCCATTTTTTAATAGGGTTATTTGCCTCTCTGGAGTTTAACTTCTTGAGTTCTTTGTATATATTGGATATTAGCCCTCTGTCAGATGTAGGGTTGGTAAAGATCATTTCCCAGTTAGTTGGTTGCCTCTTTGTCTTTTTGACAGTGTCTTTGTTTTTGCAAAAACTTTGTAATTTAATGAGGTCCCATTTGTCTATTCTTGATCTTAGAGCATAAGCTACTGGAGTTCTGTTCAGGAAATTCTCCCCTGTGCCCATATGTTCAAGGTTCTTCCCTAGTTTCCTTTCTATTAGTTTCAGTGTGTCTGGTTTTATGTGGAGGTCCTTGATCCACTTGGAATTGAGCTTAGTGCAAGGAGATAGGAATGGGTCAATTTACATTATTCTGCATGTTGACCTCCAGTTGAGCCAGCACCATTTGTTGAAAAGCCTATCTTTTTTCCACTGGATGGTTTTAGCTCCTTTGTCAAAGATCAAGTGACCATAGGGTTGTGAATTCATTTCTGGGTCTTCAATTCTGTTCCATTGATCTACATGCCTGTCACTGTACCAATACCATGCGGTTTTTAACACTATTGCTCTGTAGTACAGCTTGAGGTCCGGGATACTGATTGCCCCAGAGGTTCTTTTACTCTTGAGAACAGTTTTAGCTATCCTGGGTTTTCTGTTATTCCAGATGAATTTTTGAATTGCTCTTTCTAACTCTATGAAGAATTGAGTTGGGATTTTGATGGGGATTGCATTGAATCTGTATATTGCTTTTGGCAAGATGGTCATTTTTACTATATTAATCCTGCCAATCCATGAGCATGGCAGATTTTTCCATCTTCTGAGGTCTTCTTCAATTTCTTTCTTCAGAGACTTGAAGTTCTTGTCATACAGATCTTTCACTTGTTTGGTTAGAGTCACACCAAGATACTTTATATTGTTTGTGGCTATCGTGAAGGGTATCATTTCTCTTACTTCTTTCTCAGCCTGCTTATCCTTTGAGTATAGGAAGGCTACTGACTTGCTTGAGTTGATTTTATATCTGGCCACTTTGCTGAAGTTGTTTATCAGCTGTAGGAGTTCTCTGGTGGAGTTCTTTGGGTTGCTTAAGTATACTATCATATCGTCTGCAAATAGTGATAGTTTGACTTCTTCCTTTCCAATTTGTATCCCTTTGATCTCTTATTGTTGTCTAATTGCTCTAGCTAGAACTTCAAGTACTATATTGAAAAGATATGGAGAGAGAGGGCAGCCTTGTCTAGTCCCTGATTTTAGTGGGATTGCTTCAAGTTTCTCTCCATTTAGATTGATGTTGGCTACCGGTTTGCTGTAAATTGCTTTTACTATGCTTAGATATGGGTCTTGAATTCCTGATCTTTCCAAGACCTTTAGCATGAAAGGATGCTGAATTTTGTCAAATGCTTTCTCAGCATCTAATGAGATGACCATGTGGTTTTTTTCTTTGAGATTGTTTATATAGTGGATTACATTGATGGATTTCCTTATATTGAACCATCCCTGCATCCCTGGGATGAAGCCTACTTGATCGTGGTGAATGATCGTTTTGATGTGTTCTTGGATTCGGTTGGCAAGAATTTTATTGAGTATTTTTGCATCGATATTCATAAGAGAGATTGGCCTGAGATTCTCTTTCTTTGTCGGATCTTTGTGTGCTTTTGGTATTAGCGTAATTGTGGCTTCATAGAATGAGTTGGGTAGTGTTCCTTCTCTTTCTATTTTGTGGAATAGTTTGAAGAGTAGTGGTGTTAGATGTTCTTTGAAGGTCTGATAGAATTCTGCACTAAAACCATCTGGACCTGTGCTTTTTTTGGTTAGAAGACTTCCAATGACGACTTCTATTTCTTCAAGTGTTATAGGACGGTTTAGATGGTCTATTTGATCCTGATTTAATTTTGGTATTTTGTATCTGTCAAGGAAATTGTCCATTTCCTCGAGATTTTCTAGTTGTGTTGAATACAGGCTTTTGTAGTAGGATCTGATGATTTTTTGAATTTCCTCAGTTTCTGTTGTTATCTCTCCCTTTTCGTTTCTGATTTTATTAATTTGGATACTGTCTCTGTGCCCTCTGGTTAGTTTGGCTTAGGGCTTATCTATCTTGTTGATTTTCTCAAAGAACCAACTCCTCGTTTTGTTGATTCTTTGTATGGTTTTATTTGTTTCTACTTGATTGATTTCAGCCCTGAGTTTGATGATTTCCTGCCTTCTACTCCTCTTTGGTGTATTTGCTTCTTTTTGTTCCAGGGCTTTCAGGTGTGCCATTAAGCTGTTAGTGTATGCTGTCTCCCGTTTCTTTTTGGCGGCACTCAGGGCTATGAATTTTCCTCTTAGCACTGCTTTCATTGTGTCCCATAAATTAGGGTATGTTGTGCCTTCATTTTCATTAACTTTCAAAAAGTCTTTGATTTCTCTCTTTATTTCCACCTTGACCAAGTTATCATTGAGTAGAGCATTGTTCAGCCTCCATGTGTACATGGGTTTTCTTTTGTTTTTGTTGCCATTGAAGACCACCCTTATTCCAAGTGATCTGATAGGAGGCATGGGATTAGTTCTATCTTCTTATATCTGTTGAGGTCTGCTTTGTGACCAATTATATGGTCGATTTTGGAGAAGGTACCATGAGGTGCTGAGAAGAAGGTGTATTCTTTTGCTCTAGGATGGAATGTTCTATATATATCTGTTAGTTCCATTTGGTCCAAGGCTTCAATTAGATTCACTGTGTCCCTGTTTAGTTTCTGCTTTCCTCAACGATCCATTTCAGAGAGCGGGGTGTTTAAGTCACCCACTATTATTGTGTGAGGTGCGATGTGTGCTTTGAGCTTTAGTAAAGTTTCTTTTACGAATGAGGGTGCCCTTGCATTTGGAGCATAGATATTCAGAATTGAGAGTTCTTGTTGGTGGATTTTTCCCTTGATCAGTATGTAGTGTCCTTCTGTGTCTTTTTTGATGACTTTAGGTTGAAAGTCAATTTTATCTGACATTAGGATGGCTACTCCGGATCGTTTCCTGGGACCATTTGCTTGTAAAATTATTTTCCAGCCTTTTACTCTGAGGTAGTGTTTGTCTTTGACACTGAGGTGCGTTTCCTGCATGTAGCAAAATGCTGGGTCCTGTTTACGAATCCAGTTTGTTAATCTATGTCTTTTTATTGGGGAATTGAGACCATTGTTATTAAGAGAGATTAAGGAATAGTGATTATTGCCACCTGCCATTCTTGACGCTATCTTTATGTTTGAGTGGTTATCTACTTTTGAGTTTGATGCAAGAAGGATACTATCTCATTTTTTTCCAGGGTGTTGTTTCTCTCCTTGTATTGGTGGTTTCCACCTATTATCCTTTGCAGGGCTAGGTTTGTGGAAAGATATTGTGAAAATTTGGTTTTATCATGGAATATCTTGGTCTCTCCATCTATGGTGATTGAGAGTTTTGCTGGGTATAGTAGTCTAGGCTGGCATTTGTTCTCTCTTAGTGTGTGCATGAGATCTGCCCAGGATCTTCTGGATTTCATAGTCTCTGGTGAGAAGTCTGATGTGATTCGGATAGGTCTTCCTTTGTATGTTACTTGGCCCTTTTCTCTTACTGCTTTTAATATTCTTTCTTTGTTTAATACATTTGATGTTTTGATTATTATGTGACGGGAGGTATTTCTGTTCTGGGCCAGTCTGTTCGGAGTTCTGTCGGATTCTTATATGTTCACCGGCATCTCTCTCTTTAGGTTAGGGAAGTTGTCCTCCATAATTTTGTTGAAGATGTTTACTGGCCCTTTAAGTTGCAAATCTTCACTCTCATCTATACCTATAATCCTTAGGTTTGGTCTTCTCATTGTGTCCTGGATTTCCTGGATGTTTTGTGTTACACGTTTTTTGCATTTTGCATTTTCTTTGACTGTTGAGTCGATGCTTTCTATGATATCTTCAGCACCTGAGATTCTTTCTTCCATCTCTTTTATTCTATTGTTGATGTTTGCATCTATGACTCCTGATTTCTTCCCAAGGTTTTCTATCTCCAAAGTTGTCTCCCTTTGTGATTTCTTAGTTGTTTCTATTTCCTTTTTTAGATCCTGGATGCATTTGCTCAGATCCTTCACTTGTTTGTTTGCATTTTCCTGTATTTCTTTAAGGTATTTTTGCATTTCCTCTTTCAGGATTTCTGCCTGTTGACTCAAGTTCTCCTGTATTTCTCTAAGCGGTTTTTGTGTTTCCTCCTCATGGGATTCCATCTGTTGATCCTGTATTTCTTTAAGCAGTTCTCGTGTTTCCTTTGTGAGGGCATCTATCCTTTGATTCATTTCTTTAAGCACTTTTTGTGTTGCCTCCCTATGGGCATCCATCTGTTGACCCATATTCTTCTGCATTTCTTTATGCAATTTTTGTGATTCCTTTGAAAGTGCATCTACCCATTGATTCATTTCTTTAAGCGATTTTTGTGTTGTCTCCTTGTGGGCCTCCATCTGCTGATCCAAGTTCTCCTGCATTTCTCTAAGCGATTCTTGTGTTTCCTTTGTAAGGGCTTCTAACCGTTGATTCATGGTCTCCTGTAATTCTTTATTAGATTTATTTGTGTCCTTTTTGTGATCCTCTTATAGCATCATGAGAAGTGATTTTAAATCCAGATCTTGTCTTTCGGAAGTGGTGGGGTATTCAGGACTTGCTGCTGTTGGAGAGTTGGGTTCGGTTGGTGCCATATTACTTTGATTTCTGTTAGTAACGTTCCTGCATTTGCCTTTTGCCATCTGGTTACCTCTGGTGGTAGTTGGTCCTGCTGTCACTGGCTGTTGGTTGGACCTCCTGTGAGTCTGCAAAGCTATTTCTGCCCCCCCCCCGCGGATTACGGGGATTCCCCTGGCACCAATTTCTGGGGCCTGCCCTGCTCCCGAGTGACTTTGCAGCCCTGATGTGCCTTGCCCCAAGTGATGTTATATTGGGGAATCCCTGCACATCAAAAGGCTCAGCATAGTGGATTCCTGGAGCAGAGGTCTCCAAAGGGAGGCTGGTAGGCTCCCGCCCTTTGCAGGGGTGTGTGATCTCTCCCAGAGGCGGGGGAGGGGGCGTCCCTCTGCAGGGCAGAAGTCCCACAGCAGGGCTTGCACGTAGATTACTGCAGACCTGCCCAGCTCTTGGGAGCAGGGTACACACAAGCTGCCTGAGACCCAAGCGATATTATGCCTGTCTGTGTCTGAGCCTGGTGGTCCCAGCTGCCCTGGTGCTGGAGCAAAGATGGTGGTGTGCACTCTGCACTCTCTCGGCAGTGCAGGTTACCCTGCAGGGGGGATGGCCCATAGCAGAGCTGGCACCCACAAGACCACAGCGCTGTCCTGCTCTTGGGAGCAGATGGAAGCCCCAACAGGCCGTGTCGCAAGCAATGTTATATTGGGGAGAACATGGTTACCTGTCTTCTCAGTGCCGTAGATCCAGGAACAGAGGTCACCAAAGGGAAGCTGTTAAGCTCCCGCCCAGTGCGGGGGGGTCCCTCTGCAAGGCAGAAGTCCCACAGCAGAGATGGCGCGCTGGTTACTGCAGATCTGCCCAGCTCTTGGAGCAGGTTACACACAAGCTGCCTGAGACCCAAGCGATATTATGCCTGTCTGTCTCTGAGCCTGGCGGTCCCAACTACCTGGACACCTCACCTTTCTCTTAATAAATGCATAAGTGACAGGTTTAATTGTATTTATTTTTAGATCACAGATGACATAGAGCACACCAATAGGTAACATCAAGCTAAATCTTGTAAAATTTGAAGCCATCCAAATAAAATCAGGAAAAAAGTCAAGGCTGATCACTCTCTTTTTCTATCTATTAATTACAGTACTAGAAGTTCTAGCTATAGCAATAGGCTTCCCCTGCATGCAATAAGGACACATGCTCCACTATGTTCATAGCAGTCTTATTTATAATAGCCAGAAGCTGGAAAGAACCCCAATGTCCCTCAACGGAGGAATGGATTCAGAAGATGTGGTATATTTACACAATGGAATACTACTCTGCAATTAAAAACAATGAATTCACGAAATTCCTAGGCAAATGGTCAGAACTGGAAAATATCATCCTTAGTGAGGTAACCCAATCACAAAAGAACACACATGGTATGCAGTCACTAATAAGGGGATATTAACCCAGAATCTTGGAATACCCAAGACACAATTCACATATCAATAGATTTTCAAGAAGATGGAAGGAGAGACCCCTGGTCCTGGAAAGACTGGATGTAGGGGAATACCAGGACAGAGAAGCGAGATGGGGTTGACTGGAGAACAGGATGAGGGAAGGGGTCTTATGGGACTTTCGGGGAGGGAGGAAACGGGAAAGGGGAAATCATTTGGAATGTAAATAAAAAAATATAGAAAATTAAAAAAAAGAAAATGGAAAGAAATCAAGGGGATACAAATTGGAAAGGAACAAAAAATCAAGGTATCAGTATTCATGGATGATATGATAATATACATAAAGAACCACAAAAATTCTACCAGAAACCTTATGCATCTGATAAAGAACTTCAGCAAAATGGCTATATATTAAATTATGTCAAATAAGTCAATAGCCTTTTTTACACAAATGGTGAATGGTCTGAGAAAGAAATTTAATGAAGCAGTATCCTTTCACAATAGCAACAAATATTATAAAATATTTTACCTAACTCTAACAGAGCAAGGAAAAGATCTGTATGGCAAGAACTTCAAGTCCTTGAAGAAAATGGAAAGATCTCCCATGCTCACGGATTGGTAGAATTAATAAGATAAAAATGGCCATATTACCAAAAGCAATCTACAGAATCCATGCTATAGCCACCAAAATTCTAACACAATTTTTCACAGACATGGAAAATTTTTTTTATTTTCTATATTCTTTATTTACATTCCAAATGATTTCCCCTTTCCCGGTTCCCCCCTCCCCAAAAGTCCCATAAACCCTCTTCCCTTTCCCTGTTCCCCAGTCAACCACCTTCTGCTTCTCTGTCCTGGTATTTCCCCTACACTGCTACACTTTCAACTTCATATGGCAAAACAAAAAAGCCAGGATAACAAAAACAATTCTCAACCAAAAGGAACTTCTGCAGAAATCACCATTGCTGATTTAAAGCTTTACTACAGAGCACTAGTGATAAAAAAAAATGAATGCTCTTGGTACAGAGAAAAATGGGTCAATCAAAGGAATAGAACTGAAGATGCAGATATAAACCCATACACCTATGGACATTTGATCTTTGACAAAGATCTGAAACCATAGTGGGAAAATGGTGACAAATGGTGCTGCTCTGCCAGGCAGTCTGTCTGTAGAATAATGCAAACTGATCCATGTTTATCACCTTGTACCAAGCTCAAGTCCATGTGGATCACGGACCTCAACGTAAAACTACATACACTGAATCTAATAGAAGACAATGTAAGAATTGCACTGAACACATGGTCAGAAGGGAAAATTTCGAGCAGAACACCAAAGTCTCAAGCTCTAAGATCAAAAATTGACAAATGTGACCTCATGAAACTGAAATGCTTCTATAAGGCAAAAGACACTGACAATAGTACAAAATAGCAAACTACTAATTGGTATAAGATAGTCAATAACCCTACATCTGATGGAGGGCTAATATCCAAGATACGTAAAGAATTCAAGAAGTTAGACTCCAAAAACTCAAATGACCCAATCAAAAACTGTGGTACAGAGCTAAATAGAGAATTCTCAACAGAGGAATTTGAATAACCAAGAAGCACTTTAAAAAAAATGTTCAATATCCTTAGTTAACGGGAACAGGGGGAGGGAAGAGAGCTTATGGGACTTTGGGGAAGGGAGGAAATGGGAAAGGGAAAATCATTTGGAATGTAAATAAAAAAATATAGAAAAGAAAAAAATAAAGAAAAAAGAAAACAACAACAACAACAACAACAAAAAACAAACCCCCAGAGAAATGGAAATACTTTATACGAATCAGAATCACTAGGATCCAAAATTCAATTGAAGGACATGGTAGTGATTATGTGAACAAAAAGGAACACTTCTCCATTGCAGGTTCAATTGCAAACAGGAACAATTAAAGGACATGGTAGTGATTATGTGGACAAAAAGGAACACTTCTCCATTGCAGGTTCAATTGCAAACAGGAACAATTAGTCTGGAAGTCAATCTGGGGTTGTCTCATAAATTTAGAAATAATTCTACCCAAAGACCCAGCTATATCACTCCTGGGTACTTCACCATACCACAAGGACAAATGTTCCACTATATTTATAGCATTCTTATTCTTAAGAGTTAGAAGTTGGAAATATCTCAGGTGTCCCTCAACCAAAGAATGGGTATAGAAAATGTGGTTCATTTACATAATGGAATACCATTCAGCTATTAAAAACAAAAAGATCATTAATTTTGCAGACAACTAGATGGAACTAGAAAATATAATCCTGAGTGAGGTAACCCAGACCCAAATCAACATGCTTGGTGTATACTCACTGATAAGTGAATATTAGCCAAAAAGTACAGAATACTCATGATACAACCCACAGACCATAAGAAGTTTAACAAGATAAAATGTCCAATTACATATGCTTCATTCCCACATAGAAGGGAAAACAAGATAATTACAGGAGGCAGAAGGATGTAGGGACATGGGTAGAGAAGGGAGAATGGTGAAGGTAGGAAGGATATCATGATTAAGCATGGGGGAAGACAGGAGAGAAGCCCAGGAAGCCAGAAGAATGAATGGAAAAATGCAGATGAGATAAAGGGGCATGTACTGGGGGAACCTCTAGATAGTCCCAGAGATCTGGGCTATAATAGGCTCCCTGGACTCAATGGAGATGACCTTAGTCAAAATGCCTAATAGTGGCAAGATAGAACCTGAAAAGACCACTTCCAGTATATAGACATGGCTCCCCGTGGAAGGTTGAGATCACCAACCTACCTTCAAAATTTTTGAACCAGAAATGTTTCTGTCTAAAAGAAATGCAGGAACTAAAATGGAGCAGAGATTAAAGGAATGGCCATCCAGTTCCTAGGACAAATTGGGATCCATCCCATAGGTAAGCACCAAACCCAGACACTATTGCTGACGAACTTGCAGACAGGAGCAGAGCATATCTGTCTTCTGAGAGGCTCCCAGAGACTAAGCCACCAACCAAAGAGCACACATGAGCTGGTCTATGGCCCCAGCACATATGTAGCAGAGGACTTCCTTGTCTGGTGTCAGTGAGAGAGGATGTGCAAATCCTGTAGAGACTTGATGCCCAAGGGAAGTGTGATGAAGTGGAATAGGTGGAGGTTGAAATTTCTGCAGAAAATAAGGAAGTAGAGAAGATGGCTATGAAATCCACAGAAACCAAGAATAAGTTCTCCCAGGCCAAGCTGTTGTTGGCAGGAGAAGCATAAGAGCTCAGAGAGTGGCAATAGTGTGAAAAGACTGAAACCAAACCCTGACCCATGTGACAAGGCTCAGGAGGTCCCATCCTGCATGTCTCTTGGCAGCTCTTCTCTAAGTGGACCTCCCTCTACCCACTGCCCATCTGCTGCTTTGTGCATCAGCATCCTCCCTGACTTGGGCGCCTACTCTGGGAGCAGTGACTTCGAATCCAGTTCAGACAGTGAAGGCACCAGCAATGCTTCAGGAGAGATCGTCTCCTCCATCTTCCGAACCAACACCTTCCTTGAGGCACCCTAGCTCCTGATGTTACCACAGGGAGCATCTCCTCAGAGGGTTAGATGCCAGTTCTGCCTTGGCATCACCTCCCACACACACACACAAAAACTTATTCACCTGTTTCCTATGCACATGTGACATTTTAAACTAACTCAGAAATGTGTCACAGTCCACTCGTGGTTCAAACTTGGCTTGATTTCTCTTTATACTCCAGTGCAGATGACCAAATCTGTCCAATTGATATGAGGAGTCAGGGTTCAGGCTAGTCTCAGAAATGTCACTGACAGTGCGAGAACAGGCACCAGTTGGCTTACAAGGGTTTGGTGTCTATTGTTGCTGTTATGGTTATCCCCTCACCTAGCAGCACAAGAAGCAAGGGCAGCATTAGCTTCATATTCTGTTGTAGATGAATGGGTTGCTTGGTTCTACCATGTTGTGTGTGGAGAGAAAGGGACTAACTACCTGGTGACAAGGAGCAGTCCCCAAAAACTAATCTTTTCTGGGTGTTGTGTGACTTAAGTAAAGATTGCAAGCCACACCCACAAGGCTGTGAGCCAACTACAGCCCTTGAGATGGCACTCTTCCATGTTTTCCCCTCTCTTTCAAGCCTCAGGAGGTAGGAAGGAGCTGAAAATGGGGACATGTCCATCTTCTGCCCATCCTCTCTCCCTGAAAAATTGTTTTGATTTTGTTTTTGAAATAAAAGATTTAGTTTAAGATTCTGAAAAAAAGTCCTTCCACCCCTTCTGCTGCCTGGTCTTTCTGCTGCAGCAGACTCTCGGCGGGTCTGCTATGGTGAAGACACCATCTTCTGATGGGAAAAAAAGCAGTAAGGGAAAGGTCAAGTAACATAAATGCAGACCTATCAGAATTACACCAGATTTCTACCAGAAACTATGAAAGCTAGAAGATCCTGGGCAGGTGCCATACAGACCCTAAGAGAACATAAATGTCAACCCAGGCTACTATACCCAGCAAAACTCTCAATTACCATAGATGGGGAAATCAAGATATTCCATGAAAAAAACAAATTTAGACAATATCTTTCCACAAAGGATAATGCGTGGAAAACACCAATACAAGGAGGGAAGCCACACCCTAGAAAAATCAATAAAGTAATCTTCTTTCAACAAACCCAAAAGAAGATAGCCACACAAACAGAACTCCACCTTTAACAACAAAAATAACAGGAAGTAACAATCACTTTTCCTTAATATCTCTTAAGATCAATGGACTCAATTTCCCAATAAAAAGACATAAACAAACAGACTGGATACGTAAACAGGACCCAACATTTTGCTGCATACAAAAAACCTACTTCAGTGACAAAAACAGTCACTACTTCAGAGTCAAAGATTGGAAAACAATTTTCCAAGCAAATGGTCCCAGGAAACAAGCTGGAGTGGCCATTCTTTTTTTTTTATTTTCTAAATTTTTTTTATTTACATTCCAAATCATTTCCCCTTTCCCGTTTCCTCCCTCCCCGAAAGTCCCAGAAGCCCCCTTCCCTCCCTCTTTTCTCCATTCAACCCCGTCTCGTTTCTCTGTCCTGGCTTTCCCCTACATCCAGTCTTTCCAGGACCAGGGGTCTCTCCTTCCATCTTCTTAGAAATCTATTGATATGCGAATTGTGTCTAGGGTATTCCGAGATTCTGGGTTAATATCCCCTAATCAGTGACTGCATACCATGTGTGTTCTTTTGTGATTGGATTACCTCACTAAGGATGATATTTTCAAGTTCTGACCATTTGCCTAGGAATTTTGTGAATTCATTGTTTTTAATTGCAGAGTAGTATTCCATTGTGTAGATATACCACATCTTCTGAATCCATTCCTCCGTTGAGGGACATCTGGCTTCTTTCTAGCTTCTGGCTATTATAAATAAGGCTGCTATGAACATAGTGGAGCATGTGTCCTTATTGCATGCAGGTAAAGCCTCTGGGTATATGCCCAGGAGTGGTATAGCCGGATCCTCAGGGAGTGTCATGCCCAGTTTTCTGAGGAACCGCCAGAATGCTTTCCAGAGTGGTTGTACCAGCCTGCAATTCCACCAGCAGTGGAGGAGTGTTCCTCTTTCTCCACATCCTTGCCAACAACTGCTGTCTCCTGTGTTTTTGATCTTAGCCATTCTGACTAATTTGAGGTGGAATCTCAGGGTTGTTTTGATTTGCATTTCCCTAACGACTAAGGATGATGAACATCTCTTTAGGTGCTTCTCAGCCATTAGATATTCTTCAGGTGAGAACTCTTTGTTTAGCTCTGTACCCCGTTTTTTAATAGGGTTACTTGCCTCTCTGGAGTTTAACTTCTTGAGTTCTTTGTATATATTGGATATTAGCCCTCTGTCGGATGTAGGGTTGGTAAAGATCATTTCCCAGTTAGTTGGTTGCCGCTTTGTCCTTTTGACAGTGTCTTTTGCCTTGCAAAAACTTTGTAATTTAATGAGGTCCCATTTGTCTATTCTTGATCTTAGAGCATAAGCTATTGGAGTTCTGTTCAGGAAATTCTCCCCTGTGCCCATATGTTCAACGTTCTTCCCTAGTTTCCTTTCAATTAGTTTCAGTGTGTCTGGTTTTATGTGGAGGTCCTTGATCCACTTGGAATTGAGCTTAGTGCAAGGAGATAAGAATGGGTCAATTTGCACTCTTCTGCATGTTGAACTCCAGTTGAGTCAGCACCATTTGTTGAAAAGGCTATCTTTTTTCCACTGCATGGTTTTAGCTCCTTTGTCAAAGATCAAGTGACCATAGGAGTGTGGATCCATTTCTGGGTCTTCAATTCTGTTCCATTGATCTACATGCCTGTCACTGTACCAATACCATGCGGTTTTTTAACACTATTGCTCTGTAGTACAGCTTGAGGTCTGGGATACTGATTGCCCCAGAGGTTCCTTTACTCTTGAGAATAGTTTTAGCTATTCTGGGTTTTCTGTTATTCCAGATGAATTTTTGAATTGCTCTTTCTAACTCTATGAAGAATTGAGTTGGGATTTTGATGGGGATTGCATTGAATCTGTATATTACTTTTGGTAAGATGGTCATTTTTACTATATTAATCCTGCCAATCCATGAGCATGGCGGATTTTTCATCTTCTGAGGTCTTCTTCAATTTCTTTCTTCAGAGACTTGAAGTTCTTGTCATATAGATCTTTCACTTGTTTGGTTAGAGTCACACCAAGATACTTTATATGGTTTGTGGCTATCGTGAAGGGTATCATTTCTCTTACTTCTTTCTCAGCCTGCTTATCCTTTGAGTATAGGAAGGCTTCTGACTTGCTTGAGTTGATTTTATATCCAGCCACTTTGCTGAAGTTGTTTATCAGCTGTAGGAGTTCTCTGGTGGAGTTCTTTGGGTCGCTTAAGTATGCTATCATATCGTCTGCAAATAGTGATAGTTTGACTTCTTCCTTTCCAATTTGTATCCCTTTGACCTCTTATTGTTGTCTAATTGCTCTAGCTAGAACTTCAAGTACTATATTGAAAAGATATGGAGAGAGAGGTCAGCCTTATCTAGTCCCTGATTTTAGTGGGATTGCTTCAAGTTTCTCTCCATTTAGATTGATGCTGGCTACCGGTTTGCTGTAAATTGCTTTTACTATGTTTAGATATGGGCCTCCAATTCCTGATCTTTCCAAGACCTTTAGCATGAAAGGATGCTGAAGTTTGTCAAATGCTTTCTCAGCATCTAATGAGATGACCATGTGGTTTTTTCTTTGAGATTGTTTATATAGTGGATTACACTGATGGATTTCCTTATATTGAACCATCCCTGCATCCCTGGGATGAAGCCTACTTGATCGTAGTGAATGATTGTTTTGATGTGTTCTTGGATTCGGTTGGCAAGAATTTTATTGAGTATTTTTGCATCGATATTCATAAGAGAGATTGGCCTGAGATTCTCTTTCTTTGTCGGATCTTTGTGTGCTTTTGGTATTAGTGTAATTGTGGCTTCATAGAACGAGTTGGGTAGTGTTCCTTCGGTTTCTATTTTGTGGAACAGTTTGAAGAGTATTGGTGTTAGGTCTTCTTTGAAGGTCTGATAGAATTCTGCACTAAAACCATCTGGACCTGTGCTTTTTTTGGTTGGAAGACTTCCAATGACAACTTCTATTTCTTCAGGGGTTATAGGACGGTTTAGATGGTCTATTTGATCCTGATTTAATTTTGGTATTTGGTATCTGTCAAGGAAATTGTCCATTTCCTCGAGATTTACTAGTTGTGTTGAATGCAGGTTTTTGTATTAGGATCTGATGATTTTTTGAATTTCCTCAGTTTCTGTTGTTATCTCTCCCTTTTTGTTTCTGATTTTATTAATTTGGATACTATCTCTGTGCCCTCTGGTTAGTCTGGCTAAGGGCTTATCTATCTTGTTGATTTTCTCAAAGAACCAACTCCTCGTTTTGTTGATTTTTTGTATGGTTTTATTTGTTTCTACTTGATTGATTTCAGCCCTGAGTTCGATGATTTCCTGCCTTCTACTCCTCTTTGGTGTATTTGCTTCTTTTTGTTCCAGGGCTTTCAGGTGTGCCATTAAGCTGTTAGTGTATGCTGTCTCCCGTTTCTTTTTTGGCGGCACTCAGGGCTATGAATTTTCCTCTTAGCACTGCTTTCATTGTGTCCCATAAATTAGGGTATGTTGTGCCTTCATTTTCATTAACTTTCAAAAAGTCTTTGATTTCTTTCTTTATTTCCACCTTGACCAAGTTATCATTGAGTAGAGCATTGTTCAGCCTCCATGTGTACATGGGTTTTCTTTTGTTTTTGTTGCCATTGAAGACCACCCTTATCCCATAGTGATCTGATAGGAGGCTTGGGATTAATTCTATCTTCTTATATCTGTTGAGGTCTGCTTTGTGACCAATTATATGGTCAATTTTGGAGAAGGTACCATGAGGTGCTGAGAAGAAGGTGTATTCTTTAGCTCTAGGATGAAATGTTCTATATATATATCTGTTAGTTCCATTTGGTCCAAGGCTTCAATTAGATTCACTGTGTCCCTGTTTAGTTTCTGCTTTCCTGAACGATCCATTTCAGAGAGCGGGGTATTGAAGTCACCCACTATTATTGTGTGAGGTGCGATGTGTGCTTTGAGCTTTAGTAAAGTTTCTTTTACGAATGAGGGTGCCCTTGCATTTGGAGCATAGATATTCAGAATTGAGAGTTCTTGTTGGTGGATTTTTCCCTTGATCAGTATGTAGTGTCCTTCTGTGTCTTTTTTGATGACTTTGGGTTGAAAATCAATTTTATCTGATATTAGGATGGCTACTCCAGATCGTTTCTTGGGGCCATTTGCTTGTAAAATTGTTTTCCAGCCTTTTACTCTGAGGTAGTGTTTGTCTTTGACACTGAGGTGTGTTTCCTTCATGCAGCAAAATGCTGGGTCCTGTTTACATTTCCAGTCTGCTAGTCTATGTCTTTTAATTGGGGAATTGAGACCATTGATATTAAGAGAGATTAAGGCATAGTGATTATTGCCATCTGCCATTCTTGACGCTATCTTTATGTTTGAGTGGTTATCTACTTTTGGGTTTGATTCAAGAAGGTTATTATCTCATTTTTCCAGGGTGTTGTTTCTCTCCCTGTATTGGCGGTTTCCACCTATTATCCTTTCCAGGGCTGGATTTGTGGAAAGATATTATGAAAATTTGGTTTTATCATGGAATATCTTGGTCTCTCCAACTATGGTGATTGAGAGTTTTGCTGGGTATTGTAGTCTAGGCTGGCATTTGTGCTCTCTTAGTGTGTGCATGAGATATGCCCAGGATCTTCTGGCTTTCATAGTCTCTGGTGAGAAGTCTGATGTGATTCGGATAGGTCTTCCTTTGTATGTTACTTGGCCCTTTTCTCTTACTGCTTTTAATATTCTTTCTTTGTTTAGTACATTTGGTGTTTTGATTATTATGTGATGGGAGGTATTTCTGTTCTGGTCCAGTCTGTTCGGAGCTCTGTAGGGTTCTTGTACGTTCATCGGCATCTCTCTCTTTAAGTTAGGGAAGTTGTCCTCCATAATTTTGTTGAAGATGTTTTACTGGCCCTTTAAGTTGCAAATCTTCACTCTCATCTATACCTATAATCCTTAGGTTTGGTCTTCTCATTGTGTCCTGGATTTCCTGGATGTTTTGGGTTACACGTTTTTTGCATTTTGCATTTTCTTTGACTGTTGAGTCGATGCTTTCTATGGAATCTTCAGCACCTGAGATTCTTTCTTCCATCTCTTTTATTCTATTGTTGATGTTTGCATCTACGACTCCTGATTTCTTCCCAAGGTTTTCTATCTCCAAAGTTGTCTCCCTTTGTGATTTCTTAGTTGTTTCTACTTCCTTTTTTAGTTCCTGGATGGATTTGCTGAGATCCTTCACTTGTTTGTTTGTACTTTTTGGATTTCTTTAAGGTATTTTTGCATTACCTCTTTCAGGATTTCTGCCTGTTGACCCATGTTCTCCTGCATTTCTCTGAGTGATTTTTGTGTTTCCTCCTCATGGGATTCCATCTGTTGATCCATCGTCTCTTGTATTTTTTTCTTTTTTTTGGCTCTATATTTTATTTTATTTTTTTAATTTACATTCCAAATCATTTCTCCTGCATTTCTTTAAGCAGTTCTCATGTTTCCTTTGTAAGGGCATCTATCCGTTGATTCATTTCTTTAAGCAATTTTTGTGTTGCCTCCCTATGGGCATTCTTCTGTTGACCCATATTCTTCTGCATTTCTTTATGAAATTTTTGTGATTCCTTTGTGAGTGCATCTACCCGTTGATTCATTTCTTTAAGCGATTTTTGTGTTGTCTCCTTGTGGGCCTCCATCTTTTGATCCATGTTCTCTTCCATTTCTCTAAGCGATTTTTGTGTTTCCTTTGTAAGGGCATCTAACCGTTGATTCATGGTCTCCTGTAATTCTTTATTAGATTTATTTGTGTCCTTCTTGTGATCCTCTTATAGCATCATAAGAAATGATTTTAAATCCAGATCTTGTCTTTCGGGTGTGGTGGGGTATCCAGGACTTGCTGCTGTTGGAGAGTTGGGTTCGGATGGTGCCATATTACTTTGATTTCTGTTAGTAATGTTCCTACATTTGCCTTTTGCTATCTGGTTACCTCTGGTGTTAGTTGGTCCTACTGTCACTGGCTGTTGGTTGGACCTCCTGTGAGTCTGCAAAGCTATTTCTGGCCCCCCTGGATTACCGGGATTCCCCTGGCACCAATTTCTGGGGCCTGCCCTGCTCCTGAGTGACTTTGGAGCCCTGATGTGCCTTGCCCCAAGTGATGTTATATTGGGGAGTCCTTGCACATCCAAAGGCTCAGCGTGGTGGATTCGTGGAGCAGAGGTCGCCAAAGGGAGGCTGGTAGGCTCCTGCCCTGTGCAGGGGTGTGTGATCTCTCCCAGAATGGGGGGAGGGGGCGTCCCTCTGCCAGGCAGAAGTCCAACAGCAGAGCTGGCACGCTGGTTACTGCAGATCTGCCCAGCTCTTCGGAGCAGGGTACACACAAGCCGCCCGAGATCCAAGCGATATTATGCCTGTCTGTCTCCGAGCTTGGCAGTCCCAACTTCCCGGCCACTGGAGCAAAGATGGCGAAGTCCACTCTGCACTCTCTCGGTGGCGCTGGTCACCCTGCAGAGGCGATGGCCTACAGAAGATCTGGCGCCCGGACGACCACAGTGCTGTCCCATTCTTGGGTGCAGACGGAAGCCCCAACAGGCTGTGTCCCAAGCGATGTTATATTTGGGAGAACCTGGGTACCTGTCTCTTCAGTGCAGTCTACCGGAACAGAGGAGGAGTGGCCATTCTTATATCAGATAACATCAACTTTCAACCAAAAGTTGTCAAAAAAGATAAGGAGGGACATTTCATACTCATCAAAGGAAAAATCTACCAAGAAGAACTCTCAATTCTGAACATCTATGGTCCAAATACAAAGGCACCCAATTTCATAAAAGAAACTTCACTAAAGCTTAAAACACACATTGCACCCCACACAATAACAGTGGGAGACTTCAACACCCCACTCTCACCAACGGACAAATCGTGGAAATACAAACTAAACAGAGACAGTGAAACTAACAGAACTTATGAACCAAATGGATCTAATAGATACTTATAGAATATTCCATCCTAAAGCAAAAGAATATACCTTCTTCTTAGCACCTCATGGTACCTTCTCCAAAATTGACCATATAATTGCTCACAAAACAGGTCTCAAGAGATACAAGAATATTTAGATAATTCCATGCACCCTATCAGATCACCATGGTGTAAGGCTGGTCTCAAGTTCAAAAAAAAAAAAAACAACAGAAAACACATACACATGAACGTTGAACAATGCTCTATTCAATGATAACTTGGTGAAGGAAGAAATAAAGAAAGAAATTAAAAACTTTTTAGAATTTGATGAAAACGAAGACACATTATACCAAAACTTATGGGACAGAACGAAAGCAGTGCTAAGAAGAAAACTCATAGTGCTAAGTGCCTCCCAAAAAAAATTGGAGAGAGCTTAGCGGTTTGACAACACACTCAAACGTTCTAGAACAACAAGAAGCAAATAAAGCCAAGAGGAGTAGACTGCAGGAAATAATCAGGGCTGAAATCAACCAAATACAAACAAAAAGAACTATGCAAAGAATCAAGAAAACCAAGAGCTGGTTCTTTGAGAAAATCAACAAGATAAATAAACCCTTAGTCAGACTAACAAGAATTAATTAATTACCCAAATTAATAATATCGGAAATGAAAGAAAAACATTACAAAAGAAACTGTGTAAATTCAGAAAATCATCAGATCCCACTACAAAAACTTATACTCAACAAAATTGAAAAATCTGAATGAAATGGACAATTTTCTAGACACATACCAGGTGCCAACTTTAAAACAGGATATGATAAACCATCTAAATAGTCCAATAAGTCCCAAGGAAATAGAAGTAGTTATTAACAGTCTCCCAAACAAAAAAAGCCCAGGACCAGATGGGTTTAGTGGGGAATTCTACCAGATCTTCAAAGAAGACCTAATACTGATACTCTTCAAACTATTCCACAAAACAGAAACACAAGGAACACTACCCAATTCATTCTATGATGCCACAATCATGTTTATACCTAAACCAAACAAAGACCAAACAAGGAAAGAGAACTTCAGACCAACTTCTCTTATGAACATTAATGCAAAAATACTCAATAAAATTCTTGCCAAAAGAATCCAAGAATACATCAAAACGATAATTCACCAAGATCAATTAGGCTTCATCCCAGGGATGCAAAGATGGTTCAATATATAGAAATCCATAGAATATATAGAAATCAATTTAATCCACTACATAAACAAACTCAAGGAAAATAAACCAACAAAAAAGAAAATAAACTACATGATCATTTCATTAGATGATGAAAAAGCATTTGACAAAATTTAGCATCCCTTCATACGTAAATTCCCTTCATCCCTTCATCTCTTCATTGCCCATACCTAAACATAGTGAAAGCAATATACAGCAAACCAGTAGCCAACATCAAACTAAATGGAGAAAAACTTGAAGCATTCACACTAAAATCAGGGATCAGACAAGGCTGGTCACTCTCTCCCTATCTATTCAATATAGTACTTGAAGTTCTAGCCAGACCAGTTAGACAACAAAAGGAGGTCAAGGGATACAAATTGGAAACAAAGAAGGCAAATATAACTATTTGCAGATGATATGATCGTATAAGTGACCCCAAGAATTCCACCAGAGAATTCCTAAAGCTGATAAACATCTTCAGCAAAGTGGCTGAATATAAAATTAACCCAAACATATCAGTAGCCTTCCTATACTCAAAGGATAAACAAGCTGAGGAAGAAATTAAGGAAACAACACCTTCACAATAGACACAAATAATATTACATACCTTAGGGTGACTAACCAAGCAAGTGAAAGTTCTGTATGACAAGAGCTTCAAGCCTCTGAAGAACGAAATCAAAGAAGATCTCAGAAGAGGGAAAGATCTCCCATGCTCATGGATTGGCAGGATTAACACAAGGATAACTTTTACACAGTGCACAAAAACATTATGCCTACAAAAAGACATGCAGAAAGAACTCTCATAGGGGCATATTGTCAATGAAAAAAGATAACTGACCAACCTCATAATGAAAAGTCATGTTACATGAGTTCATGTTCTTGACAGAATAGAACTATAAGAAGGAACTTTCACAAATGGCTGCAACTGGTCTTTTCCTGCTATTACATTGTGGCAAGTTCTCACTAAAGAGGTAGTCCACACCTGTTTTCAGCAGAGTTTTGCTGGTGAGTGAACATTCCCTTCACTCATTTTGAAAAACTATGGAGGAAGTGTTGTATCATAGATCACTGAAGGCCATGAAACAGGTCTACCAAGGCTCTGCCTCTTTCATTATTTTAACATTGAGTATGCCTCCCTTAGTTCTCATACTGGGAACCTTTTTAGAAAGGCCCATTGTACTAGCAGTCACAGAATATACAGGAAGCTCCCTGAATATAAGGTTTGTCTCTACAAGATGCAGTACCTCCAAGGGCAGAAGTGTGAGAGGTCCTCAGATGAATATGGATTATTGGATTTTCCCTTTATCTTAAGAATTACAGAAACTCTATTGAAAACCAGGGTATCTCTCAGAGGGCAGCCATATCTCAGAGATGAAGGGAATGGAGGAAGGGCTGGGAATTCTGGGAGGGTGGATGAGGACATGGTCAACATTTTGAGATTTAAATAAATAAAATATTTAAAAAAACAGTGTATCTTCACTTTCTCCCTGAGAGTTGTTGAATGGGCATGAGTCAGCTTTCCCTGATTTTCTCTATCCTTATTCTTCTCAGAGAGTTCTATTTATATTTTCTTTACTTAGGCAACAGTGTTTCCATGCATGATAACATAGAACAATTCATGGAAATCATTGCAAGTGAGCCCCTTGGTTCCACTCTTTTATACTCATGTAGTCCAGACATAATTAAGGCAAAAGAAATCCCAGCAAATCTATAAAGTACCCACCAGAATGGGGAAAAGAGGGAGGGAAGGGGGCTTATGGGATTTTTGGGGAGGGAGGAAATGGGAAAGGGGAAATCATTTGGAATGTAAATAAAAAAACTTAGAAAATAAATTAAAAAAATGAACCCTGTGAATGAGTTGTGAGATGCAGCAAACATATCTAAAAGCTTTCTAAAGTATGGGCTTCATCTCATGTCAACAGTGGTATTGCCTTACAAAGGAACACTAGTGCTGGTTCTGCAAAGATCATCTACTAATTATGATTAGTGACATGCTGTTCATTCATATCATAGAGCACAAGACCCTTGGATTGTAAAATCCCCCTATATTCTTTAGAAAACAGCAGAAGAGAGCCACAGATATTTCTGGTCTCATCGGCCACATCTTGTTAATCATCATCCATGCTCTAATCAAACCCATGCCCAATGATAGCTATGACCTTCCTGTTTTCTGATTCAAGGAATACTGCCTCTCTTTAGACAACTGCTAATAGGTCGGTGGGCACATTATAGTGCCACATTTTAGATTTTAGTCATTATTTTGAGCAAACTTTGATACATGTGATAAGTACATACTGTTGCAAAAGAAAGTTCTTGAAACAAAATTATAAACTCATTGTGGCACAGAATACAGACCTTTTTTTATCTAACAGGATCTAAGCAGTTGACTATAATACTACCAGTCTCCTTGAGTCATGATCTTTTCAAAACCAACGTATTCTTCATTTTTGAGACATTATAGATAAACTTGAGAAAGTCATGTCTTCCATAGGGGCAGAGTCTCTGTCTATTTAAAAGAAATCACTGTGAGTGACATGCTAGATAATGAGATACTGTCCTTTGGAAATATGTATCTCTGACATTAAGACTGGGCAGCAGAAAATTGTTGAGTAAAGTATTTGTCCTCAAATCGAGGTTTATTATACTCTGTCTTTATAATTCATTTTCCATATAAAACACATACAAGCTTTATATTTATAATCAACCTTAATTAGCACTAGAGCTGGGCAGATATCTACCATTTATGCTATTAGGATCTACTTTCTCATCAATAAGTCTGAGTTATAATTTGCCATGTTTTATATGGGCAGCTCTTAACTTCAATAGGCTATCATTAATTGCTATGTTTTCATTACTCACCTAACCTCTGTCATCTCTTCTTTCCATTTTATTCTCTCCCCCCTTGTGGTTTTCCTTTGACCCTAAGTCCAGGAATCATAAATCCTGATTTTCTCTCTTCCTCTCAGGAAATAGACTGTCAGCATCTTTATTCAATCAAGAGTTTTAAATTAAGGAGCAATGCTACAATTTAAGTGTGGATTCTTCCATTTTTCATCCCTGGGACCAAGCAAGCCTTGTGGATCAGTATTCAGCATTACAATACTTAGCAAAAAAAAAACCCTCAACAGTACTTCCTCATTTTTGTCCAAAGAAAAAGGCTCTTTATATAATGATAAACAACATACAGTAGCAACAGTTATGAAACTATTATGGAAGTTATTAGATAAGAGTTACATTCAAATATCCAGTCTCTTTATACTTGGCAACTAAGAAGAAAGAATCATTGATCCTATCCTAGGGAGTTCAGAGATCTATATCTACATCAATTTCTATCCTAACATGTATTAACATTGCAAAAATGACTTTTTAGACCTAGAACATCTTCTTAAATCCTAAACAATCTAAACTTAAAGTAAGACTATGGCTATCTAGTCTACAACTCTATCAGAGACATGAAAAGAAATAAATATTACCTGAGTATCTAGGAAGTATACAGGAACATAGCTTCTAAAAATTGTCAAAATGTCAGAGACAGCTCAATGTCTTGACAGTCCACAATGTTTCATGTATAATGTAGGAGCATCCACCTTCAGTGTATGGCCCAGTATTTCTGACATACCTTAAGTGAAGCAGGAATTATGAAATACTAGCTTATTCTGACTTGGTAGAGCTTACCTATCAGCTATCCTAGTTCCATTGTTTTTTTTTTTCTTTTTGGACAGCACTCTGTCTGTAGATGAAGTTAGAGTATTTCTTGTCCAGTGACTATCTTGCCACAATTTAAGTAACACCACTTGGAGATTATTGATGCTTGTCATCTTCTTCAAAGTGGAATGGAGGTATTGTCAGGAGCAGATCTGTCTCATAATAAAAAATCTTTTAATAATGAAATAATTTTGAATGCCATATTCTGTGTATCTCTCATGCTTTTGAAAACTGTCTGCCTATTCATAGAATACCTGGGCAAGCAAACATCTCCAACTACTTATTAGCTATTCAACCCAATATGTATATTTCTGTGATGATCTAGATTAATATCTGACAAGGTCATGCTGAGATGTTTAGACCTTATGTTCAACCATCTATTAGCTAGCATTACTCAATTTTTTAAAAAGTTTGTAACAGCAGCGATCATAAGGACTAGGACTAAACTTTATATCATGGAATGATTTGCATATGCTTAATACCTATACAAGGGTTCAAACATATGTATTGTAATAAAATTAATTTTAAATTGTGTATCAATATATAATGATTTATAACAATGAAAACTTTAAACAAAATATACTCTCAATTCTGTACAAAAATATAAAGACCTCTACTAAAATAAGATTATGACTAAAAAATATTTTGTCTTATGTCTTGTTTGATTGGTTGGTTTAAGACAAGATTTAATAATCTATACCTCTTCTCATATATTTTCTTATACTATTTCTATATGTACACTTTTTCTTCTCAGTACCTTCCTTTATCTAAGAGAGAAAGAATGACAATGAAAAAGAAAGGAAAGATAGCAATCCCTGAGTCTAAGCTCCCCATTTATTTTCCTCCCTGTCCCAGACCATAATTCTTTGTAAATAATTCCTTAAAATGACTGGACTGAAGTCAGGGATCCCTATCGTTGAATTTGCCTGAGGAGTGAAGGAGCTGGAAGAAAGTGTGACTCCATGCGGAGACCAGCAGTTTCAACTTTCCCAGACTCCAAGGAGTTCACAGAGACTAAGCAACCAACCAGGAGTATACACAGGCTAGTCAGAGGTCCATGGCACATAAGTAGCACTGCTCTGGCTAAGATCAAAAACTCAGGTGACAGCAGATGATGGCCAGGATGTGGAAAATGAGGAACACCCCTCCATTGTTGGTGGGATTACAATCTGGTACAACCACTCTGAAAAATAGTGTGGCAGTTCCTCAGAAAATTGAGCATAGTATTACCTGAGGGCTTAGTTATACCACTCCTGGGCATATACCCAAAATATGCTCTAACATGTAACAAGGGCACATGCTCTACTTTGTTCATAGCAGCCTTATTTATAATAGCCAAAAGCTGTAAAGAACCCAGATGTCCTTCAACAGATGAATGAATACAGAAAACGTGGTACATTTACACAATGGAGTACTACTCAGATATTAAAAACAATGAATTCATGAAATTCTTAGGCAATTGGATGGAACTAGAAAATATCATCCTGAGTGAAGTAACCCAGTCACAAAAGAACACACATAGTATGTACTCACTTATTTTTTTCTTTTCTAAGTTTTTTTAATTTACATTCCAAATCATTTCCCCTTTCCCGTTTCCTCCCTCCCTGAAAGTCCCATAAGCTCCCTTCCCTCCCTCTGTTCCCCATTCAACCCCCTCTCGCTTCTCTGTCCTGGCATTCCCCTACATCCAGTCTTTCCAGGACCAGGGGTCTCCCTTCCATCTTCTTGGAAATCTATTGATATGTGAATTATGTCTAGGGTATTCCGAGATTCTGGGTTAATATCCCCTTATCAGTGACTGCATACCATGTGTGTTCTTTTGTGATTGGGTTACCTCACTAAGGATGATATTTTCAAGTTCTGACCATTTGCCTAGGAATTTCATGAATTCATTGTTTTTAATTGCAGAGTAGTATTCCATTGTGTAAATATACCACATCTTCTGAATCCATTCCTCCGTTGAGGGACATCTGGGTTCTTTCCAGCTTCTGGCTATTATAAACAAGGTTGCTAAGTGGATATTAGGCCAAAATCTCAGAATGCCCAAGATACGATTCACAGACCACATGAAGTTCAAGAAGAAGGAAGACCAAAGTGTGGCTGCTTCAGTCCTTCTTAGATGGGGGAACAAAATAATCACAGAAGGAGATACAGAGACAAAGTGTGAAGCAGAGACTGAAGGAAAGGCCATCCAGAGACTGCCCCACCTGAGGATCCATCCCATATACAGTCACCAAACCCAGACACTATTGTGGATGCCAAGAAGTGCTTGCTGACAGGAGCCTGATATAGCTGTCTCCTGAGAAGCTCTGCCAGAACCTGACAAATGCAGAGGTAGATGCTCCCAGTCAACCATTGGACTGAGAATGGGGTTCCCAATGGAGGAGTTAGGGAAAGGACTGAAGGAGCTGATGGGGTTTGCAAACTCATAGGAAGAACAATATCCATACCCCCCATACCCCCCAGAGCTCCCAAAGACTTAACCACTAACCAAAGAGTACACATGGAGAGACCCATGGCTCCAGCCACATTTGTAGCAGAGGATGGCCTTGTAGCGCATCAATGGAAGGAGAGGCCCTTGGTCTTGTGAAGGCTCAATGCCCCAGTGTAGGGGAATGCTAGGGCTGGGAGGTGAGAGTGGGTGGGTGGGTGAGGGAACACCGTTCATAGAATCAGGGTTGAGGGAATGGGATAGGGAGTTTCAGGGGGAAACCAGGAAAGGGGATAACGTTCGAAATGTAAATAAAGAAAATATTCAATTAACAACAACAACAAAAATCTTGATTCATCCTTAAATAAGCAGCTGCTCTGCCAGCAGTAGCCACAGGATGTCTCCACTTTGATTCTGTTGATTTCCCAACATTGTTGGACATGGCACTGGTGAAGCCCATAACTGAGTTTCACAAAGCAGTTAGAGGCTTGCCAATTAGCCCAATACCACCACCTCCTCCTCCTACTGCTCTTCCTCAGCCTTCATCTCCTCCTCTTTATTTTTCTACTTCTTCTGATTTTTACTTCACTTCCCTAATGTGGGTGCCTGTTTATATTGGGTTCCCTTTTTAATTTTTTTATTATTTATGTTCATTTTAAATTTATTTTTATGAGACCCATTTTTGTTACGACTTTGTTTTCTTTCTTGAGAGAGGAAACTACCATATTAGTATTATAAATAAGGGAGTCCACATGTTTTCAGGCCCTGAAATAGTCTTCCAAAAAATTCTCCTGTACCTAGTAGGGAGCAATAATGCTCTGTAAGAGAATACATTGCAAACATATCATTCTGGCTCTAGGATACTTGACTCAGAATGATTTTTTTCTAGTTCAATCTGTTTTCTTCAAATTTCATGAGGTAATCCTTTATTTATTTATTTATTATTTATTTATTATGTTTTAAAAGATTTATTATACACACACACACACACACACACACACACACACCAGAAGAAGACACTGGATTCCATTACAGATGGTTGTGAGCCACCATGTGGTTGCTGGGAATTGAACTCAGGACCTCTGGAAGAGCAGTCAGTGCTCTTAATCACTAGGCCATCTCTCCAGCCCCAGGTAATCCTTTTAAAGAGCTGATTAATAGTCCATTGGGTAAATGTATCACATTTTCTTTATACATTATTCTCTTGAGAGGCATTTAGGTTGTTTCTATTTTCTGTCTATTGTGAATAAAACCACAATAAATATGGTTAAGCAAGTATCTTTGTTGTAGGATTACAGATCCTTTGAGTATATGCCCATAACTATTATAGCTGCATCTTGAGATAGAAAAATTCCCAACAGTTCTTCAGAAGATTTATTATACACACACACACACACACACACACACACACACACACACACACTGTCGCTGTCTTCAGACATACCAGAAGAGGACACTGGATCCCATTACAGATGGGATTCTACTGATTTCTATTAGATGTATTAGCTTGCAGAACTGTAAAAATGTTCTCCTTGCTCCAAAGACTCAACAGCATGATTTGCTACTTGTTCTATTGATCAGAGTCACTCTGAGAGGTATAAAATGAAATCTCAAAGTAGTTTTCATTTGCATTTCCATGATTGCTAAGGATTTTGTGGAAGGTGTTTGTTTGTTTGGTTTGTTTTGTTGTCTCTCAGCCATGTGAGTTTTATTGAACATTGTCTGTGAAGATATGTATCCCATTCTTTAATTGGAGTATTTGTTTCCTTGATACATAGCTTATTGTCTTCTTTCTATAGTTTGAAGATTAGTTTTTATCAGGTATAGAGTTGGTGATAATCATTGTCTGTTCTATATGATGGTCACCTCTTAGACTGAAAGACATCCTTTGCCTTCCAGAAGCTTTCTGGTTCCATTAGGTCCCACTTGTTAATTATTGATCTTGGTGTCTTTGATATCAGCTATTTCTTCAAGGTGCTGCCAATAAGTTTAATGCTATCCTCCCTCTTTCTATTCTATCAGGTTCAGTTTACCTGCTTTATATTGAGGTCTTTGATCCACACAGGCTTCAGTTTTGTGCAGGGAGA